>BMAW01016570.1:63502-129173 GCA_019974015.1 Nephila pilipes | reverse complement strand
TTATTTCAAAAGTATAGCTATGTATTAAATTCGATACAATGCTAAAATTTAAAAGAAGTTTTTTGCTTTCAGGACTTGGAAATCTTTGAATGAATCGATCAATCCTTGTACAACATTAATCCATTAACAAACGGTATGATTAAAAAAAAAAATTAAAGGATTCCCTGAAAAATTAGTCACGCACTTTCCTGGGATAATATTTTTCCTAATTTTAAAATTTTAATTTCAGCTGTGCATTTAAATGATTTAATCTTTTTTCTTAGAAATAAAAAGATGATGCAATGTTTTCTTGTAAAATTTACATTTTTCTCACTATAGTTGACTTTTAAAATCATTTAAAGATCTTTAATTTAAAATCAAAAAGCTGAATTAATTATTAATTTGAATATATAAATATATCGATGTTTCATCAGCTTCAGTGGCCATTGATTTTGAAAATAAATATATGGGAATTATCGTTTTTTTCAAACAGAAGAAATAAAATTATTGGGAGCGACTCTGTTATTGATTTAGGTACAAAAATTGAGAGCCCTTTGGAATAATAGGAAATGGTAATAAATATTCAGGAATTACTGAATATAAATTTGATATTCTTCGGGCACAAATAATGTAAGAATTTTCACTCTTTCTTCCAACTTTCCAGATTACTTTCATTTCAGATTCTTGTTAACGAAAGTTAAGATCTTTATTCTGAACATCTTATTGAATATTTATGTGAGCCTTATAGAATTTTCATTCCATTTTAGCATTTGATATGTTAACAAAATCAGTTTTTTTTTTTTTTTATTTTACTGTTTTTGCATTGTAAAGTTCAGTTATTTATATGAAGTTTTCATAACACTATCTATGAATGATAGATTTATTTTGATCTTATTTAAGTCATCTCGAGCGAGTAAATGTAATTATGATGAGATTCAATTTGATAAAGTAGAGTTTTGTGTAAATTGCAGTCTGAGACATATCTGAAATATTTGTAAATCTAATGAAATGAGAATTCATAAATTTATTAGTTCCTTTTAAAGTGAATCATGGAAGTCAAGATTTGAAATTTTCAAAACTTTTAATCGTAGAATGAATCTTAATGTAGTGAATAATTTAAAATATCTTAGCTTAGTATGATACTAATTTAATTTAAATCACAACATTAAAATATCTTATTCCTACATAAGTATGTAGAAGAAAACATTCACAAAGGAATTTGAACTCTGAATGACAGTTTCTATGAGCATTTTGTGTGGAAATATTTTCTTAATAAAATGTATAAATACTAATTTTATTTTAAAATTTATTAATGCACTTTTGTGATGTGATCTACTTTAATAATATTTTACTGAAAGAATGATATATTGAACACTTACAATGTGCCTGTCTAATTTGATATTAAAATTAAAGTATATACATCTATGATTAATTTTACTTAGGAAAAGAAAATAATTTTCTTCTTATTATTCACTCCAGAATCTACGGAGATTCAATGGTAGAAAAATCAGGTACACCTTACTGTGTTATTTAAACGTATTATCAATTTAAATATTATACGATATTTTTCATTTTAGATCTAAAATGACCAAGAGAAAAATTATTTTTCAAAGAACACTATTGAAAAAAAAGTTATCTTAAACACGAAAAGGCATTTAATGACAAAAATTTTTTTAAAAAAAGGATTTTGTTTTTATTCCTTGTAATAACTTTAAAGGAAAACTGATTGGTATTTTTGAGGGGAAATCATTTTTTCTAAAATTACAAGTAAATAATTAGACAGCTCATTTTCTCTGCCTAAAAATGAATTACATTTTAAATTTTTTTAAAATTAATTGATTTTTGTTTATTAATTATTTATTTTAAAATTTTTTCAATAGTTTTAGAATTTTTGAGAAAAACTACAAGATATTCAAATATGTATTGTTAGTAAAAGCTCTCTAATATTAACATTGTATTCAACATATCCTTTATTACTAAGGAGTAACATTTTTATATTATTTCAGAATAATGAACTAAGATAATGTAAAATACTAATTAATCTGTGGAATTTTCAAAAATAAAAAGAAATAATTAAAGTCACCACTGAAATCTTGAGATTCATTTAATTTTGAAGTAAATGTCATAAAGTATGACATTTTCTCAGATAAGAAGTACATTTAAATTTAACAAAAATGCGAAGTATATACTGGGTTTGTCCGAAAAGTAATGAGGCTAGCTCTTGAAAAAAGAATTTCTTGATTCGATCGGTGCATACTATTACAAGTCTTCAAAATTGTCTCTTTGGATGTCGATACTGCTATGCCGATAATCACGCTTCAAAGGTTCTCAGCCATAATGTCTTTCACATATTCGATAACATCCTGTTGGATGTTGGGAACATTTTCGAAACAGTGACCTTTCAAGCTCTCCTCGAGCACTGGGAACTGGAAAATGTCGGCCCGGCTTACAACGGGGCTGTATAGAGGTTGCTGCAAAGTTGCAACCTCTATCAAGGTCAAGTAAACCGTTATAAAAACGACGGCATCGGTTGGAGCTTTCAGCGATTGGCAATATCCGGTTGTTTCCATTTGACTGCTCTATGCAGAACTTCGTAGAAAACGATGTTGATGGTTCGTCACGGAGATAAAGTGAAAATAAAAAAAATTTGATTCTCCTTTTACAAAGTAAAATCTCTTAATAACAGACATTTAAAGTAAGATATACTCAGAAATTCATTTTAAAACATCTGAGAATATTGTATATCTGAGACATTCACAAGAAAGTGTTTAAAATTATCTTCCAGACCCTGTAACAATGATATATTCACACTTTTCTACTAATTACCTTGAAGCTTTCTTTATGATTCAACTAAACCTAAATAAAACCTAGACTCAGTCAGTAAAGAGATGATTATGCAAATTAGTTTGACAAAAGAAGTGTAATGAAATGATTGCGAGAAACGGATGCATGCAGAATTCAGTAGAAATAGAGCAAAAGTGAAATGGAATCAGATTGAAAACGAAGTCTTTTAAAGTTCTATTTCTTGTTTGAGAAGAGATGAGAATTGTTGGTCGGGATAAATTTATTTGTATTTAGATAGTTCCAACAAACTTAAGAGCCCACGACAAGACGCAACCCCGCTGCGTCAACCTCGTTTCCAAATGGGTAGCCATCTTCTTCTGTTTTCATTACACTCACGGCATCTTTAGCAAAGAAATGAACGCGCAATATATATATTACATGTAGATATCAGGTAACGACAAAAATTCCAGAAGTATTTATCAAATATAAGAAATTATAGCCACAGAGATATGATAGTTTAACAAATGCGTATAAAACACCTAAGAAACTTTTAATGATCTCTAAATGCTTAGGATAAATTATTTTTATCATGATAATGATGAAAATATGGATTTTTTTTCGTTAATATTGGCAACGTTTTATCGGAGTTCCTGTAAAAGATCATAAAAATGAATTCAGTTTCAAGCGGATTATATTTGTGCAACTGGGTTGCCTTTCACTTGTCAAGATTTAAGTAATTCTGGTAACAGGATAGGTAGGAAACAGTAAATGTAAGGGTAAGATTATTTCAAGATCCTACTAATCGAGAAAGACATAGTGAGTAATGATAATATTTTGACTCATCGAAACAAATAAGACATTATTTTAATATTTTTGAGGGATTTTGGAACGATTAACTTATTACTTCTAGAATACTTTTAAAAACTTCTTACCATCTCAAATGGGCATTTTATGTGATTTTAAGTATATATTTACAATTTATAATATAATGTTTCTTTATTTAATTTCACCAGCTACCGCTTTACCCATTTATTCCCCATTTATTCTGTATATTATTTTACGACCAGTGATATAAATAATACATGTTCAAGATATTTACAGGATACATAGTCCCATCTTTGAAGAGCTCTTGAGCAAAATTAAATCAATTGCAATCATTTTGGATGAATTAAGTTAAAAAAAAGCTCTTTAAAGTCTATGAAATTATAAATATTGAATATGATCAGCATCAGAAAAGCGAAAGTATTAAGTCGATAATAGAACTCGTCCCATCCATTTTTACCACACGTTCGGTATAATATATTAAATGCCTGTAATTTTGAGTGTTTTTAATTTGTGAATGTTCGTCAGTAATGAATGAAAAAAAAAACACTTTATCTTTTATGCAATTCATAAGAGAAAAAATGCAGTTTTAAATCAATGCTTCTTAAATGACACTGGTTAAAAGCAAGGCTGTCCTCTTCCCTGCGATCTATCCACCAAATCGTACCAATGCATATCGTTTGTTTTTCCGGTTGTAGTCACAATAAATTTTCATAATTGTATTAACTTTAAAGTGTTACTTTTAATTTATTTTTCACAAATAAATTGTAGCTTCTTCAGTATGGTATTTGTGTGACATTGGGCTATTCATGTTTTTCTCTTCACTTACTTCGAAGATTTTATAGTAATCTGAATTGTATTAAATTACAATATCTTCCAAAATTAAAATGATACGTGATTAGCTAAATTAGATGAATGTAGAAATGAAATGAATTGAATACTAGATAGGGATATATTAATGATACGGAATCGAAAGAAAAAAAGAAGAGTTAGAGGATAACGTCTAATGTCAAGCTGATAGTCGTTAGTGAATTAAAATGAAACATCATAATTATTATTTTGAAATGAACCAACTTTCTCAGTCTTCGTACTAAGATATGAAGCTGCTGTTTTTAATATTTGTTGAAATCAGATTGGGTGATTAGGTAATCTAAGACTGCATTTTTAAATCATAATCTAAGATTGTCGAGGTAAGTGGGATTCCAGAGCGAGTGACTTTATTTAAGCTTCAATGATAAGTAATTTATCTTGCTCTTACGTATCTTCAATTGGGGTCAAGTAATTACTGATATTAAGTAGACTGAAAAAAGTCAGCAAAATTAAATACGGAACAGCAGTCGCTACAATTTTGTAACTCTTTAAATTTTTGGTGCTTTTTGTAAATAGCCTGTATTTAAATATGACCGAGATATAATGTATCACACCTTTAATATGTTGAACACCCATCTCATAAAAATTTGTTGTGATGAGTACTGAAATAAAAAGTATCATCACAAAAACTAAAAAATCATTTCCAATTAAACGATGTCTTTTTTTTTTCACTTTACGTAAACGAGAATATTTTGGTATTATGTGTTAGATAAATATTCGTAAGGCAGAAATCTTATAAAACATTAGTTAAATAAAATAAAACTATTATTATAGAACAGTTGTTGAATATTAATTTCCATTCAATTATTTTTCACTTTGCAGATATTTGCTTCGGTCCATAATCCTCTTAGCTTCTATTAAATATGCAGAAAGATAAAACGGCTCTGTTACTTTATTAATTATGATTCCTCAAAGGAAAAAAGTCTAATTATAAGAGTTGAGATTTATCTTGGAAACTCTGCGCAAGAAATCATTTTTTTAAAAAAAAATATCGTTCATGCCTTTTGAAGATAGGTGAGTAAATTTAAAGAAAATTAATATTTCATTCAGCTTCTTTATTTTAGTAATTAATTTAATTATTTCTTTGATACTAATTTTGCTTAAAAACGTTTTCATAACAATAACGCACATTTATATGCATCATTGTTAGTGAAAAGATAATACGATTAATGAATGAGAGAAATCTGTCCTGATTAGTTTTCATAAGCATTATCTCTTGATGAATAAGCCCTAATTCTTTATAAATCAGCTGGATCCTTTAATTTTTGTAAACAGTATGGTATTATCAAAAATTAACGCTTATGGAATGTAACTGATATGAGTGTTTGTGAAATGAATTATTGATTGAGAAGTATAAAAGATTATAAAATTATTAAAAAGGTTTAATATAAATGAACCAATTATAATTTGATTACGAAATATAAAAGGTTTTATAATTGTTAAGAGGTTTATTGTAATTCATTCAATTTATTAATTTGAAAAATACTTCATTTTCTTGAATTTTTCGAACAAATTTGGTACATTAAAAATATATTCAATTAATTGTAATTGATTCAAAGTAAAAATTAATTTTTGAAAAAAAAATATGTTTCGAGCTAAATTTTATTATGAAGAAAACTATATGCAAATTGATATTGAATTGTTTAATCTATAAGAAATTAAATGCGCTGGCAAAATTTTCATTAGAAGGCTTTCCTATAAAGTCCGTTGCATGTGTAATAAATACTTAATTAAAGTATGTAGTGTTTTATGGGAACTGATTAATATTTAATATGAAAGATATTTTCTTTGCAAACGGCTGGTAAGGGATTTTCTGTAGTTTTTATGCCTCTTAAAATTCATCTGCATAAAATAAAATGTGGTATTAAAAATGTTCTTAATATAAGTTATGTATACCGCTTTGAATTAAGAGATTATTTTAGTAATTTAATAACTTTAATTCCGGAAGACATGTACGGGGATTTTGACACCCACCCACTTGGGAACATTTATTTCATGCCACTCTCTGTCAATAGAAATGGTTAAATCTGGCAGTGCCTGCCTCCGAGTTTCGATTCTACACGTACTGCGTGAAATTGGCTCTTATTCTGAATCGTTTTTAGTTTCATAAAGATATATATAACTAAAATGAACATCGTCCTCTAAAGATTTCTAGCTTCTAATCCAGGGTCACGTGTTTTCCTGCATGATGTGGCGCGTTTGACAATTGGTCACGGTCGCCAACTCGAAGTTGGCGGTGTCCTATCAAATGTGGGTTAGAACTCTGAAGGCTTTAAATACCACTATATAGCGTGGCTCATTCATGTTAAATCTGTCGGGGATCCGAATGCTCTCGTTGACTTGGACAGGAGGTACCGGCTCAACTTTTGTCTGGGACAAAGGTTAAAAATTACGAGTTCCGTCTCGAATAGCCCTCATTTTATTTTTCGGTGAGACAATAATATGCAAGCAATTAAGTGAGAACTCTCGTGATAGTATTTCTTACTGTGAGATCAAAGAATTTTTATATAGATCATTTTAGCAAGAATTTTTCAAATTTGTTGCATGCTATTAAGATGAGAAGACTTTAAAAAATATTAGAAGATGCACTGTCTGACCTTTGATGAAATAACAGAGGATTCGGATAATGAGATCTTTTGTGACCATCACTCGGGTCCAAACATTTGACTCACCAAACTATGCATAAAACCTAATAATTGAAATGGTTTTAAAAGGCGCCAATCCTTAGATAGAAATTGTTCCAAAAACATCACCTGAGAAAAGATGCAATTCCCATAATAAAAGACGAGTCTTGAATTTTCCAAGACTGTCGTACACAATTTCACCAAGAGATTTATGGGCAATACATGGTTAAGGGTTAGTTATTTTTTAAAAAAATATGATCTACAAGCATTCACTTTTCAATACTTAGCTTATTACCATACTATGGTCTCACAATTCATAATGATAGACGCAAGATCATCAAGTTAGCTTCAATAAATAACTACTTTGAAAGTCATGTCAATAATAATTAGAAATTATGTCATGTAAGAGATTCTTAATTGCTTGTATATTATCGCTGCACCAAAAAATAACATGAGGGCTATTCGAGACGGAACTCGTAATTTGTAACCTTTGTCATGGACAAAACTTGCACTTGCGCTGATACCTCCCTCTCCAAGCCAACGAGAAGACTCGTTTTCTTGACAGGTTTAACATGAACCAGCCGAGCTATATAGCGTGTATTAAGTAACATCATAACTCTAACCCACGCTCGATAAGACACCGCCAACTTGGAGTTGGAGACCGTGACCGATTATCAACCGCGCCAATCATGCAGGAAAATACGTGAGTCTGGATTAGAAACTAGAACTATTTTGAGGACGATGTTCATTTTGGCTATATATGCTAAAGAAACCTGCAAGGATATAGCATCTTGATATTTGATTTAGTCGATCTTAGAACGTCCTAACCCTTTAATTAAGAGGTATACCCGGGTCAAGACAAGCAACTTCCACAACAGTACTTGTGAGACCGCATTACGTATGCTATCTCCATTATTTGGCTCTGGAAGAAATGTGACCATAGTGAACTGGTATATAAATTATAAATTGCGGAAAACGTCTTGCAACAATATATTGTCTGCCTTTGGAATAATTGTTAGTCTAAGAAAGTTACTTCATCCGAATTTGCATCGCATTAGAGAAGAGCTCCTTGAGTTTCAAAAGAAAACTATGATATTTTTTTTTACATCGTAACGAAGAGCAAATATGTCAACCTCCTTTCAATAAGGCGCAGTAATAACCATACCGACAAAACTACGGAGGCTTTAAAAAATAACAAAAGTAATTACGTTTTACAATATGACGAAATGAACGGTAATATCATTGGTGAAATAGGAAAATTGTATGCTATAGCCAGAATATCAGTTTGGTGGTAATACTGAAATGTGAAGAACATCTAAAAATGATATTTCGTCAATATTTTGAATTTTAAAAAAAGGTTTCTAAAATATTTTAAAAGTTAATTTATGTCTAGAATCTAACTTTTAGTATATAGGACACGTGAAATTAAAATATATATAAAAAAAATTAAAAATAAGGATTTTGAAGATTATAACAGAAAATATAAGCAGATGGAAGTTATGACTGTTTATCGGGAAAATATGTTTGTCCGATTACACTTCAAAATTAATACTTATTAGATTTGCAGAGAAATTCAAAAAATATGCTAAATTACCCTTAGAATACTTTTTATAATAAGTAGTGTTAGTAAGCAAATAGTTTGATTTATTATTTATCAAAGTCTCACTAATAATAAACACGAAGGCTATAATAAGTAACTTCGGTCACTTGAAGAAGAAGACGCCTTTCCTATTTTCTACATCATTCTAACATAAGGAGAAGGACCCTAGACATATCCAACGCTCATCAGAAGCACTACACGACTGTCTTTATTAGAATGAGGACTCGAACGCATTGCTCGAGCAGAAACAACACCAGACATGAGTACTTAGCTAACGCAGCCACTTGTAAACTATTAGAGGAATCAAATTTTTAAGGGATATCCAGAAGTTAAGAATACCAACATTCTCACGCTCAAAGAGGTATAGTTCAAAATATTTGGCAGCACTGATTTCAAGGTCCACGTCTGGGGAGCAAAATATTTGCTCTTTTGTCTCAGTAGGTTGAAAAGTCTTTTCCCAGTGTCGTGTTGAGATGTTCTATTCCACCAGCTTCGAAGTGAGAGGTGTAACCCGGTTTCTTCTTGCAAAAAGAAATTCATCGTTCCATAAGAAAAACTCAAAAATTCACGAAAAAGTTTAAAACCATTGTTTCAGCCCAAACAATCAAGAACTCTGTCTTTGGTTGCCGCTAAGATATTGTCCTTATTAGATATTTGCAATAGGGGGAGTAATTAATTTCGAAATATACTACGAAATCTTTAAAAAATTTTGTACGGTGGATGATGCAGAACCAAAAATGTTGTATTCAGTTGAAAAGAGTATTTCGTTGCATGACAATGTACGTTTCCCACAGTAACTTTTGACTCATTCTGCGAGTACGTCATCATTCACCCCTCACCAAGCCCTGATCTAGCACCTTTACATTTTCATCGTTCATTTATCCAAAGTTATTTTTAGGTAAAAAAAAAAAAAAGGTTTTCGTCCACGGAAGAGGTCCAAATTGCCTTCAAACGATGGGCCAAAAAGGCATGAAACAAAGGTATAAGAGAGTTCTCTTGGCTTAAAAAGTTCGTTGAGAAGGAAGTAATCGAAAAGTAGTATTTGATATAAGTAAATTAATTTCAAATTTAAAAAAAATTCTCTTTTTTTTTTTTTTTTTTTTGTTTTTTAGATCTAGAATACTCTTACTTTATGGACATCCTTCCTCGTACTATTAGGAAGAAAAGAGAAAAATGAGTTGGCAAGGCATAAGGAAGCGTGCTGTAGATAAAAAAAAATGCAACGGAAACAAAATTTTCTAAGTACAACGATTGATATATAATATTTCGTTAAAGAACTTTAAAATTGCAACTCAGAAAGTGGGGTAACCAATTATTTGGGGGAGGAAATAAATGAAGAGAAATTAATAATAAGATATTTTTTTTATACATGAAGACATGTGATACAACAGAATGCAACTACCCTTTACTTGAGGTAAGTATGATACTCATCTGATATGTGCTCTAAAGCAAATCCTCTTAGCTGGAATATTTTAGTAACCGGATCTAAGTTATTATGGAGCTAAATGTATCCAGAGTGACAGAGAAGGGACATGACAAACAATCCAATGATTACTAATAGAATTACGTATTTGTACATTAGTTAGCTTCTAGAAGACAACTATGTTACGTTCATAGAATTTTCCATGCTAAATAAGAATCTTGAATAAATATTAGAAATAATTTTGTTTAAAATAAACTACATAATTTTTTTCTTTCAAGGGAATTAAATAATTTTCATAATACTGTATGCGATATTTATTTCTTATTTTAGAATGACATCATTTGGAGTTTTTTCACTATTTAGTGATTTAATTTTGATTTCTTCATATATTATTTTAAACACAAAGTATATCATGAATTCTTTACCTACCGTGTAGCCGTTAATTTGTCGGGGCCCCCAAATTCGTTTTCTGTTGGAGTGGTTTGGAAGTTAGGAGAGAGGGTGCAAGCTCAAGTGTCATCCTCGTCTCTTGACCGAGGTTCAAAATTGCGAAGTCCATAGCCAACAATCCTCGTGTTGCTTCTAGAGAGACGTTAATAAAACCACACCAACAGCAAACATGTATTTTTTCAAAGCTTTTAAATGCGAGTAAATATGCTACTTGTGCATTTATAATTTTCTCGAATACATAAATATTATTACTTAATATTCAAAATCCTAAATCATCATTTAAGCGCTTAGTTTTTTTCTCTTAAGACGCAAAATTTATTTTATCTTTTCTTAAAAGGGAATCAATTTAGAGTTGTTAAAGAAACCATATCAGGCTTAATATTATTCATTAATCAGCTTACAATTTGTAATTACAGATTTATTTTAATAAGGTTAAAAATAATAATTTCTTTACTAAACCTGAAAAGTAATTATTCACAGAGATTATCTTAAAAGTTATTCTTGAGAATGGATTAATATTTAAAGATTTGTTTTAAATCTTTTCATTTCGCAACAAAAATGATGCAATGTTCAAGACATATTTAATTTATTAATTTAATGTTTGATTTAATTTTATAATCTTCAAAGAATATTTTTAAATATTTTAACATTTTATTGTTTGCTTCATTTTAAAATTTAACTTTTATCTGATAATCGTTTCCGTTCATTTTTTTGTTGATGTTAAAATTTGACATCGCTTTTCTACTTCAGATGATTAGATGTTTTGAGTTTGAGTTTTGAGTAAGATGACGATGAAATAAAGTATAGGGATTCATGGATACATTCAGATCACTTAAGAAATTTTATGTTAATATCTTTCATAGTAGAATAGTTTCTTAAAGGTAATGATATAACCATAATTATATGTCTAAAAAGAAGCGTTTCAGATCTCAACAACTATTTTTACAAATCAATAAACTTCTAAGTATTGCTCTCAAATCCATTCCCTTCTCCAATTCTCTGAAATGGAAATTAATGCATCAATACAAGATTGCCAAAACCTTTATTGAATTTCATCAGAAGATCACGTAATTGACAGCTTCAACCCGATATTACTCAATCTGGAAATCCTAACCCAGAAAATTGAATAGCTTAACCGAGCGGAAATTCCCGCTAAAACCTCGAAATCTGATTCTATTCTGTACCTCAAATAGATTGAGATATTAAATGATAAGTACCGAATTGGAGAAGATGAACAATAAGACCGAATTAAAGAATTTCTGTACAGTTTGTAGAAATTATGTAACCTAAGATTATTTTCAATGTACTTTTCGTTCGTTCAATCTGATTTTTGTCAGCTAGAATTTTGTATCGATTAAAAAAAAGATAATAAGGATTTTGCCTTATTGATTATAAATAGCAGGAAAAGAACATTACTTTTAACATCTTTTAGTTATAGGTTTTAACTTGTAATGAAAAGCGAGGCATATTTCCCTTTTTACAAAAAAATAATAATAATTTTTTTTGCCCGGAAAAGTTAATTAGAGTAAAATTTAATGAAATTTTAAATACTACTTTTAAAGTAGAGGAAGTGTTAAATCAAATAATTTTATAATACATTCTACATAGCACTAGCAGTTAAAGAAAATAATTTTCTGTACTCATGTAAGATATACAACATACAAATATTTAAATGAATTCATGTGAATAGTCAAAACAAAACTAGTATTATGTTTATGTTTGAAGCAAAATAATTTCAATTTTGTAGTTTTACATCGATATCTAAGTAACTTCTGAAGATTATGACCCTAACAAATTGACTGTACAAATAGTTTCCGCGAAAGATTTCTTCTTCAGAAGATATCAAAGTGCATACATGGAGTATATAATATTTTTTTTTCGCTTGTCATTTGTGACAGAACATATACTTGGAATGAATTTTATCCTCTTCCTTTTGAAATTCCAGGAATATTGTTGACATTCGATTCATCGCACCATTTTTCAAAAAAATATATTCCAAGAAATAGGAGGGAATAATTTCTGTAAATGTAAAGAGTCAACAAACTCAGAAATAAGACTCTTTCATATTTCGATGTTGATTTAGAAAATTTTCAAAAATGTATTTTTAAAGTGAATTTTATGCTGGATTTTGAAATGTTGGTTTAATCTTTGTATTTTAGGAATGACTGCGATATGTGATGTTTTGACGAGGAACGTTTTAAATAGTGAGTTGAGTACGATGGATATCAAGCAAAACATATACAATTTTATGAATTCATTTAAATACGGCAAGTCGTAACAGTTTTAAAACTCTAACATATATGAGAGATATAAAACAACAAAGTTTTGAAGAAATATTTATGCAAGAGTGTAATATCACACACTTGTACACGATATCTACCTATAGAAAATGGGAAATTAACGGTTTGCTGCTGGGTAAATTTGTATCCCCAGAAAATATGCGAAAAAAATGTTTGCGATTTGTCACTCAGCAGCACATGTTGAGCCCTGTAAAATAAAAGATTATAAGCATCACATTATTGATAAAATAAAAACAACTAAGCACTGACTGACAAACTCGTCGATTAGTTCTTAATTTAAATTTATAAATATTCTGAAATTCCTTAGAAATATAAATTTTATTAAGTATTTTAGCTATGATAAATTGAAAGACAAAGAAAAACTTAGAAATCGTACAGGACCTATCTACCATAGAACGTAATATGTATTTATATGAGACATAATTAACAGCAGCGATGGTGACAATGAAGTTCAAATTTACAAGAATCAAATAAGTGTATTCTGCACCAAACATGGTGTAACCGTGTACTAGACTCAAGAAAATTAGAAGTAAGTTAAAAATTAGTTAATAAGAAAAAGATCCGAAAAAGAGAAGAATGTCTGGAATATCCCTTGGAGAGTCCCCAAGTTTAGCAGAGACAGTGAACCCCATGGGGACAGGAGAAAGATTGCTAGGGTGCTTCGGGATGTGTCATGATACCTGGACATACCTAAAGGTCAGCTCTTGAGGCGACATTTGTAATGATTTTGACAAAGGAATGAATCAAATGCTATATGGCGAAATACACATATATGATACTTGATAATAAAAATATTGTATTTTCTTAAAATGTATTCTGTTTTATGACAGAGTATTTTGAAAGGAGTTACTTGTTACAGTAAATTGGATTTCCTATGTGGATTTACAGAACCACATACTTTAAATTTTCTTTATCTAGTACTTCTGAATTTGGAAGTATCATATTCCAGGGGGATATTGAGTAAATAGAGGGGATAGAGGGGACAAAATCTACCAAGGAAGTGTTTATGTGTCATGATAAAAGATGTTAAATAAAAATAACAATGTTCTTGACGCTAAAAATATTTATGTGGAGTTAAAATAGAATTACTCATAATATGATATCCTCTTTCTGCGATTTCCATTATAAAGTTTGTTCTGTCCTAAAAATTTTTGGAATTAATTTTAGTATCAAATTAACAAAATGTAATACAAGAAGAAAACACTTTTCTTAACACTATGCTGTATAGATAGAACTTTAGATAAAAGTCAGGGGCATTTCGATACGTTTTCAATGCTTAAAACATTTACGAAACAAATTTCAAAATTAATTAGTTGATGAATCCATACATTAATCACAGCATATGCCCCTTTGATAGCTGATAATGGTGAATCAATATTAAAACAATTTAACTCCAAACCTTGCCAAGAAAGAAGCTAAATTGAAAAGAAATAGTTTGAAAATCTGGAGATGAAATCACTGTCTTAAATTTTGGAAATTTTGTTCTATTTTCTGATATTTATTGGATTTCTGTATACATGCAATGTTGCGTAATATATATGTAAAACATTATATATAGCTAATGCACGTATCCTGTGTAGAATGTAATTTTAATCTGTATACATATCTAAATATAAAATTATGTTGTATTCTGAATACTGTGCTTGTTTATGTAAACACTATACATTTATTTGTGGACAGTTACCATGGAAATGAGCATATGAATATCGTTTGGCAAATTAAATTTTCCATTTTTCATAAAAAAAAAATGATAAATTTTGTTTCAAGAAAATCATCTGTTTTATTTTGCAACTTATGTAGCTGTACCTTTATTGAAAGTTTGCTTATGGTTTTGAAGAATACATTATCTGAATCTCGCTAAATGATCCAAGCGTAGATTTTCCCTACTCAAATATACTGTATATTTAAAATGAACGTTATATATATTCGGACCATGGGTATAGAAAAAAAAAGAATACATCAATCGATATGTAAATATAATGTTTAATTTGTTATGCAACTTTAATTTAAATCCAGTGAGAAATTTAAGGGGGTATAAATGTATTATTGTTTTAAATATTTTTAAAAACTAGCTCATCATTGCTGAAGCTGGCTTCGAAAATATAAATACTAGTATTTTATGATAAGAATTTGAAATGACAATCAACAGATTAATTTTTAAATCAATAAAAACAAAATATCTTGAGATGATCAAAAAGTCCAATATTTTTTTCACAATTCATAATGCATTAATCAAATAATTTATGATTTCACATATTTGCATACAACGAGTCTTCGAAATTATGGAAAATGGTTTTTGTTAAGTTAACAAATCTAAACTAGAAGCGTTAGAATAAAATTAAAATAAGGAGGTAATATAAAATCATCAAAATTCAAAATACCTAGCCTACCGTTTTAAAAAATTCAATTCCAGTGAATCCGACCGAACTGCAAATTATCGTTTAACTAAAATTGCTTTTATTCTTCAGAAAAAATTGGTTATTTTCAGTGCAATATACGTTAATCAGGGAAATAAATTATATGAAAAATGGTTCTTCTCTCTTGCGTGAATTGCTAAAGGTTCATCAATCAAGCACGTTTCACCAATTTCCCATCCATAAAAATGAACAACATTTGAATATATCCCTACGTAATTCTGTGATGATTTCAAGTATTGCTCCAGCTTATCCCATAAATTTATCTGATTTATTCTTTTAAAAAGTACCTTCGCTTAGACATCAAGTGATTTATTCTTCATAAATTACGATTTTTTTATTTTTTTACGTAGATTTGTGATTTATTAGAACGCATTAATAAATCATTTGAAAATCTTTAGATGTTCATACTCAGGTGTAGATAATAATGGATAATGGCTAAGATAACTAGCAATACTTTTTTTTCAAATTTGGTTCTAAACTATTCATCATAGTTCTACATCTTCAACAAAAAAAAAAAAAAAAAAAAAAAAAAAAACTTTTTTTTAATATATTGATTTCCTTCCTATGTTAAGAGAAAATGTTTAACTGAAGGGAAAAAATGTGGAATTTAAATATATGTTTACCAAATTAAATATTTTATCCAAGCTTTATGTGCAGAAGATCATTTATTTCCTAGTCGTAATTGTGATTGTTAATTAACTTGAGAGTGTTGCTCTGAGAAGCAACACCAGGACTGTTGGAGAGGGACATCGTTATTTTGAATCAAGATCAAGAGACGTAGACGACACTTGAGTAGGTACGTCCCTCTCCTAACTTCCACATCCCACCAAGGGGAAGTCTTTGAGCCTCAACAGATTTAATGTGCATCAACCCCGGCTACAAGGTGAGTTTAAGTGGCATCAAGTCTCGAATTTGCGACTCGACTAAAACAATATCGGAGTGAGTCCTGGACCAAGACCAATAGGATATTGAGGTCTGTTTTCTAATCATAAATGAATACAGATACTTATTTTGTTAATTTCTTTTGTCACATTTAATGCGTAAAAGCTTATTTTTTTGTGAAATGATATATTTTCTTTTTCTCAAATGTAATAAAAAGGAGGTATAGTAAGGAATTTTTAGTTCTGCATTTTACGGGACATATTAGGGTTGCATCAGCAATTTTGCCAGATTATTTAGCGGCAGTTTAATGGTGACAGCAAACCAAAGATAAATTGCTCTAGGTAAAAATATAAGCGATCAAACCACACATTTAATGTGTTTCCGCATAATTTGAGCTAGTGCTGATGATATAAATATCCTCTAAAGTATTTTGTCATTCTATGAAACGGATAATTGAATTATAATTTTGATGATTAATTGTATTGAATAGTCTTGTTCTAATGAAAAAAATAGCACAAAAAAAAAGAATTAATAAAGTCCAATGGCAGTTAAATCAAATTATGACTAAATAGTCTGGTCCCCTTATAATTATTTATTTTGACTTGAAAAACACTGGTAGGGATTCGAGAATATTTTGCTGAATTATATGTACGGTGTATGTACACAGTTGTGCAAATATAATACGTAATCCGCCAGAAAACAAAATCGCTATAAAAATTAAAACAGTTACGAACACTGGGAGAAAAAGGCGATCGGCGCTGTATTGCCACTTGGTAGCCATTGTCATCATACTTCCAAATGTGAAAAAAATCAGAAAGGGGACGTCTCGATCGGTGACAGATTATAGAATGGGTCGAATCATCAAATACCGGTTTGATACATATTTGTGGGTGAAACGGAGACATACAACTACAGAAAAGAAGTAATGGAACAATCAAAGCAGTGAGGATTTTAAGGCGAACGGACTCGGAAGAAAGCAAAGACGGTGAAATCAGCTGGCAAGCTGATGGTCATGGTTTTTTGGGATGCACGCGTTTTCATTTACATCAATTGCTTCAGAAAAAAATGCAACTAGAGATTATTATGCGTTGTTGTTTTACCAGTTGTGTGAAAGAAATCAATTAAAAGAAAGTCCTTATTTGAAAAAAAAAATCTGATGCTCTTCCATCCAGACGTTGTTCTTCCGTACAGTATCGATGATTAAAATCACGGAATTAATTTTCAAATTATTACAACATCCACCGTATTCATCGTATTTGGCCCTAAGTGACTTTTTTACGTTCAAATTTAAAACAAAATGCCTTGGCGGATATCGGTTCGTGTCTAATGAAGAGGTCATTGCCCAGACAAATACCTATTTTGAGAAATTTACGAAATTTTACTTCTTAGATGGCTTTAAAAAGTTAGAGAAACGCTTAGAAAAGCATATAAAGTTAAAAGGAGATTATGTTTAAAAATAAAAAAATATCTACCTAGAATAATTTGTTTTTCTATCTTTTTCTAAGAACTCATTAAATGGCACACGTATTTTACAATTAATTTATTCCTTCGCTGTTTATTAATGTCGCACTTGAAAGTAATGCACGAGGCGACAGTCTGCATAATATTGAGCCTTTATCATTTGACGACATCAAAGCTCCCCCTCCTCTCTTAATTTACACGCAACCACAATGTGTGGACAGTCTTGATATTTTTACTGCCTCGCTATCTAAGGGTTCTTTATTGGAATAAGGACAGAAGCCCATGACTCGAAAGAAATAACACTGCGCATGACAGCCTACCCATGACAACTCCGCTACCGCAAACAAATCTCTACCTAAGGAATATTCTCGAGTTCCGGTTTGAAGATCAGGCATTTTATCGGATTTATATTTTTCGACACAATATGCATTAAAACGGATTGCAATAAGTGTATATAAGACACAAACATTTATTCTATGGAGTTATAATTCTTATGCCATATGTGAAATGCATAAAGGGACAATTATTGGGTGTTGAATAAGCAAAAATGCAGACTAAAATTATTGAAGTTTTTAGTTCGCATATGCGGATAACTGTAATTAATGTTCATCCTAATTCAAAGAGAGAAATAATTTTAGTTTAGTTCATAATATTTAATTCCCAAGTAATTCAACTCATGTGCAATGTGTAAAAATTCTAATAATTTCTAATGATGTTAATATGAACTATTTCGAGGTCGTAATGATGTGTATCGATTTTTAAATTCTATGATACCCTTAAATCTGTTTATTAAGTAAAATAAATTATGACAACTAGGGCGGTTAAAAGAATAACTGTGTTAGGAGTGGCCAGTGGAATAACTCGCACTATATTTCTGTGCATCGACAGCCTTGTTCTTTTTCTCTGATTGTATGAACTTCACATTCGAAAAAAAACCCGTTCCTATATCTATTTCAGCCTATGATACAAACTTCGCCTTCTTCAGAGTAGATTCCTCGGAAGTAACTTATTGTTTCGATTGTTTCCGAAGCATAAGGATCAATCTAGATCAGGGTGATTACAACCCAATTTAAAATGATGACAATTCCACAAAGCACCAATTGACTTTCCTTCGATAGAAAAAGTTGTCGAATCAAAACTAAACAATACTTTAACGTCAAACTTGTTTGGGTGCCGGTATCTGTATAATACTTTTTGAGCCACCCTTTTATATTAGCACCTGGGGGTTAACTTAATATTTGTGACCAAAATGAACTGTTTGGAAAATATACAAACTATATTATAATTAAAATTTTCATAACTTTCTAAGAATTTCATTAACAGTAAAAAATTCTTCAATAAAATATAATTCCTAAAATTAAGGTTTTAAAATATAAAATCATTACTCTTTACAATCGGAAACCTAGTAAATCAATAACGTAAATATTCTTTTGTGTCAGTCAACCGTTTACTAAGCACATCTCTTTACAGATAAGACATCGTTTCTCCCTTTTATAGATAAATGACCGCCAAATGTCTGTATTAAAAATGTCAATATATTTTATCTTATTCAATAAACATGAATCTTAAAATGTTAGAATTTCCAATTATATTTCGATTATATACATTTTAATAAGGATTTACATAATATGCGAAGTGTTTCTAATTATATTTATAGGATTGTTTGTTTTTATTTTTTAGAATATATATAAGTTGTCTCTATGGCTTTAAAAATCACATTGTTGTTTAAGCATGAAATAAGGAATTTAACTGAAACAATTTTGAGCGGAAACAACAATACAAAGGGAACTGATTTTATAACGCAATTGCTAATGAAAAATATTCCAAATGGTATTTTACTTACAAAATTTTAAATATATTTTAAGAAAATAATGATATATAAAGGAGTGGGAATAGTTTTATTACTGTCCACAAAATACAGTTTAACTTTTTTCTTCCTTCTAAAGGAATTTGACCCGTAAGGAGAATTTTGAATACGAAGAAAGGCCGTTTGAATAAAAAAAGGATTTTTATACAAAACGATAAGCTGTCTGAAAGAATAAGTTTCTTTAACACAAATCCTATACTAATTGTAAAAAAAAACCACGGATTATATTATACTTTTGGTTAATTACAGGTTTGATAAAAAGAATTTCCTATTGTGGCTTTTTAATTAATTTTTTCCATTTTTTTTCATGTTCCCTTAAGTAACCTAAAATTCTAACTAAGGGTTCAAATTAATTTCATTAAATGTATGGAAAAAAATTCTATTTGGGAATTTGTAGATCTTTTAAAATAATAATCTTCAGAAAGTTAAATGTGAGACTAATAATGCTTCATAATTAAATGATGGTCGTTAACAAAAATTTTACATCTTTCTATCTATGCCCTATGACAAATTTACTTGTTAGTTGTATTGGTTTTATCTCTGCTCTGAATCTATATCGTCTTTGCTCAATAATTCCTTTCATTAACTCAGACTGGCCAGCCTTGATACAAAGCGTAACGGGTTCCGATAACATATATCAGCTAAATCTTTGTTCAATAATCTCTTTCACTAGTTCAGATGATCATCACTGAAATAAAATGTAACGAGTTATGATAACAGATATTAGCCAAAATAGGGAACATTATTTCCTGAATTTTTGCGAGGTCACAATATGAAATTAATTATGCACTAGAGAATGAAGCAAGATGTGTAATCGAAATTAATAATAAAAACAAAATTTAGTCCATCCTAGAGTCATGTGTAAAATTGTTAATATTTAATGTTTTACTAAAAATATCCGATTTTAATAATGGGGAAAGATTTTAATTACTGTGGGAAATTTGTTTTAAACATAATTTGTGTGTTCTTCAAATAATACTTTCTTATCAGTTCTGCTTGATGATTATAAAATGTTTTGAATTATGAAAACTGTTTATATAGAAATAAAAATGGACTAATTAGAATTAAAATATTTTTAAATGTAAAATAATTTTTAAATTATAATGGCCTCAGACGCTTATACAAATATAATTAGATAACTAGCGATAAATAAAGCACCAAAGCTAATTACTTGAGATATAAAAGAAACATTAACTTAGAAAACTCAAACTGATATAAATTACGTATTATTTTACAGACAAAACTATTTTTTAACCTTTTAGACCATCGTTAAGCAAAAGTTTTAGTTTAAAAATGTTTTTACTTTTACGAGGCGTGACAATTAAATAACGAGATTGAAACTGTATACATTTTATTTTGATGTCATGCTTATTTTCTAATTGTCACCTTCTATATACACCCTTCCTCTATCTCTACAACGAATACAAATCATTCATTGTTCAAAATAGTGTTGGAAGCTTTTTATCAGCTCCATCCGTTTCTTTTTCCCAGTTCATTTAAATGCATATTTCACATTAACAAACAGATAGAAATCGCATGACTCAAGATACATCGAATAATACAGAAAATGGGCCTATGTGGAATGAGCCAGAGCAATGTCTTGGTGGAAAAATTTGATATATTGATTCTTTGTCAATTTCTACAGTCTCAGCTATTGTTCTAATACATAATCAACGATCAGATTTAGTCCGACTACCAAATATTTCGATATTCTCATCCATTTCTGACGTTGAAGGGTGACCCAGGCGCTAATCATTTTCAATGACTTCTCAGCCATCTTGAAAATGCTTAAGCCACTCAAAAAGACGTGCACGCTGTAGACATTCCATGCCACATATTTCTTTCAAACAATTATAATTTTCTGTAGCGGTGTCTTCAAGTTTCAGATGAAATTTCACAACAATTCGTTGCTGATTTATCATTTTTCCAGCGAAACAAAAAAAAATTGCTCTAATGTGAATGAAAGCTACTGGTCCACGGATTTGTTTACAGAAACAAGATGCACTGCATTCGAAACAGAATGCTTAACCTTAAACAGCTGTATGTGACTGGGGGTTTGGTGCAAGTGTACTTTTTATGTAACAGCATCAGTCTCCCTGTTTAGCAGCGACTCCTAAAATTTCTTCAATTCTTTTGGTCTAATAATTTATGTATAAAAATCGAATACGTGAGCTATAGTTGTGCCCAAAATTCTTAATGTAATGTTCTGTTAAAAAAAGCTGTTAATCCCAGCCAACAGTTCTCCCCACAATATTAGTTTCACTGCTAAAGCATGTCGTAGTATTCATGGGAGGTAAGCGTAGATACAAAATTTCAACTTGATAGGATGAAAGGAAGTCCTAGCTAAAATTTCTGTACAAATTTTCAAATCTCCGGGAAGACATACATATATACATATAAACATATATAACTATATAGAAGCTTGTAAAAATAGTACAATGTGACAGAAATGGAGATCATATAAAAATTTAATTGTCTTTTATTAATAATACTTCTTTGAATGTAGAAGTATTATTTATATATTACTTAAACTACTTTTATAAATATCATTGCTCAATAAAAGTGTATTAACACAAGGAATCACCTGCATAATTAATTTCGAATTAAAAAGCACGTAAAAAAACTCTTAATAAATATTCTAGTATTTTCTATGAAGCTTACAGAAACTAAATTACTTCCGCAATCCCCTTCAGACAGAGATTACTTTCAACGAGAATGATACCTAATTGGATCGGCATAATGTTTCTCTGTGTAATCGAGATGAAGGTTCTTCTTCTGCACTTGTCCTAAATAAATACCACAAGAAGAAGGGAATAAGGAATGACATCGTATCATTAGGAGAGAGAAACATAACTAAAGATAGAAGAGACATACAGAAACCATTTCCAATTGCAAATATTGCACATACGCTTTTTTCATTTTATGGAATTAACATATGGATCAATAAGTCCCGAGACTAACATTGAAAACAGCATTTTTTTTGAAAATTTTTTTTTTATTCATCAACATAATCACCTTTTAGGGTGATACAATCGTTCCAACGCTTTTCCAATTTTTCAATACCATGTTTATAAAAAAAATTATTTTTCTCTTCAAAATAAGCTTCAGTTTCAGCGATGACCTCCTCATTTGAGCCAAATCTTTTTCCCTGGAGCATTTTTTTAAGATCAGCAAAGAGCCAGTAGTCACTGGGGGCTAAATCTGGCGAGTATGGGGGGTGGGGAAGCAGATCAAAGCCTAATTCGTTCAATTTTGCCATTGTTTTCATCGACTTGTGGCAGGGTGCATTGTCTTGGTGAAAAAGGATTTTTTTTCTCTGCATGCGTGGTCGTTTTTTTGCGATTTCCTCCTTCAAACGCACCAGCAAGTCAATATAATAATCACTGTTGAACGATTTACCTTTTTCGAGGTAGTCAATGAAAATCACGCCATGCGTATCCCAAAAAACTGACGCCATGACTTTGCCAGCTGACTGCTGCTTTTTCGGACGCTTCGGACGGCTTTCGCCAGCTTTGCGCCACTCAGATGACTGCCACTTCGACTCTGGAGTGTAGTGATGTATCCATGTTTCGTCCATGGTCACGTAACGACGCAAGAAATCTTTTTTGTTGCGAGTAAATAGCGATAAACAGCTTTCTGAATCATCGACTCGTTGCTGTTTTTGTTCCATCGAAAGCAATCGCGGCACCCACTTGGAAAAAACCTTTTTCATGCTCAATTTTTCATGAAGGATAGTAAATACACTTCCATATGATATCTGTGTCATCTCAGCAATCTCACGGAGCTTCACTTTACGATCTTTCATTATAATTTTTGTCACTTCACTCCCATTTTCCACAGGTCTACCCGAGCGTTCCGCTTCATTTGTGTCGGTACGACCACGTTTAAACTCGGCAAACCACCGACAAATCATTGCTTTTGATGGACAAGAGTCCGGGTAACATTTTTCAATCCATTGTTTCGCTTGCACGGTGTTTTTACCCATTAAAAAACAATGTTTTATCAGAACACGAGAAACTCGGTTTTTTCCATTTTTTAAACAAACTACAAAACGACTTTACTCCAACCTCGATAACTCAGCTGTTTCTGGTCCGATCGGCTTAAAATATTGACACGTTTCAAGCAAAGGTTAGTACTCTAGAAAGACCTGGTTACTGGTTTACTACGAGCGCCATCTCTGGGTTAGTCTCGGAACTTATTGATCCAAGTGTTATTATGATATTTATCACAATTTTGTTATTTTTAGCGGTTTTTTTTTACATTGGTGCCATTTGTAAAAAGCACTTAGGAATTACATTTGAGTACTTGCTATAATTTTTATTCCTTTCAATGTTTATTAATAAGATATGTTATTATTGGAATATTTAATTTCATTTAGTTAATTTAGAAGTTATGTTTAATTTCTTTTCCATTTCTTATTCTAAATAATTATTTATTCATATCTGCAATACGTTTGAAAAGCTTAATTTTTGTTCACTCCTGTTTGGTTACTTCCTGTTTCGATAGTAGCAAATATTTATTACTAAGTAATAGCTCAGTGGGATGGTTTGAATCCCTCGTAACACATTTATAACGCATTCTTAATCCCCACCCCGAGGCAACAAAGTAAGTTATTCTATAACCATGTTTCGATTCTTTATTTTCTTGGCAGTTTCGAAAAATCTAAAACACAATTTATGTCTCACATTTAATTTGACTGATAATTTATGTTTTATTACTTAAACGTAATTATTATATGATAATTGTTTTTATTCATTTATGAATATTATATTTTTAGACTTTAAGCCTTACAGAATATCAGTATTTACTATTATAATATGCATATTTATTATATGTATATATATTTGTATGCTTGTGTGTGAACACGCGTGTATGTATATGTTTACGGTTAAAGTAATCAATTCTGGTGCACTAAAAATAATCGGTTACTATTAATACTGTTGTTTATACTTGTTGAATATAATAAATCATATTAATTATATTTACCAGTGAATGATACTAATAATCGATAAAATTTGGCCAGTAGGATTAAATAAGGAGATTCGATAAGCCAAAAAGGAAGAAAAAGAGCCAGTTTTTTTTTAAAAAAAATTATTTTCTAATATTCTTTGAATTATTTTCTTTTTTCACAGATTTATTACTTTTGCATGTTCGAGAATTTGAAGTTGGAGAACATGAAATGAAAAAAGAATATAAACAAAAAAATTGGAATTTGACCAAATCATCTTTTCCAAAAAACTTTATGCTACTTTATTTTTCCAAACGCTTTTTCAAAAGTAAATTTTTAATATCTCGTATTTTATTAGTAATGTGAATATTAAGCTAACTATACATTTGATATAATAAATTTGTAAATATTAAGCTAACTATACTTTATCAAGACTTTATTTAATATTCTTTAATCAATATTCTTTGATTATTGAGAATTTTGGAATTGTTTATATTTTTCGAGTTAAGATTTTTTTTTTATTGTCTTAAGATTTAACATAAAACATCTGGCCTGGATAGGCAATATTATTCTACGCAAATGAATAGTAAACGGTGGTGTAGTTGCTGCGGCTGCTGGCTATAACACAGACACAAACTAAACCTTCTGATATTTCTTTAATAACTCACCATTGAACTATGTACAACGACCTCCGAGCGAGCATCAAGTTACAGCGCAAGTCGGTCAGAGAGAGAGAATCAGTTCTCAGAAGAGAAGGAGAGCGCGCACCAGTGTTGCTGCCTTTGGCGATGAACGCCTCTCAGTGCATGTAGAATTCGTTTGGCGGTCTCCACAATCGGTGAGTGATCTGCCTGTTGGTGAACCGCCGCATAGTGATGCAAAAAACAGTTGATACCCCCGAAGATTTAAAAGCAGTGTCTAATAAAATAATTTAATAATCATTAAATATTGAAAACGTTTCGTGTTCCGGTACTGGAAATTTCATTATTGTGGCATTGTTACAGATCAGCAAAATGTTTTTATTACACTCAAATGCCTTAAATGTGATAAAAAACTTTGAAAGATGAAATGGGAATAAGAAATGTCTCACATTTTCAATTTAACCTGTAGTTCTTGTACTTCAAATGAATTTCTGACAAATAATATTCATCATATCAATCAATGAGTCGCGTAAGCCTTATATAACATCATAAAATATGTTATTGTTGCTAATATTAACAAATTTGGCAAGGAATACCATATGATACCATCAGGGAGCTTTATCACTCTTTGATACGTCGTGTGGCAACTTGTATGCAGGCTAGAGTCGGGTCAACACCTTATTGAGCTCGTTAATTTATAACTATGTAACTCTTAAATAGATAATTCACTTTTTCTGAAATTTTAATAATTGTTTTATTCTGTACATAATTTTACTATCCATTAAATTTTATCTCCATCGGTCAACTCCTTCTGGTGTTTCGATTTTTTTTATATAGAGAGAGTGTATTTCTAGATCATGTCATTAGCTATGAAGTTATGTGCAAAATATATCGCAATTATTTCATTTTAAAAGGAGAACTTGAAGATTCAAGAACAGAATTTGATATATGGTTTGAAGGATATAAGAATAAGAGTGATTTATATCACTCCAATTCATCCGGTTGAATGAAAATTGAGCAGCATTCATCAGGTAGGAACAATTGCAATCATTAGGAATTCTATACTCTGCATTATTGTCTAATATTATTACAAAATTGTGAGTTAATTAGCATAGGGAAATGTCTATGTTGATACTATCAAAATAAAAACAAAAGAGGAAACGAATATAAAACGTAAGTAAAAGTTTAGGCAGTGTTCTATGGCATATTGCTAAGGAATCAAGAGCTTGAAGTATCTGCTTATATTTGAAAGGTTACTGTACTTTGAAAAGACAATTAAAATAATTATATTTCATATTATCGAAAAATTAAATTTTGAAAAAAGTATTTTTCTTACAATAAAAACATCATTATATGGCGCATTGCATCAGAGCCTTTCTACCGATAAAATGCTTCATTATCTAAAATGTTCAAATGTTGAAAATTTTGAATTCCTGGTGTTTTCTCCAATCCGCCAAAATAAAGAAAAGAAACTGGACTTTCACACACTGCATGTGGAAACACCAATAAAACAAAGATTTTTGTCATCAATTCATCCTATTTACAAACAGCTTGTTTTAAATGAACTTTTAGAAAAGCGCTGTGATCCTGGAGGAAAAGGGGAATTAAAATATGTATATCATCATGCAATAAATTAAATAAGAATAGTGTTTTACCTATAAACATTCGCCTTTCAGATATTTCTTTAGTAGTGTGTATCGAAAGTTTTGATACATTTGATAAACTTAATTTATGTTTATAACAAGTCAATTGAAACATCCCCGGCCTGACACATAGATGGCGCTACTAGAATTAAATTCATATGTTTTTTAGTTAACCCTAACCCTCAAAAGATGGGTGTATAAATTTGATGGCTGTCGGATCATTAGTTTGTGAATTATAGCATTTTGAGTGAAGAAACTTTTGTTGTTGTGAAAAAAATGGATAAAAAGGAATTTCGCGTGTTGATAAAATATTGCTTTTTGAAGGGAAAAAATACAGTTGAAGCAAAAACTTGGCTTGATGCCGAGTTTCCGGACACTGCCCCAGGAAATTCAAACATCAAGGATTGGTATGCTAACTTTAGACGTGGTGAAATGAGCACCGAAGACGGTGGAAGCCCCAAAGAGGTTGTTACCAACGAAAGCATTAAAAAAATCCACAAAAACGATTTTGAATGACCGTAAATTGAAATTGAATGAAATAGCAGACACTCTAAAGATATCAACTGAACGTGTACATCATATCATTCACGAATATTTGGATATGAGAAAGCTCTGTGCAAAGTGGGTGCCAAGCGAGCTCATTTTTGACTAAAAACAACGACGAGTTGATGATTCGGAGTAGTGTTTGAAGAGGATCAAGCGTAATAAACCCGAGTTTTTGCGTCGACATAGGACAATGGATGAAACATGACTCCATCATTTCACTCCGAAGACCAATCGACAGTCATCCGAGTGGACTGCACACGATGAACCCGCTCCAAAGCGTGGGAAAACGCAACAGTCGGCTGGCAAGGTTATGGTGTCTATTTTGGGATGCGCATGGAATAATTTTCATTGACTACCTTGAAAAAGGAAGGACCATCAACAGCGACTATTACACAGCGTTATTGGACCTTTTGAAATACGAAATCTCTGAAAAACGGCCGCATTTGAAGAAAAGGAAAGTGCTGCTTCATCAAGACAATGCACCGTGTCACAAGTCAGTGAAAACGATGCCAAAAATCCATGAATTGGGCTTCGAATTGCTTCCTCATCCATCGTATTCTCCAGATCTGGCCCCCAACGACTATTTCCTGTTCTCAGATTTCAAAAGAATGCTCGCTGGGAAGAAATTTTCGTCAAATGAAGAGGTGATCGCCGAAACTGAGGCCTATTTTGGAGCAAAGGACAAATCGTACTACAAAAATGGTATCGAAAAGTTGGAGGGTCGCTATAATCAGTGTATGACCCTTGAAGGGTATTATGTTGAATAAAAAAAACTAATTTTGCCAAAAAAAATGTGTTTTACTATGGTAGGCCGGGGACATTTCAATTGACCTGTTAAATACATGTGTATGCATCAATATTATTAAAATTTGTTTTCGCTGTTATCTAGGAATACTTCATTTTCATTAAGTAAAGTATTCCTCATAAGATAAGATATGAATTACACACATACTAAATTTGTATTAATATTTTAAAGACAAGTTAGCGAATAGTAATAAATGTTGTTACAATGCTTCTAATGCACGTATGTTATTGCAATTTTCGGTATGAAAATGTCAGAGTTTTCTTATATTCAGTAGGAATAAGAGACATTGATAATAATTAACATAAATTAAGAACAATACTTTCATATCAAAATATTGAATAATTATATAACTTTTTTATGTAAAATTCTGTATATTCGCTTGACTTGTTTATTGCGGAATGTGAATAAGTGTTAAATCCTAAGACCAAAATACAATATATATATGTGTGTATGTGTGGAAGTGTATGTGTGAGAGAGTGAGTGTACACACACACACACACACACACACACATATATATATATATATATATGTATATATATGTGTCTATGTATATATATATATATGTGTATATATATATATATATATATATATATATATGTATGTATATATATGTGTCTATGTATATATATATATGTGTATATATATATATATATATGTATATATGTTTGTATATATATGTATATGTATGTATGTATATGTATATATATATATATATATATATATATATATATATATATATATATATGCGTGTGTGTCTGACGTATGTATGTATACATTTTCAAGGGCTACAGTTTTCAACTCTTACTGTCTTTTTAAATTCCGAAAATTATAATATTACACGTTCTACTTTTGAGACAAAATAAGTAAATATTCTCAAAGGGTAACGTTTGGCTTGTAAAATACTGATTTCTCTCTAGTTTATTCCATATTCAAAGTAATCCGATTCCAAGATTCTGGGAAGGATTACTTTTTCTCTTTCCTGTTACTTCTTTTTATTTTCATGGCGTGTGCTCTTGGAATCAGGTACCATTTCTTTAAAAATTGCTCTCAGAAAGATCTTCGCTTCATTTTCATTGAAGCAAGAAATTTATGGATGAAAATCACGTCTTCTGTCAATTACGAACAGAATTCTGAAAGTTCTTTTCTACTTTCTATACTTTTACAATTGTTTGCTCCGAGCTTAATTATACATCTGATCATATTTCTTCCATTCCAAGTGTAAACGATTCGTTTCGGTATGACGACTTTTCTTCGTTTCTGTTGGGATACTCAATTTCAGTGTAAGACAATTCAAGTGACAAAAATTCTTTTGAATAAAACAATAGAAACTTTTTCGAGCAAAGAGAATGTTTATAAAATTTTAGTTGAATTACAGTAAATGAAATTGATTAATTGTTACATATTCCTAACAGTCTTACAGTTTCGGTATAAAATATATACTACTTCACCAATTTTATTCAGAATATTGTTAAAAATATTTCATTTGCTATTATAAATTAAGTTTAAATATCGACATAAATGCCTTAAAATATTTATATGTTCATATTAAATGCAAATATAAAAGTATTTTGTAGAAGAATTTTTTATTTCAATGTTCTTGATAATCTGAAAATTAATATACAAATTTTAAACTCTTATTGAGGAATAAAATAATACATTAATTATAAGACCTGCAACATGTAAAGTAGAAAAAATATATATGTATTACCAGGCTTTGTTAGTAAAGGGAGAGCAAATCTTTGCTGTTATCTTTAAACTGCAACAATATACACGCAATCAAAAATTATCAACTTTTATATTAAAGTATATTTAAAATCTCCTTTCACTCTCAATTCAACTCATCATAAGCTATGTTATACTTATTCTTGTTTTCGTTAATGATGAGCAGATTTTCGAGATTTTGAAAATTGTACCTTACACAACACAATACATACAAACATGTTTCACAAAAGAAACACAAACATGTTTCATATAACAAAAAAACAAAGATTGACATTACAGCTGATTTTAGTCAGCAACATGTTCAAATTGTGACGTCGACGATTGTATTGTTTCTTCTCGAAGAATTTCTTAGGGAGTATTAAAAAATGTCTAGATGAATTATGATATGAGGATCTAACCAACGAGCAGTACCAGAGGTTCCAAGTGTAACAACCATTTGTCTAGATGGATATCTGGCAATAATGCGAGACCTCAGAAGGACAGCTGTGTCTGAGAACTTGGTTCTGCACTCACAGTTGCCCTTGGAATACAAATTTAGAGATAAACTATTTACACTAGAGACTCAATCTGTGCCAGATGACAAGCATTTTGCATACCTCTTTCACCTACATATAAATACACTAATTTAAACAGTAGTTTGGTACAGTGTGGTAAAGTTGTGTTCGATAACGAATCTAATTTCAGTATGAACACTTATTCTCATTGGCTAAAAAAATGACGTGAGCGGTGAAACGTTTCTACCCTTGAAACATCAAGGAAGCACATTGTTTTCCATGAAGATTTAGAATTAGAATCGAATTTTGATCACATCTTAATAGTGCAATTTTTCATGAAATGTTGGTTAAAATAAAGAAGCGAGAATATGAAGGTGTTCTGTACTCCTCTTCATTGAATGTAATATGTTCTTCTATGAATATCATCAAAGGGAAATACTAAAGTTTATTCCACTATTTAAGTGAATAAATGGTTGTCTGAATAACAAATAAATTTTAAATGATTGCGATAAATTATCAGAGTTCAAAATAAAATTAAAAAATATGTGAAAGAATCCGTAACGATTGTAGTTTTAAATAACCTAACTCCACTACTATAAAACCAACTTTAAGACCATTAAATTATAGAATAAAAGGAAACCAAAAGGGTTTTCTTAGACAAATAAAGTAAATTCTCTCACTGATAATCCTTCTCAGTATCATTCATATGAAAAGAAACATTCTGAATGGCAATTGTAGAAAAGGTCGGTTTTCCAGTCATTACTGCAATGAACATATATCCCTTCTCTATTTTTTTGAGTTTCACTTTCTACAGTTTCCATTTATTATCATCGGTTGTCTCTAGATGAGTGTCGGGTCTCTTTGAAACGCACACTGTAGACAGAAAATCACTTGGGAAATATGTGCGCTTGTGTAAGTTAAACACGCACAGAGGCAAGTGTTTTGGGTCGGGGGATATGCAACAAGTTGTCGGCTGCGCTGCCAACTAGTGTTCAAGTCCTGGGTCACCACTTCAGCATTAGATGTTTTTGAACCCTTGGAGGGAGACGACAGTCGTCGTTGAAAGCAATTGAACATGCAGATCTAGTTTGAATATGATAGAAGCCTATTTTATGAAACCGTGGTCAAATAACCAATATTAATCATTTTTTTTCTTTTTAGTTCCCTTATTTTTAGATTCATATTCTTATCAAAAGAGCAAAAAGAAAATTTGCATTTATGTATATATATATATATATATATATATATATATATACAGAGAGAACATATAGGAGAGAGAAAAATAATATATAACAAGTTGATATGGCAATTAAATTCTTTAAATAAATTGTATTTTTTCTGTTTTTCCTTGTTTCAGTATTTAAGAATATACATTTGTGCCAGATGTAGTTTTACAATTCCTTTTTTTTTTTTTTTTTTTGGCTATCATAAGCACGGCTGAAGTTCGGGCATTACACTATTAAGCATTATTTTTAATATTCCGCTAGTCATATAATTTATTCATATATAGATTATTATTGGAAATGCTTGCGATCCACACAATTATGACGTGGAAATTATTTCATTTTTTTCTTTAACATTGCCCTATTTTAGTAATATTTAGCATATTTTTTATTATAATAACATCGTACACTATTATATTCATTTAAGAGATTTTGACATTACTTGCTTACTTTTACAGTGCACGTTTTACTTTTATTGAATTCCATGTGTAATATAATAGAAATTTTGAATGGTTTTGAAGTTGAAAGTGTTTCTCAAATACCAATATTAGTTTCAAAAAAATGCTTCAAAACAGCACAGAAATATCGAAAAATTGGCTGTAAATTTAAATTAAAATTTTCCATATCTTTTATAAGAATAACACATTTCTCATCACCTCCTTACATGTTTTATTTTTTTTTTGTAATGCTCTGAAATGCTGGAATTATAAATGAAATACTCATCACAAAATTATTAGAGAAAGAGAAAGGGATAAAGGATTTTTGTTTCTATATACTCAATGGCCGTACACCTCATATCTGGTTGATTCTATTGGCTTCTTTCTGTGAACGTGACTGGAATTTTCAGTGTTGTAATAAAGGAATAGAGTTGTGTTAAAGAAGAAATGATTTCTCATCTGTTGGATGCATAGTATTGGCCCAATGACAGAATCGGATAACTTGATGTTATTGGAACTGAGTTACACGACAGCCAGGGATCATCAATGGTATTAAGGCAAAGATATCATTCGAGGGTTGGAAAAAAGTCTTCTGAGAACTTACGATGGTGATTTCATTCATATTTCGATGACACTAGAGCAATGATCCCCAAACTATTTTGGTCTTGGAACCACAAAATTTGTTGCCAATAATCGCGGAACCCTGAACATTTTTAATTAACAACTTTTCAAAATTAATATGTGATCTTAAATGAAACAAGTATTATTTTGGTATTTCAGATTTTATTGAATTAAGCAAAACTCAAAAAAAAATTCAATTCATCACATAAATAATTAATAAAAATACAAAACATAAACAAAAATAAATGGAAAATCTTTAATTTGAAGGATGCACCTGCTTCTTTGCTTCCATGATTCTCTTAAAATTAGGCGTTAGGTTTGATAACTGAACTACTAGCATATCTGGTGCAGCATGAAGTTTGTTACAATATTTGGTTTTTGTCGCAACATTTTGAAAACATCGCATATTTTGAAAACCCAGCTTCACACAAATAAGTGGTTGCAAACAGCAATAGAATTCGAATAGCCTGTTTTGCTAAATTTGGATATTCATCGAATACATCTGACCAGAATATTTTTAATGAAACTGTTCTAAATTTGGCTTCTAATTGCGTATCCAAACTCAATTCGATCAAATTTTCATAATCCATGGAATGAAATCCTTTTGTTTTTTCTATTATTTTATGCTAATATTTTGTTGCAAAGCAAACAAACCGCATCTGGAGCCTCCTCGTTACCAGTACTAGTAAATCCAAACGACAGGTAACTAGTATCATATTTAGGTCTTTTCGTTGAAACCACTTGTCCAAAATTGTAAGATGGTAGAGTTGGAAGATGAGGCTGTAGCTGTACGGAAGTAGATTGCATTGCGCATTCCAGAATAGCCGTATCATTAGATTCTACGATTTTTACATTACTACTAACAACGTCAGTTTTCTTAAAGTTTGATCTCGGTTAAACATCCATACACTGGTAGATTGAACAAAAAAAAATTACATAAATTTTGGGGTTCGAATGTAAACTTTCCGAAGAAAATGTATGAATATATTAAAAACCATTCTTACTTTATTAATCAAATAAAATTTGTCTTGCGGAAACCTTAAATATTTTAGTGGAACCCCAGGGTTCCACGAAACCCACTTTAGGAACCAAAGCACTAGAGCAGACAATCAGTAAATCTTAGACAGATAAGATATGATGCAAAGTATATATCTTGTTTCAGTTTCAGTATTTGAAAGGCCAGTCACTCACATACGGAAAATAAAAACTGAATGATTCTATTATTTGAAAAATATATTTTTTAAGAAGACATTGCAAGTTTGAGATACGCATAAAAAATTTCTTCGACTTCAAGTAAACAGAATAACATTTAAGCAATTGGAACTGAAAAATAAAATAACTAAATAGAATTAAACAAATTGGGGAGCTTATAGAGTTATATTTAATACAAAATTGAAGTTTCGTAAGTTAAATAAATGATATTTATTATTAGAAGTGCTACTTTTTTTCCCTCTCACTGTATAAATATGTCTCTAATTTACATTCATTTAAGAAATTTTTGCAAAAAAAATCAATTTTTTTTAATAAATTGACTTAAGTTTAAAAGAATATTTTTCCTATTGCCGTAAAAACTTCAAATAATGTTATTTTCTTTCTAATTTTTATTTAGAAAAATCCTATAAGTTATAAATTATGTGAGATTTAGGGGAATTAGATTCGCCAATAATATATTTCTTAAAATTCTGATTTAAGTAATTTTTCCGGTACATAAACTTATACAAACTCAAATCAAATGAAACGGACGTTAATTGAATTTAGATCTTTAATACATTTAAATACATGTGAAGCGATCTTGGGCTTAAAAAATCATGGTAAATAAATACTATTGTCTATTACCTCCCTACATCATACCAATAAATACTTTAACATACTTTGAGGGAAGCAATTTATTATGTATTTTTAAAAAAGATATACAGGCAAGGGAGGTATATTGATCACGAAAATAAAAAAAAAAATACAATTGAAAAAATTAGCAATCCCCAGCTCGGACAGGGTCTTTTTTGCACAATTCAAGCATGGATGGGCACAGTTTTTACGCAGCAAACGCGGGAAAATGAATTTGCATAGGGCAAACGGTGCCCTTGAAAAGGTTAACGTAAACGATAGTTGAGCCGCTCAGAAGCCAATGCGGTTAAGTCCATTTTTTGATATTTTCTGATTTTTGGAAATTTTGATGAAATAAATAATAATCTTCTTAGTTATTAAAGGATTTACTCGTTGGTTACTTTTTTCTAAGTTAGACAGCCCCTTTTTTAATAGCTTCTGAATATATTGTATAATAATTTCAGAAGCCATTGTGAATAAGTCCACCTTTTATCAATATTTTGTTATTTTTTACAATTAAACACGACTTTTACAGGACATTAAGGACAACACGTGGAGATCAAGATTTACATTTAAATAACTCGGAAGAAGATGATGTTTGTTATGATGAATAAACATAAAACTTATGACAATAAATGTTATTTTATTATTTTTACATAAATTTCTTATCTTTTTCAGCTGCCAAAAGGTATAAGTCCTAAAATTGTTAAGATGCTGTCATTATTTCAATAAATATTTACGTTTTTATTTACACATCCTGTACATACCTTGTTATTTTACAGAGTTTACTCCTCGAAAAAAGACTTTATACACTTTTCTAATTAAATTAATAAACCAAGAGTTTTAAAAACTAATGTATCAAAAAACATTAATTTTCTCAATTTTTGTGTTTTGGACTTAACCACATTGACTTCTGAGCGGCTCAGTTAGTAGTTAGACAATCAATATGCATAATTCCTTTTCACTTTTCCTGAAGCCTATAAAAAGTAAATTGAACCAAACAATTATAGATTTCATTTTTGTCTTACAACTAGAGTTGACCGTAAAAGTTCTGTTCTAACTGAGATGCCTCTTTTATTTTTTGTCATAACAGTACAACCACAAATTCATTAGAACTACCGACCTAGTTGAATCTTAAGCAATTAGAATTTTTCTTTTTTTTTTATACATATTTTGATAAACATGCCTAATATGAAATTATAGTAATATTTTTAATTATTGTGCTTCAATTTGGACAAACCTGTATTATAAAATGTCCCTTACAAATATATAAATATTGCCACCAGTTACCTAATTACAAATTACATAAGCATGTTTTCGTCAAAAGAAAGAAACCAAAACTCTTTTAAATTTAGAAGAACCTTCAGGAATAAATTTAATGAACATTTATTTTCCAAACATATTTTTTATCGCAATATAATAGGTTTTCCTCCCTGCTTTCGAGAAATCCAATCCGATGAAAGGATCTTCCCTTTCCATTCAACGGACAGATTAAATCTTTAAAAATTCCTTTTCAAGTCTGCGCCATTAATATAAAGAATTCGAATCTTCTCCCCATTAACTGCCTTCCTTTTGATCACGAATAAAGAATACTAGATAAGGAATGACAGCATGAATAAAAGTGTCCATCACCGAACAGATTAATATCTGTCTGCGACATTGTACAACAAAAGATTCTCAAAAGCAGTGATGTTCATTGTTACGGTCAATTTGCATGACGGCTTGTTTGTTATCGGAAAAGGCAAGACATGGCATTATTTGTATTTTTAAATAAAATAGAGAGATTTTTCATTGTTTCGTTATTCTTCTGTCTCCTACTTTTGCTTACAAGAAATAACGTGTTCTTTTGAAAAGGAAATATTCCAAGAACATAAAAGAAGAAAAGCCAGTGTTCTTTATAGGATATAGTGTGTTATCTGTGTCTCGTCTTCGTTCATAAGTTCGCCATTTGTTTTCGTTTCTTTCTTGATAGGAATACAAAACAAATCGTGTTTTTATCTTTCCTACTCTTAAAGGGTCTAACGAATTCCATCGTAATGACAGATTCCATGAGTTTTAATTATGTCATATTTTATTTATGTATTCCTCAAACAGATAAATGTCTTTAGTTGTATAATATTTTCTGATTTGTAGAATTATTTTTTCGTAACAAAATAAGGAAACAATATTTTACTTAATTGGATCTGATCAATCCATATCAATTCTATACTTAGAACTATGTATAAATTTAGCTTAGTATTTTTCAAATGCCCACATTTCAAATGATGCTAGAAAGATATCACGTGATAGAAAAAAATATGTTTTTTCATTGCTTGTAAATTTGAATTCTTAAGGAATATTTTATGAAATATATTTGGAAACACTCTATTACCTGTAAATAATTATATTCTGGAAAATTATCTATGTAAGCGCTTTAAATTTTGAGAAATCTAATTGGTAGTCTCAAAAGGAGCCCTACAGATTTAGAATTCATAAAATTTTAAAGCAAATCATGGTTTATTACACCAGTTCTTAATAAATATAATTATTCAGAAATCGGATAAAAAATTCGAAGTACTTTAAAAGGAACTTATATATTACTGAATTACCCAAATGGGATAAAGTTTAGTAATTCCTTTAGAATAAATACCAAACCTTGGAAAATTTGAGAGAAAATCATTTAGTTGTTAATAGATATAAATATATGTCAAATAAAAACAAAAACAAGAGTTTGTCTTATATCTTATGTTAGTAAATGTGTATTGTGTTCAGAAACGCAGATTCTGTGCTTACGAATTTCCGTTAATTTTGAAAATGACTCCATTGCAGAGATTTAATATTACTAATCAATAAACGAGTTATTTAAATTTTTTGAGTCACTCACATAAACTCATGTCGTCCCCTTCAAGATCCAAATTTGAGATGAAGTGATTTTTTAAATACAGGCATAATTTGTTGTTACACCACAATCAATATTTTTCTCGCCAGACTGAAAAAAACTCGCCGGTCTTGGTATCAAAGCAGAATAATTTAAAAAATTATCACTAAATACCACAATCACGACTTCAAATGAATAAAAAAACATAGTGGCAATTGGAAATTTTATACAGCATTTTCCAGCAAAAATACAAGTAATGAATAGATAACTGTGTTATCAACATTTTTTACTTGGATTTGGAGCCTTTAAAACGGTGTTTCATTCATTTTCATTGATTGTGGAATTGTAGAATTTTGTGACGTCAGAGGTCGGAAATAATTTTTGACAAAAAAACTAAAGAATACATTTGTCTGTGAGTGATTTGGGTTAAAAGGAAACAATTGTTAAATTTTCAATTCCTTCTGGTATTTGTAGTGAACATTCATCTTTCTCTACAAACATTGATTTTTTGTAACAACAAAATTTTCAGATCTTGTGCCATCCACATTTCGTCACTTAACCGAGTTCACAATTACAAGATCCATCGATAATAATGCTCGTGTTGCTTCTACTATAACTTTAATAAAACCAAAACAAAACAAAACCCATCCATTGTTCTGAAAGTTGAGAACATTAGTATTTCTGATTGTGTATTAATATCGTATTTACTGATTGATAAACCAAATGAAATGAATGCAATTGTAAGCGCAGAATTGTTCTTTTAAAAAATTAAAGAAAGAAAACAACCGATATATATGTATATATAAGCATTTCATGATTCAGATGATCGTAACAGTACATTTATATAGATAGCTTCAAAACTATACTGTAGTTTAATTTCTCAACAATACAGTATTGACAGACTATAGAAGCGTTAGATTGAAGAAGTAAACAATAATTTAACTTATGGCACAGAAGAATGATGTGAATTCTATTTTCTGCAAACACACAAAAAGTTATGTAAGTGGTTTTTATAGTTTTTAAACGCCTGTTAGAGAAATTCATATTCTAGGTAATTGAATATGAATATCACAAATAAAACAATTTATTATTCAACTAAACAACACTTAATTCTAAATAAGTACAAACACAAGTTGCATATACTCCCGATTCTTACCTCTGTAAATAGAAAACGATTAACTTCAGTTAAAGGTGAAGTTATTGCTCAATCACGTTTTATCATTCAAAAACAGTTTCGGCACTTATAACGTGATATTATTTAAATTGAAAATATCTCCCGATAAACGAAATTTGACTGATTGTTCATAACGTGTGACGAGGATGATGACTGAGCTAGCATCTTTCTCTCAATATTTCAACACCACATTATAGGACATGGGATCTCTGCAGATTTAGTGTACATCAGATCCTCTACACTGTAGATCATTAATGACACGAGAACTCAACCAAACAACATCGGCCGTGATTTTGCGATATGATCACTAGGCTACCGTGATCACATAAACGAAACATGACTTATGTAGATTGGATCAGAATTATTGCAGTGTAGTAAAAAGAAAGGGGAAGGTAATGTAAGCAGAGAAGCATTTAATACGATCATTTTGATTTTAGTTTGTGATAAGAAGAGTGAGCTGAAGTTATCAATATGACACAGATGTGTCATACGTAGATAAGTGAGGAGAAACATGAATAAGATCTATAATGTATACAGGATGACTACAATGTCTTATTTGCTCTTATCCTGCGGAATCAAACCTGATTGGTTAAGTAGGGTAAGTACGAAGTAATTTTATTAAACGTTAGATCAAAAGCATATAGGGGCATATATCACAGATACTAAACAAGGAATTGACTGAATTTTTTTCTCTCTCTTTCTTCCCAGATCTGAATAAACTAATTTGGTTATCATAACTTAGTGTGATTTCCTATTCATTTGACTACTGATATTCTTGACTACTTTTAATTAGTTAATTATGGCAACAGAAAAAAAAATTAAGATACTAATGATTGCTATAAAGTAAATAAAATGATGCAAACTCGTGAAATTAAAATATTACGTAGGCTAAATTCAACATAATTCAAGCTCCAAGGGTCGTTAAGCGATATTTTGTTTCTAGAAGGAAGTACACTTTTTTATCCTCAAAATTACTATAAATAACAACTGTAGGTAAGAACAACGTACGTTGTATATTAAACTAGAATATGTAATAATCTACAACTATCGTAAGCTAGCATAAGGAATAAATGGAAATGCGGTTGTGTACACCATAAGTAATATCCATTGAATAGAAATAAATCTTTTGGATATTGTATAACTAAAGATTAAAATTAATTTAGAAAAAATCATGGCTCTTCGAATTTGTCTCTTTTCTCTCCATTCCTGTCTATTATTATATTAATGTAACAGTACTCATTCCTTAAAACATTTTAAATTAAAGTAAATTTTGCTTACAAATGCAATTATTTTGACTTTATAGTGCTTCAAAATTAGAAAAAAAAACGCCCAAGAAAAATTTGTTAGTGTATATTTTTACTGTCAAAAATTACATTTTAAACAAATATAAAGAGAATTTAAGACATTCCGCAAAACATGGCAATTCGAAACAAAATAAGTATATTGGCGTTTTGTAAATTCAAAAATACAGAATATAACTTTATCTAGAGGAAAGACTATTATTTTGGTAATATAGCTCCTCTGCAGGAAACTATGATAGTTCGATTTCTGAACACTGAAATTTTCTTTTAAAGTCATTATTATTTTCAATTTATTGCAATATAAATAAACTTCTACTGAATATATAATCTCATGAAAAATCTATTATATATTTTGGTATTTTAAAATCCTATAACATTATTGATCATTAATCCTTAACATTTTGAGAAATTAAGTTTTGCAGTAACGAAAAATTTAAGCCTTTTTCCGGTAAGAGAAATTCATGATAAAGTAATATTAAAACAGCTGTAACTCAGCATCTAAGTAAGATTTCAAAAGATTTTTATAGGTAAAGGATTGAATATTTATATGAGAATAAAAATATAAAACCGACATCTTAACCTAAAATTGTATTTCGAAGGTATACTATCATCTTAAATGTTTTCCGTAAATCATTTAATTATATGCTGAGTTTAGCATTTAGCATTAGATATACTAGTGATTTCAAAAATTAAATTACTATATGTTTATGTAATGTATGTTCTTTTTTCTTAATTACTTTTTCTACGTATACTCAATAATTAACCTACTGTCTTTATTTATAAATGTGTTTATAAGAACTTGTTCCATTTAACAAAACAACTACATAATAACAAGCACTAAAATCATTTACATTTTTCCAAATTTATTTCAAATATTGAATTATGTGCGTGTGAATGAAAATATCATTCGAAAATTGAAGCAAAACTTTTCATTCTTATTATTAAATAAGCAAAAGAGCAAAGGTGCTAAATACATTTGGACACACTTGTAACTTTTCAAATAATACTTTTAAAAATCTGAATCTTTTTTACAAAAAGCATCTATCCCATAAGACATATATTCTATTAAGGCATATATCCCACATTAAAAAAAAACATTAAAAGTTAAAATTTAATTTATAGGCAACACAATTTTTGTTTAAAAGGTAGTAGTTTTATGCTGTGCGTTTTAATTGTATAAAATTTTGCATACAAGCTCAAATGTATAAAATTACACGCACACATATTTTATCGTTATTTCATTACAGTTTCAATTCTGTTGACTTAAGAGTGTTTAACAGGAGGAATGTTTTCTACTTAAAGCAAATAAAAAGGTTTTTGAAAACTACGAAATGTTTGTTTTAATATGGGACGTATTAAAACATTTTAAATTGTCATATTTTATATAACTGCAACTTCCATTTTAATTGCATTGTTATTTTAAGGATATGTTTCTGGGAATTATAATAAAGATGTCTGTAAAAAACGTTTTAATTAGCAAAAAAAAAAAGATAAAGGTTTTTGAAAGGAGATGATATGAGAAGTTAGAAATAAAAATAAATTTATTCGAATAACAGGAAAATTACGAGAAGGAGAAATTAAAATATTATTTTTTAAAGTTCAGTATTCATTAAATTCAGTATTCAGTATTCAGTATTCAATTGAAAATTTAGTGTAAAAACAAAGGTAAAGAGATAATATAAAAATACATACTTATAAGTGAAGCTAACTGAACAAAGTGATTCATGTCATTCCACATTAAAGCCTGAACAGCTAAGTCCTACAAAGAAAGAAGAAACAAATATAAAGACATACTAAAAATAACTGAAACTTTCTCATCGATATTATTAATATTATTTGTTCAAAAGAATATTTAATAAAAATATTTTAAATAAAAATTTTCATCAGAAAACATTACATATGAAAACTACTAAAACGTAATAAGCAAATTTGCAAGGGATACCTACAACGATTTAACATTTTTGGGGTATGAAACAATAAGTTTTGGAGTGTTTTCTTATGCAATATACCTGTTATTCTTTTATATTTAATTAGAATAGTGTGATTCCCCAGTCATGACAAGTTACAAATTATTTCTTAACGAACGAATCCTTTCTAGCTATTTTGATGAGGTTTTTTGAAAATGCCCTTTTAAAGATAAGGCTTTCTTCTAGAAACTGAACATCAGTATCAGCCCTAATAATCTATCATAATTGCATTTAAACGTAAGTCTAAATCTCTTGAACCGTCTTATCAATAAGACAATTCTATTCAAATATACGTCAACTCACTCTGTTTGGGAATATCAGGTGGAGAATTCCTAAGGGATTAAGTGCAATTAGTTCCCTGCTCTAAGGAGCTCTTTGTCATCATTTAATACGTTTGAAATTAAAGCGACCTTAAGCAAAGGGCTAAGTGCAAGATTACTACTGAAACCTACTATATGGTTCTGACTGCACCAGATCTCCAGTCTTAAAGGTATTTTGATTACTTTCTGAATGACATCGTGAAGTAATGTAAAACAGATAAATAAACGAAGGTAGTTTAGTAATTGAAATTGAAAAATGTCATTTAATAACTAAAACGTGGAATATTCGAAGAGATCGCATATCTTGAATGGGAAATGGGATACAATCGTCTCATAATATCTCCTCAATGGTGTCATCTTGACGCAAAATGACGAAGAAAATTCGTCCTTAACTAATCCACCATCATTAAACAGCTGGCAAGGCTCAAATAACACAAACTCGCTTTTGCATCGCCATCTATTGTAAGAAACATGTAATTCATGACCAACCTTCGTAAATTTGAAAGCGTTTAAAGGATATTTCAGTTATAATTTAATTTCGATTTTTCGAGAAGAGAATCAATATATGGTTGCTTTAATTCTGAATTTGCTTTAAATATGCAGTGTTTTGTAATGCTCTCAATTATAATATTTTTTTCTACGTGTAGATTTAAATTGTAGAAACAGAGTTACATTTCATTTTGATAGCTTCAGAAAAATGTAATGTCATTAATAATTCAATGTGGAGACCGCATTAAGCTCATACTTTTTATTTATAATATATTTTACTGTTATATATACGAATAAAGTAACTCACGCTATTTCGACATTGTTTGGAAAAAACACTACATGTCTGTTTAAAGCTACCATTGTATCCACTCTCAGAGAAGAAACTCAAAATAGGTTGAACTAGGGACAGATATTTAATTGTTTGACATTTGTTTATGTACATCAAAGAAGAGTGCTTATGTGGAACTCAATATTATTTTAAGCTTAATATTTAAGATTATAAAGGATTTAGATTATTTGTTATCTATTATTATTTGTAGGAAACATAAAAAAAAATACGTTTCTTAAACGTATTAATATGTATCCACATTTTTCAAACAGTCAAAAAGTCTGATACTGGTATATTTAGATATAATAATATATTCGAATCTCGGAAAGAAAAAACTGTGAGAAGTAATTAAAGTATATATATATATATATATATATATATATATAAAGAGAGAGAGAGAGTCATTTATATATAGAGTCATTTACATATATTTCACTAAGAAATATCAAAATTCATTGAAATATGATCGTTATAAGTTTCATTATTTTCTGAAAGAAACATAAAATTCGCTCATTTTATCTGGTTTGGTAAATCTGGCACAAATCTCACTTTACTCTATGCATGGGGCCGTGGTAGGCTAATGGTCATGCTCATGAACTTGGGGTAGGCCTTGTTTCCATTGAGTCGTCGATTCTAGTGCTGATGCCTCTAAAGACCTGACATGTATTGGGGCAGATCACGTCAGATCTGTCGAAGCTGTAAGTCGTTCCTTTGGAGTAATAGGGAATTTTGGAGGGGAAGGTGCCGTCTCAGGTGTCTTCCTCGTCCCTTGTTTCAAATATCTATGTTCCAAAAATATAAAACATTAATTAATTCTTTTGTTTGGATGGATGGATGGATGGATCCAGACATAAAATAATTTAAGTTTTCGAGAAAATGAATAAAGATTAAGGTATCCGCCTACCTTCGAAGAGGATTTTTTTAAATAATTAAGAAAATAACTTTTTATATGCATTATACTATAAGATATGGCTACAAACTTAAAATACAATGAAAAATTTGAATAAATTAATAATTGTTTTAATATTTAGGCTCAAAAAATACATAAGAATAGCAGTAATATGGTACTTGAGCAAAACACCAAAACAGAAATTTAAATAGAGATATTTCAATTTTGTAAATTTTATTATGATGGATTCAATCTAATTTAGAATTTGTGATTCTATCACAAATATAACCCTGCAAATTAAATACTTATAGGAAGTCGTACTTTAACATTTAGAAAAACCGTAAAAATTTGTAATAAGTTATGATTTTATCATCAATAAATCGCAAAGTAATCGTATTATAACAATAGGAGAGGTTCAAGTCCTGAAATCACTTTCATACAGTATTCCAAGAACGTTTCATAACATTAAATACATAACTTTTTTCAATACGATGTTTTGCGGTGAGGTAAAATATGAAAATCTTGATTTTGAAGAAAGCTGAAAAAAGTTTCAAGCCAGAAACTTACGTAATTAAATAAACATTTAACATTAAAAGGTCCCGGATTTGTAAGGTTCGCTATCTGTAATACTTAAATAAGTCATCTTTTTCTTCCTGACGGCATTTAAAACTTTCCAACGCTTACATTTAACATGTGTTGTATAACGCTTCAATTCCATGATTCGATTGTAATCCAACTTTTTGTATACCTTTACAGTAAAGTAGCCCGGATTTTCAATGTTCAACTTATTTCAGACTTTAAGCAGCCTTGATGTTCTTCTTTAAATTGTATCATTGCATCATATGCATCCAATATCACAATTTTCAAACAAACAAATACTTCCATTAGTACTCTTTATCATATTACACCATTAAAAGATACATTTGTATTTTGGGACTTAGAAAATTCATCTTGCATGTTGGAAGATATTTTGATGGCAATATTACTTAAAATATCAATGAAAAACAAACATTAAAGTTCCATTTCTGGTAGCAGAATGCTACTTCCAGTTCTAAAATTTCACACAGACTATTATTAAAATGCTTATAACTCACGTTCTACGTAAGACAGAAACCAAATTGAAACTGTTCTAGAAAGCTAAGAAATTTGGCTGTATAATAGATCGATAGTAAAAAAAACCCGAATTTTTGACCGAAAATCACTTTTTAAAGGTAGTCGGATACCTTAAACGTATAAATCTATCAGAACAATTTACAAAACAAATAAATGTTGAAACAAACAAATTCTGCTAAACGAGTGAAATAAAATAATGAAATTTTCAAAACAAGTGCAGTAAACGTTTTTAAATATTTCAACTAAATAAAGTGTACGAGAATATTTGTAAGAAAATTTTTGAAGGTTATAAAATAATTTTTTTCGAATGAGATTTTAGGAATATTAATGATAAATAAGCAAAATAATTTTAGCATTATTTGATGTGAAAATAGGTTACTTTTATCGAATTGTATATTTTATATTAACATAAATTATTACAACTAGTTATCATAACATACACCTTAACCAATTTCTTTTCCATTTACATATACTGAATAAAGTCCCCTTATTATATTGAAAAAACTGCCTTGAATTTACATTTTGAAAAAGATGGAAAAGCAAAGAATTTGTTGATAAGTTAGCAGTCTTAAGACGTGGATTGAGCTCTCCGTAGCCACATTTAATCAAATGATTTTGAATTCTTGTAAAATTTCGACATTGGCATTACAGTTTACCGAAAAGAAAAAATACACATAGTAACCTTGAATATTTTTGTTGAAATTCCTCTACTTTATTTTTAAGTAAATCTAAATATTGATAAATCTAAAATGCTGAAAACTGGAAACTATTGTAAAAACTTATATGTTTAAAATTATTTTATTTTGAGTAGATAAAATTCTGCAGTCAATACTTAGGCTTATGAACTCATTTTATGATTAAAACTGTGTGTCAGTAGTCTTCTAATTCACATTCATGCACTTATCATTTTATCATATTTCACATCGTATCAGTGTTTTTCATTTTGTAACATCTATCGATGCAGTTATCGACCGTAAAAGCAATTACGGTCGTCATTAATCAGTTCCGATAACTAAATCATAATGTATCTTAACTATATTAGTTGTTATACAATGTATTTCGCGCCCGAGTGTTCATAATTTATTATTAGTTCCCAAAAATAAAAATAAAAAGATATTGCTCAGAATAAGAAAAACACGATCTTCATAGACATGTCTTCTTTGAAAAATAAAGAAGCAGACCTAAATTCCTTTTTTTTTCTAAGTGTTTTTAAATCTTATGCAGATTTATGCACTATTAAATCATTTCTACTGGTAAGATTGTGGTTTCACATTCCTGATCCCCTAAGAACGTATATGATGAAAAATAAAGTGTATTTCTTATCGATCATTTTCTTAGTAATTAAACTAGAAATGTTTCTTATATCTAACGAACTTACAAATTATTTTCAAAATTACGCTTAATATCTTCACGCCGGTATGATTTAAAGATAAAAAAAATATCTATTTCTCTTTACATGTTTTGTAATTTCAAATTACAAACATTAAAAGATCATATAACTGGTAAAAAGGAAAAAAATAGGAAATGTTTTACAATTTCTTTTAGTCTTCATATACAGTGGTTCCTAAATTTGAGTATACACCTTCTTTTTTCAACATTAAAAGTATTAAAAATAATACTGAATATTTATAAAAAATTAATATATATATATCTAAGTACTAAAATACATTTTAAGAAGTGTACTAGATATGTAAAAAAGTATGTGTGTAAAACCCGGTTAATAAATTAATTATATAATTTTTAAGGGGAAACTACAACATATTAAGTCACAAAATTGATTATACACCTAGCATAATTTTTAAACGAAAACATAAAAGACAAACTGATATTTGGTTACTCACCCTTTCGAATTAATGACGGCTTTCAGACTGCGTGACGTCAATTTAACCAGGTTTTGGTTTGTTTCACTTGTGAATTAAATCCTTCTCTTGATTGATTCTCTTAAAACAGGTTTTAAATGATCTTTACTCGTGATATGGTACTTTTGGACGGATTGTTCTAACAGAGACGATAAAATTTTAATAATGTTGAGATCAGGTAATTGTGGTGAAGTGTGCAACTGCGCTCTACAGTTGTACAACAGCCACAATTGAACAATTTTAGCTGTATTCTTAGGAACGTAATCGTGTTGAAAAAGGAAACTCTCGATCCTAAGCCCAAATTTTCAGCACTTTGTTTTAAATTATTTTTTAGGATGTTCTGTATTGAATTTTGTCCATGATCCCATCAAACAACACTAAACTTCCAAAACCATTCAGGATATATATCCTCATACGAGTACAGATGCCCCCCTCCCCGTGCTTGACTGTAGGAATGGTGTATTTAGGAAACAACTCACTGTTAAGCTTCTACCAAACATAGCATCATCTATCACTTCGAAACACATTAAATTTACTCTCATCATTAAATATAACTTGATTCCAGAAGTCTGGAGACATAGATATACAATTTTTAGCAAATGAAAGCCTTTTTTCCTGTTGTCGCTTAGAAATGAAAGGCTTTCTCCTGGTCAATGACCGTTGTCTTCTTTCCTGAGTAATCTAATTGTTTCTGCAGAATCAGGTCTATGTATCGCAAAAGAGGTGGTTGCAGCAATTTTGGAGCATTCACCTTTAGAGTATCGTCACTTTTCGTAGGCTCCACTTGTTCTGTCATCGAGGATCTCTTTTCTTCTTCTTCCGGGAATATTTTTAACGTGTTCTAACTCTTTTTACTTTTTGCTGATTTTTGAACATATCCGTGACTAAGCTGTATTACTTCTGCATTTTTTTCTAAGACATTTACCTTCTTCAGCCATTTTACGACCAGCTCTCTAACTTGAGCTGCAGTTTCCATTTTGAAACTGCTTTTAAAGATTAAAAACTAATATTTCTACAAGAAACTTATATATTAGAATCTAAATTCAATGGTGGTATCAAACGCAAAAACTTTAGTAAAATAATAGTAGCTAATTTATCAGGTTGTAGACACTTTCTGTAAGTGTATACTTAATTTTGTAATACCAATTTGTGTCACACATTTAGTCAGAGAATGTATATAATTTTATTATTATATTAACTCCATGTTTATTTTTTGGATAAATATCTTATTTAAGAAGTAATTTATCATTCTCTGTTAAAAAAAATCCATTATATAGAACTTTTTACCATATGTTTGTATTTTCAAAGTAAAGAAATTGAAGTATATACTCAAATTTGTGAGCCACTGTATATATTCTCAATTAAATGATACTGTTTTTTGTTTATGGCAATTTCTTACTCTACTTAGGTATACTAATTTTAAATATTTATAAACACCTTAATGTATAAAAGTGATAGCGCTTTATTTTCACATTATTAAATGATGAATTGATTACGCTCTCAATCCTAAAAATAGTTTTACTTCTGAATAAGTAATTAGGTCTTCATAATACAAATACTACATATCTAAAAACATAATTAAACTAAAATTATTTGACATTTAATTCTGTTTTAACTTTTTCAAAAGCTATTGAGAATTAATTCAAATCGTTTTCATATTTTAATATCACAATCTGTATATTTTCATATTCTAGTATGTAAGTTGTAATTTTAAGCAATGCAATTCATAAAAAGTATTCGTGATTAATGAAGAGAAACCATGAAGAGATCAATGTCACAATGTCATGCTCAAAAACATTCATAACAAATTTAAGATGAAACATTTTTCTCCATAACTTTTGATACTTTAGTTCCTTCTCTAAATTTATATCTCTCAGAAATGTAAGTGCAATTCCATAATTTTATTGAATCAACATTTAATCGTGAAATTTATAACCTCTTCAATTTTCACTACCGTTGTTTCCGAAACTGTCGTCTTTCAAACTGACAAAACGTCTCAAATCTTTGAGGACTTATTTGTGTAATTTGATTTTTACTGTCTGAAGTAAGATATTCTCTTGAAAGACATATATCACAAATATCTCAAATGCGAGTTCTTAAGATATTAGACATATTTAGTACCATTGGTTATTCTCTGCAGACATTTTATCTTATAAAAATCCTAAAACGATTAAAACAACAAGATAAATAATTTGAACTATAAAATATATTCTTTAGCTTAAATTGCATTCTATCACGTATACTTCATAAAAAAATTTCTCTCATATTTTTGAAACTGGGGAGATGCTTTACCTAAGATAGTAGAAATAAAGAATACCCGAGTTCAATATCAATCATTAGAAAAAAAATATTTTTTAATGTACTTAGTTAAACTTGATATGTAAGAGCAATTGAACATATTTGGCAAGAATATGTGTTTATAGCAAATTTCCTTTTTTACTTAATATAATTCAAAAATCTTCTTAACTATAAAATTTAATTTTTATCATCAATAAATGAGAAGGATATAAAACTGATATGGTACAAATGAGCATAAAACCCTATAAGTTATTTTCTTAGAAATTATGTACTTTCATTTAGTAAATTATATACACTCTATAACAAAAACACGACGCACCAAGAAGGAGTTGTTAGATGGAGACAAAAATTGGTGGATAGGAAAATTATGTACAGAATATAAGATGATTATAATTTCAGAAAAATTGAATGATTTATTTCAGAGTTACGTAGCTACATAATAAGGTGCTCGATAAGGTGTTGACCCACCTCTAACCTGGATGCAAGCTACCACATGACGTGGCAGGTTGCATCTCCCTGTAAACGTAAAATAATTTATTGATTAAGTAATATATTATATATAATTAGTATTGCATAGGTAATATAATTAATATTGATTTTATATAATTAGTATTGCATAAGTAAAAATATTTTTTGACGTATACGTGATAAAGCTCCCTGATGGTCTCCTGCAGTATTTCTTGCCACCTTTGCTCCAATTGTTTGGGCCAGGTCATCAACATTCCCTGGTGGATTCAGTCGTCTTCCCATCATATCCCATACATGCTCAATTGGAGAGAGATTTAGCCGGCCAAGGAAGTGTTTGACAAGCTATAAGACAGTTCTTAGCAACACGTGCCGTATGTGGTCTGGCATTATCTTGCTGAAAAATAAGGCCAGAGTACTGCAAAAGGAACGGTAGCAAAACAGGTCTCAGAATGTCGTCGACATACCACTGATATGTAAGTATGTCTCTAATGACGATCAAAGGGATACGGCTGTAAAAGAAAATGCCACCCCAGATCATAACTTCTGGTTGAGGGTCTGTGTGGCGTGCAATAGTGAAAGGAGGATCGGCACGCTGACCTGAGCATCTCCAGACACGTCGTTGATAATCCTCAGGACACATTTGTAAGAGGGATTCATCGCTAAACTCTAAATGTCCCCAATCAGGATTATTCCAACCTGATTGAGCCGAACACCACTGTAATCTGGTTCGACAGAGTGCCGGTGTGATTAGCAGGTTGCGTAGCGGTCGATACTAGGGTAGATTTCACTCTAACAGCCGTCTGTGATTGGTCATGGTGGTATACTCATGTGCGGGTCGCTCGTCTGCTGATTGATAAAGATGAATCAGGCGATGTGACAGCTGATCTGAAAATCACTCTGTCCACCCGATCTGCTGGGGCCCTAGGGCGACCGCTACCATCATGGAGTTGAAATCAACCATTGTCCACACATATTTACCAACGTACTCCAATCGCCGCATCGCTTCGACCCATATGACGAGCGATTCTCCGATTACTCCAACATCTCTCTTACAATCCAATGATATGACCTTTTTCAAATTCTGACAGTTGCTCTTATTGAGCTCGAATTTGGCGGAGAGGCATTTTTTAGTCTTTGAAATTTATCGTAAATCTCAATGCAACAGAAATTTTAACCATCATATGGAGAATAATTCTTACATACACCTGCTGAGTGCGCAGTTCCGATGCGCTGTAGCTCCCGCTATTCATTCATAGGACACCAAAATTTATTCCATTGCATATTCGCTCCAAATGTCTTTGCATCGGAATTTCGTTACAATTGGACAACTCCTTCTTGGTGCGTACTATTTTTTGTTATAGTATATATAACATGTCAATTGAAAAGTCCCCGGCCTGACACATAGATGAAGCTACTAGAATTAAATCCATATGTTTTTTAGTTAGCTCAAACCCTTAAAAGATGCGTGTATAAATTTGACAGCTGTCGGATCATTAGTTTGTGAATTATTGCATTTTGAGTGAAGCAACTTTTGTTATTGTGAAAAAATTCGATAAAAAGCAATTTCGCGTGTTGTTAAAATATTGCTTTTTGAAGTGAAAAAATACAGTTAAAGCTTGACTTGATGCCGAGTTTCCGGACACTATCCCAGGAAAATCAACCATCAAGGATTGGTATGCTAAATTTAGACGTGGTGAAATGAGCACCGAAGACGGTGAACGCAGTGGACGCCCAAAAGAGGTTGTTACCGACGAAAACATTAAAATAATCCACAAAATGATTTTGAAAGACCGTCAATTGTAATTGAATGAAATAGCAGACACTCTAAAGATATCAACAGAACGTGTACATCATATCATTCACGAATATTTGGGCTCACGAATATATAGAAAGCTCTGTGCAAAGTGGGTGCCGCGCGAGCTCACTTTTGACCAAAAACAACGACGAGTTGATGATTCGGAGCAGTGTTTGAAGATGATCAAGCGTAATAAACCCGAGTTTTTGCGTCGACATAGGACAATGGATGAAACATGGCTCCATCATTTCACTCCCAAGTCCAATCGACAGTCATCCGAGTGGACTGCACACGATGAACCCGCTCCAAAGCGTGGGAAAACGCAACAGTCGGCTGGCAAGGTTATGGCGTCTGTATTTTGGGATGCGCATGGAATAATTTTCATTGACTACCTTGAAAAAGGAAGGACCATCAACAGCGACTATTACATAGCGTTATTGGACCGTTTGAAGGACGAAATCGCCGAAAAACGGCCGCATTTGAAGAAAAAGAAAGTGCTGCTTCACCGAGACAATGCACCATGTCACAAGTCAGTGAAAACGATGGCAAAAATCCATGAATTGGGCTTCGAATTGCTTCCTCATCCACCGTATTCTCCAGATCTGGCCCCCAGCGACTATTTCCTGTTCTCAGATCGCAAAAGAATGCTCGCTGGGAAGAAATTTTCGTCGAATGAAGAGATGATCGCCGAAACTGAGGCCTATTTTGATTCAAAGGACAAATCGTACTACAAAAATGGTATCAAAAAATTGGAGGTCTCTATATTGGTGTATCTCACACTTGAAGGAATTATGTTGAATAAAAAAACTAATTTTGCCAAAAAAAATGTGTTTTACTATGGTAGGCGGGGACTTTTGAATTGACCTGTTATATATATATATATATATATATATACTATATATGTACATATGAATAAACAAAAAACTGTAATAAAACTTCGGGTACGATTTAAAATATTTTAACGTCCGAATGATAATAAGACGTTTTGCCTTTGCTTACAGATTAATTTTTGTAATAATTTATTTTATTTTAATTCAACTGATTATTAAATTTAGTCTCCAGATCTCGTAGTTAGTATATTAGATACAATTTTAATGAAGTTATATATAATTACATATATATTAACAAATAAGCTAATAGTTAACTTAAAGAGGAAGTTTACAAGAAACATATGTAAACGACTTTTTTTTTAAAATCTTTTTTATGTATCTTAAAACATATAGTGATGGATAAGGTTCAATATTTCATTCTGTAAGTATCCCTAAAATGCTTTAGTCATTTAAACAGAATTTATTTAAATAAAAAACAGTTTTATTTGTAAAAGTAAGAATGATGATTGATTATGTTTTTAATTATTTCAAAATTATTATTGACAATACAAATAATCTTTAATCTTTAAGATATAAACAGATTGAAATAAATTATTTATGACATAAATGATAATGATGATATTTGCTAAAACGATCGCCTTTATAAATTATAATAATTATCACTTAATAATATCTCTCATATAAATGTTATAAGCCGCATCTATTTTCATCTGTAAGCACTTTCACAAACCCGAAGTTCACGTTATCCGAGTGGTCGTGTTCACCAGTTCTCTTTGTCGAGTGTTGAGTTGGTGTAACAAAGCATTAGAGGAATTAGAACTAATTTCACATTAAATTTGTCGTGTTATGGAAATTTGGAGCGAGATATGCCAGCAAAGACAGAAGATGTAAAATCAGCTGTCGTCCTCATCACTCTTCCGCGGTTCAAAATACTGTTTTCGCGAGGCCTACTGGTTTCCTTTGTCAGTTGGCCTCGTATTGCTTCTTAGTACAAAGTAAACAAAACCAATAATTGAAAACGTTACAATACTTAACAGCATATAAAAATTTAGTCATTTCCCCAAAAAAACAGCTTCCTATTTTGGTTCATGATGTTTAAAATAATGAGAAAAAGTCTTAATTTTATTTGTTATTAATTTGTGAATATTTCATTATCTTCTTTACTGATAACAAAAAGTAAAACTTAATACGTTTTGCTGTTAAAGCCCCACATCTTCCTCCAAATACTTATTTTCATTTTAATATAATTAAAACGTACCAAGTCTATTGATAAATCGTACAGATTTTGTAGTAAAAAAAACCTTGAAATTTCAATTTAAGTACTGAAAGTGTTTTATTTACTGTAGAAACAAGTCATCCGTAGATTAAGTTTTCATTTTTTTAATGTTTTAGAGTGCTACTCAGGAATTAAGTGTACCATTGGTTGGAACAAGTTAGTCATGGTCGCGAGTTCACCGCCAGAGTTTTTTCATCGATTCATGATTTCATGTTCTGATGTCATTAAAACTCACCATATTAGGTGTATTCAAGTGCAATTTTTGACACTTTAAGTCATTCCAGTTGGAGGGATCAGTTGAAGTATCGTCCTCGTCACATGACCAAAATTTAAGAAATGAAATCCGTCGCCAATAGCCCCGTGTTGCTTGTAAGTTCGACGTTGATAAAAAATAAAAAAAAAAAAAAAAAAAAAAAAAAAAAAAACAATAATTCAAAATCTTTAACATGAAATAAATTACATAATCTCTTCTTCAGAACTATATGGGTAGTTCTACGATCGTTTACAATGAACTGTATGGAAAGTTTAGTTTGATAATTTGTATTCAATAGTGTTTAATCTTAGCTGCTTCATCTGGTTTTAGATACTCATAATCCAATACTCCTCTTGATCCAACTAAAAGCAGATTTTCGTTTTCTGTCCGAATTAATTTGTCTGTGAAGTCGATGTTGATGTTTGGACTCGAGGAACACCTGCTTTGTGTGTTTGAGGCTCAAAATAAGGTCAATTTTCATCGCCATTCGCCTTTTGATTTAAAAAAAGAAAAAAAAAATCATGTTTTTAAGCATCAATCTATTAATAACTTTTTGGTTTTCTTCTTCCTTTTATCCTTTTATCTCCATTGAAGCTGTCTATTTTCTTTATTTCCTTTAAAAAAATTTACAATAATAGTACATGATTTGAATTTGTTATCTGAGCATCTTTTTATTTTTCTAAGGTTTTTTTCTGTGTATGAGATGCATTATCATCCAATAATGCGTATAACCATTGTTTATCTTTTTTTTTCTATTTCATCAGAACTTTCTTTATGTTCTAGATTGAAATAATCATTTTAATTTTGAAAAATAACTTGTACAAATATCTCCAGACGGAGCTTGTTCACCATGAATTTTCCGAAGTGTACTCTTAGCAACTTTTTATTCATGTTCCTTCATGTTGGAACACTATTCGGTATTTGAAAGAGGAGTAATACGTTTGATCTTAACACATTCTAATAATTTCAGAAAGGAGTCTTGAAAATCGAATGACGATTAATTGATTGCTTGAAAATATCACACTCAGAACCAACATGAAGGCAATTAACAATGTATTTCGTAATTTTGAAGTTATGAATATTGAAGCTTGAAGCATGTGTACATCGTTTCATGAGGTTATAACACATGGATCAATAAGTCCCGAGACTAACATTGAAAACAACATTTTTTTTGCAAATTTTTTTTTTATTCATCAACATAATCACGTTTTAGAGTGATACAATCGTTCCAACGCTTTTCCAATTTTTCAATACCATGTTTATAAAAAAAATTATCTTTCGCTTCAAAATAAGCTTCAGTTTCAGCGATGACCTCCTCATTTGAGCCAAATCTTTTTCCCTGGAGCATTTTTTTAAGATCAGCAAAGAGCCAGTAGTCACTGGGGGCTAAATCTGGCGAGTATGGGGATTGGGGAAGCAGATCAAAGCCCAATTCGTTCAATTTTGCCATTGTTTTCATCGACTTGTGGCAGGGTGCATTGTCTTGGTGAAAAAGGTTTTTTTTTCTCTGCATGTGCGGTCGTTTTTTTGCGATTTCCTCCTTCAAACGCACCAGCAAGTCAATATAATAATCACTGTTGATCGATTTACCTTTTTCGAGGTAGTCAATTAAAATCACGCCATGCGTATCCCAAAAAACTGACGCCATGACTTTGCCAGCTGACTGCTGCGTTTTTGGACGGCTTTCGCCAGCTGTGCGCCACTCAGATGACTGCCGCTTCGACTCTGGAGTGTAGTGATGTATCCATGTTTCGTCCATGGTCACGTAACGACGCAAGAAACCTTTTTTGTTGCGAGTAAATAAGCTTTCTGAATCATCGACTCGTTGCTGTTTTTGTTCCATCGAAAGCAATCGCGGCACCCACTTGGAAAAAACCTTTTTCATGCTCAATTTTTCATGAAGGATAGTAAATACACTTCCATATGATATCTGTGTCATCTCAGCAATCTCACGGAGCTTCACTTTACGATCTTTCATTATAATTTTTGTCACTTCACTCCCATTTTCCACAGGTCTACCCGAGCGTTCCACGTCATTTGTGTCGGTACGACCACGTTTAAACTCGGCAAAGCACCTACAAATCGTTGTTTTTGATGGACAAGAGTCCGGGTAACATTTTTCAATCCATTGTTTTGCTTGCACGGTGTTTTTACCCATTAAAAACAATGTTTTATCAGAACACGGAACTCGGTTTTTTCCATTTTTTAAACAAACTACAAAACGACTTTACTCCAACCTCGATAACTCAGCTGTTTCTGGTCCGATCGACTTAAACTTTTGACACTTTTCAAGCAAAGATTAGTACTCTAGGAAGACCTGGTTACTGGTTTACTACGAGCGCCATCTCTGGGGTAGTCTCGGAACTTATTGATCCATGTCTTACATCTAATATAGTATAATTATCAGCATATAAGAGTGTGTAATCCAATTTGATGAGAAATATCCACATTATTAATAAGTTTACCTTGTGAAAAGGGTACCCAAACCGGTATGCAGAATTCCATTAGTTTTTAGTATATTCATTCGGAAAATAAATGTTTGAGAATTCTTTTATTTTTCAATTTTATCCTATAAAATTTCTTCATTTTGATTTTAAGGAAAGAAGAACAGAGATAACCCAAAAATATAATTGAAATAATATTTTATATAATTATAATGTAAATTACTAAATATTTCCGTGTATGAGTTTTTCATGTTTGGAACTTTTCTAAGCTAAATTACGAGGATGGCTTACACACTTATGTTATATAATAGTTTGCACAAAACGTAGCCATTTTCCCGTTAGCCATGTGCAAGTGATAAATTGCCAAATATAGCACATTTATAAACATAATAAGTATGAGCAAAATAAATTTATATGAAAAGATCATTCTTTTAATGAAAATGAGTTTCATTTTCACAGGTTATAGCTATACAATTGGGTATTGCTTTAATCGATACAAGTATCAAATTATACAGTGTATATCAAATTATACAGTGTATATCAAATTTTACAGTGTTTTCCAAATATCTTTGTTAATCAATCATTTAATCCCTTTGTCATATTATTTTTCTCTATGCCTATTAATACAAGTCAAATATGTAATTGATTAATTTAATAATTAAATTAAAAAGTTAGAATCTTAAGTAAGTAAATTTATTATTTGATTTTTTTTTTTTTTGTACATAATTGTTTTTTTTTTAATTGTTACATTAATGGTTTCACGAGTCGTCACCAAAATAAAAAAAAAAAAATCTAATGATAGTAAAATGTGCTCTTGGTTAATGGAAAAGCTCTGAAACATACGCTACAAATTGCAACAGAAAATGCTGTATATAAAGGTCACATAAAAATAAATATGAAAGAAGAACATTCCTTTAATCTTTCAACCTATATTTTCTATTCTTTTCATGCAAACTTCGAGCAAAAGAAAAACAAAAATAGCATATTACTTTAAATTCTAAGGATCCTAATCATTAAGTTCACTTTCACTTATTGGAACGTTTGGATGCCCATCATCATCACTTTCATGAGTTTATGTGCAGGAATAGTACTAAATATTGTATACAGGATAACAAATGAATAGTAATAATATGTTACATCAGATAGGGTTAACATAATTAAGTTTATCTTCTTAGGCATCTGGAGTTTTATTTTACAATGATTTGGTTGGAAAGCATTCCGATCATTATGTCTAAATGGCTACATTTTCGTCCACTTGGTGACTTGTTCGAATGCAACTGAGTATTTTTTTTTTTTTTTTCAAATCATTGTTGGTTTTTATATGGAATTTGAACTTTAAATAGATTTTTGGGAAAAAAATAGTCTCAGCTTATACATGGAGATATATGGCATATATTCATACAGTATACGTATTATGTTTGGAAATTTACGGTAATTCAAGTTAATTAGAATGAAAGATTTGACCACTTAAGTAGCAAAGTATTTTATTTCACAAAGATGATGCATTTGTCTTACAAGCACTCGAAAAGGCTTAGCTGAATATTCAAAACATAAGTTATTAATAAATTAAATATTGTTCTAACGCTGAAGAATTCACTATTTTCTCTTCACTAAGATCGGGGATTTTATAATTAATTTAATTGCAAAAAATTACAATTTCATCCCAACCAAAATGAAACATGATTAGATAAATTAGATGACCATCAGGAGAACAATAAATTGAACGAGAGAAAGTTATAAATAAATGAAACAGAACTGAATAGAAAATGAAGGAAGTTAAATGATAATGGCAGGCTTATAAATATTTGTGCAATGTATTAAATCACACTAGTTATTTTTCAGGATTGAAGTGAATATTGCTTAAAGTATTAATTTAAGAATCAGCTTTTTTTAAAAAACTGGTTATATCAGAACGCGTGAACTGGTAAGCTAAGACATTATTAGTTCATCATAATCCAGAGTTGACGAGTTAAGTAGGATTCGAAAGAGAGCGAATTTATCTGCTATTTAGTAATTAATAAAGGGTTTTACATTTGTTTGATGCATCTTGAATTGGAATCATGTTATTATTGTCACTGTAATTAGGAAGAAAATGATATAACAGTAGATGAATAATGAAGGACAGTCGTAGCAGTTCTTTCTACTGATTAATATTTCTTCAAATTTGTAAAGAACATGACTGAACTAATTTCATCCTCAAAATAATTACAAATACGTAGTGAATAAAGAAATGTAAAACATTGTAAGCAAAATATAATTTTCTGTATCATTTGTACAAAATTCTTCTTCTTTTCAGTTCCATACCCATTTCTGACTGCAGTAACTTTGTTGACGTTTCAATGTTATTCACTGAGCAATCTTCTGAAAAATAAACATCATTTACCAAGAAATAGGATCTAGTTTCAAATAAACGATGTTTACATGTGACATATCTTTTCACTTGTATGTAAAAAGTACTAAGAAGCTCGAAAATTTCCTTTTTTGCGTATTTCTGCTTTTATTTGGCAATTTATCAAATATATTTTCAACCCGTTTCTTAAATTAGATTTCCGTGCATCAGTGAAACTTGTATGTTCTTTGAATAAATCCAAAACATTACTTTAGGAATCTGAAACGTTTGTTGCAGCTTTGTTTTCGAATGAATAGAAGAATTTAAGAAACGACCCACATTTTGAATATCCTGATATTGATTTTCAACATCTATTCATTTTATTTAAAAAAAAAAAAAAAAAAAAAATTGAGTATTACAACGCATGAATTGTCAAATTTGCTCATAGCTTTAATTTGTTATGCTATAGAATAGAATTGTACTCAGAACACATTATTAGTTGGAAAGATACCAGAATATTTCACGAAACATCATAATTCTGACTTCACTAGAGATCAAAGAATATTATATTCCATGACTGAAAGTGAATACCTTTTATTTATTTCATTCTTTTTTAGATCTTAAATTGAAGAATTAAAAACAATGTAACAATAAAGAACTGTACAAATATTACGAACTTCAGTAAGAAAGTTACAAAAGCTCATAGGAAAGGTAGTTGTGTGTAAAAAGATAAGAAACTTTTCAACAAACTATTAGTTTATTTTAGCAACTGCCAGCTGCTAACTGTAAGGTGAACAAGTGAATTGATGCAATGGCGTCTCCTGCCAAACCCAGTTCTAGTTCCAAACAAAAAACGGAAGTTGCCAATGTGCTACAGATAAATACTGGGTTGCTGACCTGAGAGTAGCATAATGAGAAATAATTATTTTACACATAATACGTATTATTAAAGTTGACAGAAATTAAGCATAACAATAATGAACAAACAATTTATTTAAATATAAGATAAATAAAAATAGATATTGTGGGCGAGTGACATGACAATGTTATCTTTTGCAAAATACATATCAATGAAAATAAGAGAAATATAATACAAACATACGAGAAATGTTGACAATAAAACAAACTGGTCAAAACGAATGGGTAACCAAGATATTTACTTGGAAAAGCATGTTTAATTATGTACATTATCGCCAAGTACATAAATAAGTTTATCCAATCTTTATATAAGCTTTATTTACACTGCATGAAGGCTTTTGAACTGCATTTTAGATAATTATATTTTAGATTAGCACCTCACGCTCAGCATTTTCATCAGTTTTGTCTTCCATGTACAATTTTAGCGATCCAAACGGGTGATAATTTCTTAGAATTAAGTTTGGACTTGTATGCCTGTATTGAAGATGGGGATCAATTTTTTTTTTTTTTTTTTACTTTTCTCTTATATGAATCAAGCTGTTTTAGATCTGATAATCCACATACATCAGCAAAATCTTTGGATGGTCAGAGCGGTCTTTTATTGAGATCCCGAATTTACCAATTGGAGATAGATCTGAAAATCTAGTCTTCCAATGATTGATTGTTTTGTTATTAATTGAACACTTGGAAGCAATACGATGACTAGTTGACGAGTGTCATAATTTTCGAGTTTAGTCAAGTTTTTACGTTGGTCTATTCGTTATTTACTCTTCACTAACCTTGGGGACTTTTTGTAATTTGAATGGAACACAATTACAACTAAAAAACATGTTAGGTAAATTAACAAAACAAAAACATGATTAGATAAATTAGAGGAAGATAAGATTTTTTGGGAATTGAATTAGAGATAGGGATATAAAAGCAAAATAAAATTGAAAGGAAAGAGAAGTGACATAAAGGACAACGATCGGCTGATAAATATTTGTGAAATTGGAATGAATTATCTTTATTAATTATATAGGTTAAAGAGCGACCCCTAGTTAAAGTAATAAGCTTGAAATTTGCAGTAATTGAGCAGAGTTTGAATTGAAACGAGTAATTCGGTAAGCTAAGATATTTTTTTATTAGATTGATTTTAATGACTCAGTTAAAAGTGATTTGTGAGACACAGCAAACTTACTTATACTTTGGTAATAAATAATGTGTTTTCCTGCTTTTACGCATTTTCAATTGAAGTTTTCAACTTATTGACTATTTAATTAGACTTTGAGATGGCTGTAGAAGTAAATAATGAAGGAAATGCGTTAGAAATTGACGAGGATGACACTTAAACTGAAACTCTCTCCCCAAACTTCCACACAACACCAATGAGAGGACTTGGAACTTGAATATATTTAATGTGCATCAGCCTCACTACATGGGGTTATTTAATGATATCAGGATTCAATACCATAACTTTAGGAAAACAACATCGTTCACGAGATCGCAAGCATGACCACTTGGATACCGTGGTCTAGATTTGCGTGAAGCCTTCGATAAGCAGGTGGGTAATCAGTTCCAAATTTTTGGGGTGTACTTCGGAATTCGTTGTGTAGGAAGGACAGATAGAATCGTTTCAATCACTATTGTTTCATGCATCGCTTACGATGTGTAATAATGACGCAGATAATTTAGTTACTTTGACTATAATAAAAAACACACTGAATTCCACAGTTCTTCAAGGAAAACAAGGAAAACAAAATTAAAAAAAAATGTATAAATATAAATTTGTCATTTTTAGAAAATAGCTCATATAATTATCGAAACATAATATTGACTCGAAACGTTTGTTCAATAGTAAAATAAATTGTATATTAAAAGCACACATTAACACCCTAGTAATAAAAAAAGATAAAAATAAATAACACTGGTAAAAAACTAGTTTTTTGTAGATGGGTTTTCTTTCAAACTTTTCCCTTTGCTTAATATAATTTTTAAACCTTAAATTTTAAGAACAAAAGAGAACGTTGAGTCAAATTCAATTTATTCAGTAATTAGTTTCAAAAATTTATTGTATTATTTGAAGTTCATTAAGTTTACCATCTAAAATACATACGGGTAAATATTTTTAGGTTGATTAAGTATTACGTTAATGAATTAAGCTGCATGTTATTAAAATTGAAACAAACGATACATTTTTAAATTGAATATTATATCAAATAAAATTATTAAAATTAATACAACTAATAACTTATTAAACGACGCATTTAGCAACTTGGCGAGAATTTGAATTATAAAACTGAATTCTTTAAATAATTAGTTTTAATCAATTATTTATATTAATTATAATTTATTTATCATATTATCATCCAAAATAATCGTATACAGAAACTTTTAGCTCAACTGGGAGCTTTAAAATGTAAAAAAAAAAAGCTTTTCAAGTTTTGAACCAGACACAATTACAATATGATTGATAGAAAACCCATTAAAATTAATTGGGAAATGAAGGTTACAGATACAAATACTTGAATTCGTTTGTATCTAATTTCTGAGATTTTGGTCTTTTTACTAACTTCTCATTGAGAAACAACACGAAAGCTAATGACGACTGATCTCGTAATTTTGAAATTCGGTCTAGTGACAAGATCGACCTCTGAGTTGGTACCTCCCTATCTACACTTTCACTCCACGCCAAAAGGAAGACTTGCAACTTCGAAAATATTTAACGTGCATCGACACCATTGCATGACGAATCTAGAGTGGTACCAGGTCTTGAACCTGTGGTTCCATGAAAACAACATGGGCCGCTAGCTTTCAGACCAGGATCACCGGGTTATCATGGCCTCCACTTACATCTAAAAATCCCTCCTCACTATTATAAAGCTCCAATTAAATTGTTCTCAGATGTACTTACCATTTTTACATTTATTTATAGATGCAGTTTTAAAGTCAAATATCGTTTTCTAACACTAAAATGATCAATAGTTGAATATATCTTATTATAAGACAGATAGAAAATTAAAATATTTCTCCTAGCTTTAGAAACTTTATTTTTTAAATACATCTTCACTCAAATATATATGCATATATTTCGCAAATATACTGCAGAATCATCATAGTCGTGTGCTTATATGATTTAATAAAATAGTACAAGAATACATCATTTTCATAAAAGTTCCTCCTTACGAGCATAAACTCTTGTTTGTCTTATGTTTTCCGATTTGAAGCATTAAATTAACACTAGATGTTTAATAATTTTAAAAAGGATACTTGGGATATTTAATTTGTTGTACTCAGCAGTTTTTCTGACTTTCGCACGTATTACATTCAGATCAATATAACTTGAAAATAGCACTATTTTTCTGCCATAAAATTTAGCTTCCATTGAGAAATCAGGTGTCTCTTAACAACTCACAGAATTAAACAAAGTTAATTCACCTGGATTTAATATGTCCCGACATTTGTTTTATAACAATCTTACAACTAGTTATGTGTGACTCTGATTACTGCATGGTACTAACTATACAAGCAATCCCCATTAAATAAGGTTTCTCTTTACCTTAAATCGGGCAGAAGGTATTAGTTTCCGATAAAATAGATATAATCCAAAGCTTGCGATAAGAATCTTGCCTAATTGGATCGGAAATTTTGTTTCTTTTCTGGTTGTGAGGCAAAGGATTATTTTTCTGCACTTGCCACAAATGCCACAGAAATGAACTAGCAAAAGCTATGGTGGAATATTTGCCTCGAGGAATTATAAAACGAACTGGAGAACTGCGGGAAACACTTATTTAATTAGGACACACATATCTCATTTAGGACGCATTTGAGAAATTATTTTCAAATGTAACTGAAAGGGTGTATTATATCTCAAAGATTTATTTTTAAAAAAAGAATATTTCATTAAATTAATTTAAGTTAAATTAGAATTATTTATAATAAGCTAATGGTTAAAATAGAAATTGACATTATCTTTAAAAAATAGCTTCATTAATGCTTTTTTGCTTTTAGTATCGTTGCATAATAAAACATAGCTCGAGAATAACAGAGCTTAAAGAAAGCATTAGAACGTTGGTTTTTTTTCATACACGCATCTTTGCTAATTGTATAATGTTGAAATATTATTATATCATGGTATTTTTTTTATATTTTCTATTGCATGTAAGTATATATTTTATAAATGTACATGTCGAAATGCCTTAAACTGAACATTTGAGCAATTCCTTTTTAAGATCCTTTCTTTATAATAAAATAACCAACAATGCAATTTGAATTAATTTGATAATGAAACAAACTCAGGTAAAATTTGTTGATTTAAACAAGTATTTTAAGCTATTGCATTCTATTAACATTTATTAAGTATTCAATATAATTTGTATACACATACAAAATGATTAGAAAAAAAAATGAGACGTAAAGAAAAAAAAGGAGACAAAATAGAGAATACATTTTGTATAGGATAATATGAATTTTCTCAAGTAGCAATTACAATTATTTTTACATAATTATATATTTTAGGTAATAGTGTATTAATAGTGAAAACTTGTTTAAATGAATGATAAATTTGATTTGTGTATAGGATTATTCGAAATACAGCGCATCAGTGGACTTGATTGTGAAACAATAATCATGAAATCTATTAATCCACCGAACATTTGCTGCATCTTTAGAAATATCAGTGAAGTGAAAATTTTATTTACTTAACTCTTATTAATTTGTGTCGTTATTCTGTATCAGGTAGGCTGATGTTCAAGAGAAGAAATGTAGATTTAAAATATAACAATGTTTAAGAAAATTTTAATACATTTTGTATTAACGAGAATTTATTTATTTTAGGCTTTTGTATTCTTTATAGCTTCATAGGAACTGGGTGATATAAAACTAAGTGAATTTTACAGAAAAGAAAACTTTTAAGAAAAGTGGGAATAGCTTATTTTTGCTAGGAAATAAATATAGAATACGAGTATTCTGCTTGATATATTGAAATTCTATTAATGATTGAAAGTAAAGTAATACAAAGCGTTATGAAGAACGACATATGTACAAAGATGCTATTCATAATCACATGTAGCAGTATTCCTTCTAATAGAAGGTAAATTAAGTAAACATTTACTAACTACATAGCAGAGAGTATCCCATGGAGATTATATTAATAGTTTGAAATTGACCCATGATTGTATATGACACCAAGATAATAGTGTTAAATTACTCATTTCAATGTAAAACACACAATAACGATGATCATGTATTTAACAACACAGGACTGAGAAAATTTTATTTGTGGTCTGTATTCAGATATGAGTTTGACAACCTTTGTCTAAATCATATTGGGCATTTACAATGTATCAAATCAAGTATTAGTAGCTTTGTAATGCTTGCTGATTACTTTCAAATCTGCAAGAAACTGATTCTTGAAATATAAGAAATAATATATATTTAAGAAACTGATCTTAAACGGAGCAAAAATAAAATGAATTTTATGATTGTAAATATTTCTAGAAATTCAAGAAACGTAAAAATATATACACTGCGGTACACATATAATTTCCGAAATTTAATCACAAATTCAGAATAAATGTATACTTCAAGTCAATGATAGTTCAGTCTTAAAATATGTATACATAAAGAGATTCCAACAGGTGGATAGGATTAATGTTTTCGAATAGTCATGCAGGCAGCTTTTTTTTTTCATACTTTCGTTCAAGGTTGATTGTGCAAAATATTACCAAGATCGAATAAGCTGTAGATTTTATTCAGATAGTAAACGAATATACAATTCTTCCCCCGCTCTTTTTACAGAACTTTAAGACACTCAGTCTCGCCTTAGATATACAGCCTATCACATGTTCCTGCTGCTGAAGAAGTTCTCTTTATATCAAATTTATCCTTTCTCTAGACTCAAAATGTCTCTTCTCTACTGTTGTGGTTGAATTTTCATTCTTACAACTATTCTCGAATCACCGATAAATGTTTGTCTTTCAGCTGCAACATTTTCCAACCATGGATCTTTCCTTTCTTTGGTTGTTTTACGATGGCCATTAATTTAGCTAATCTAAACTCATATCTACCTTAAATAAACTGAATTTGCTGTTAATTTCAATGACAAAAGTCTTCTAAAATTCTTTAAACAAGAAATAATTTTAGAAAATGAATTTCAAAATTTCTAAGTATTTTTTTGTAAGGAAGAGACATTTTGATTTATTTGAGTAGAAATCATATATACCAAGCTATATAAATTTACAAGCAAAACCTTGCGAACGTAGAAAAATTAGTAAAACTAAAATAATGAGTCAAATACATAATACAATTATAATACATTATAGAAATATTTTAATACAATTATTATATAATACAGATATATTTTAATACAATTATTATATAATACAGATATATTTTAATA
>BMAW01016570.1:0-63492 GCA_019974015.1 Nephila pilipes | reverse complement strand
ATATTTTAATACAATTATTATATAATACAGATATATTTTAATACAATTATTATATAATACAGATATATTTTAATAAAATTATTATACATTATAGATGTATTTCTAAAAGTGAGTGAACTGAACGCAAAATATTATTTTCCCTAAAAGTTAAAGAAGTGATAAAAAAAACAGAAATTAAAAAAAAAAGAAAAATCTAAAAAGGAAGAATGGAATATAATATAATAATAGCTGCAACAGATTGAATACTGTTATAAACAATATATATATATATATATATATATATATATATATATATATTCAGCTTCAAAAAAGGGATCTTTTAGAGGTGTGGCGACATAAATCATGATGATATATTAACAATTTAAATCACAATACAAAATGGACTTTGTTCATTAAATTAAATTATCTGAATAGAATCAGATAAACCACAATTAATTTTACCATTTATATAACATATTGATGACTTATACCTTATGAGTGTCATGTTTGATGAATTAGAAGTTTATTTTGAAAGTCGTTAAAGTTTGTCATTTTTTTACTGATGATGTACGAGAGTGTTTTATAAGAATTACTCTACAATGTATGTGCAAATAACAATAAATAAAAGTACTGGATTATGTATAAACATAAATACTTTTTTCATATATATTGGTGGCTTAATGTTTAAAATCCAGAATTCCTGATTTTCGATGATCAAAATGCAATTTCCATACTATTTTCAAAAATAGTACTGAAGGACATTTTAAAGCATTCCTCTAAAGATTGTGATATTTAAGAAGAGACAAATGTTCGTCATAGCCAATAATTATACTTGATCCTAATTAAAGTATCTTAAACCGTCTTCTAATTAACCAGGCTCACTCGAATAAATTCCGAATCACGCCGTTCAGGAACTTAAAGGGAACAAATGATCCGAATGAATAAGCTGAGGTGATTCTAATCCGGAAGATATTCCTTTATTTCTATTAATCTTTCTAAAACAGAGATTTCTTATATATATATATATATATATATATAAATGATTACTCTGCTTCATGTTCAGAGTTTGCTAAATATCCCTTACTTTTATAATCCTATCTATGTGGAAATCACGTTAGTGATAATTGGACTCATAATAGTTATAGGTTGATTGGTGCATATACAGTTTCGTTATATGGGAAATAAATTGATAAAATGCTAAATATTTGCGTAAAAGATGACTGAAAACATTTTATTGGATAGAAATTTTGCGTTTGGCTCTCTTTTCTCAAACTGTGTTTGACAACTCCATTTAACACAACCACGCGAATTTATACAATGTATATATATAATTTCGGCCTGTATGAGTGTATGAACAATGTATCATTATTTACAAAAGTTTAAATAATTTATTTTAGTGTTATATTAGTAATTATATACAGTGCATTAGTAAGAAGTGCCCGGAGTCATTTTAGTAAGAAATTACATTTAATAAGCTGATAGAATGCTAAATATTTACACAAAAGATTACTGAAAACAACTTATTGAATAGAAATGTTGCGTTTGGCTCTTTTTTCTAAAACTGTGTTTGACAACTCCATTAAACGCATACTTGCGGATTTATACAATGTATATATATATATATATATATATATATATATATATATATATATATATTCGGCCTGTGTGAGTGTATGGACAATGCAACATTGTTTACAAAAGTTTAAATTGTTTAATTTAGTGTTATATAAGGAATTATATATATTGCGTTTGTAAGAAGTGCCCCGAGTCATTTTAGTAAGCAATAACATATAATAAGCTTTTCGACTGTGGAATTATACATTTTAGAAACGAACAAAGTTTACCTACCGTCTGCTTTCCCGAAACAACTTAGTTAGTGAATGAGTTGTGTAATATTTTACTTACTTTCGTAGATTTCAGCTATTCCGAATCTTTCCTTAACTTACATCTCGGGTTTCTTACTGATTCTACATTTAAATTTGTAACTCCTTTCAAATTAATTGAAAAGGGATTTTAGCAAGTCAGATGGAAATGGGATGTGTTTTCATTTGAATTGAAGATAGTAATATATCTGCAAAATATATCTTAAAATGAAGGTGAATAGTTAATAATACGTAGTTTTCAAATGATAGTTAGAAATTGGAGTGAAAGCAAGTAAATGCTCCTCCTTGATTAATATTGGTTAGAAGTGATTTCTGGTTAGATTAAATGGTAAAAGGAGTGGAACATGCAGTAATCAAGAATTAGCTCACTTGATACTGGTGAAATAATAATCTAGAACCTTATTGCTTAGTTCTAAACTACGATTCAGGAGTGTAGAGGTTTAATTGAGAGAGAGTGATTGTGCAAGAAATTTAATAAACTCTATTTACATTTTTCAGATGCCTCTTCTGTTAGAAATTGGTGTTTTATTGACTAGTTAGACTTAACGATATCTTTACAGTTAAATATATACATAAATTGAATCCATTAACTGTTTTTTCTTTGACAGTGAAAAAGTAGACATGTTAGGGACGGGTAATTAAAATACTTCCTGAACTACTAAGGTATTAAATACTTATAAAAAAACATTCTTCCACCAATTCATTCGATTGTCCTCCCCAAATCTTGGGTCACAGATGTTGTACAAGTGTGGCAATTCAAATATAATTTTTATCAAGTGGAATGCATGTCTGAAATAAATTAAATTTACAAAAACAATTAAAGAAATAAATTAATTTTATGAAAAATTTAGAAGTAAAATTAGCCTTAATGTCCAAATAATAGATTCAAAGAAAATATGTTTTATTTATGAAGCATGTGTATATGGATTTAACGATAAGAAACAAATGATTTTGTTTGTAATAAATTCTAATAGAAATAATTTTAATTTTGCCATTTACTTGCACCCTTTTTTCATCAGACTTATGTATAATGTTTAAAATATTAAAGGAAAAAAATTCATCAGCATTGATTAAGATAAGAATTTTCCATATTATTGATGAATTCAGCACCATTTATCAATCATATAATATTTATGCTAACTGATAAATATTTTTTTTGTGGGGACATGCTTGAATTTTACTTAAATTTGTATCTTTATAACAAAAGGATAATACATTTAAAAAGAAAATGTAAAATATCTTATATAATTTTTAAAAAGTCGGCTGAAAATAATTTTAGCAGCGACTTACTTTTCACATATATTTATTTTCCTAACTCATTGTAAACTTATGTTATTCATGACGAAAAAGCAAAAGTGCAATCAGAAAAACTTTGTCATTTACATAAGGCAGACACATAAAAAAATTCTTTTTTAGACTCTTTTTCACATACTTGTCGTTCTCACCCGATTAACTGGCATTTTCCCTTAATAAAGAATAAAGAATTCCCGAAAAGGAATGACAGCGCGAATAAAACTGTCTATCATTGAGCATATTAATATCTATGAGTGACAAAACTGCAACAGATTTTTAGAGGGAGGGGGAGAGATATTTGTTCCAGTCGATTTGCATCTTCCTTTTTTCTTATTAGAAAAGTAAGATAGACGAATTAGCTTTATTTGTAAATAAGAGATATGTGTTTTATTCTTCCGTTTTTCGTTTGTGTATTTTGTTGTTGTTATTGTCAAGATGGCAACTGTTCCTTTGGAAAATAAAGATTTTGCTTCAGAAGAAAATAATGACATAACTGTCATTTTTATTCTTAATAATTGCTAACATCCTGTTAAGCTTTCCTGAAATATTTTCCACTTGTTTTACCTTACTTTATTGTGTTTTATAATGAGCATAGCATTTTAATCCCAAAAATAAATTTATTATGATATGGAAGAATTTAAAAAGAATAATATTTAAAGAAATGTATGTGCGTAAGAAATTTTTGTTTAAATTCTTCAATACGTACATTAGTTAATGCCAATTTCAAAATATTAAAGTATGATAACAAAAGAAATGTGTGTGATAGTATTTATAGATTATAAGAAAATCATATACATTAAAGAGAGGAGCTTAATATGTTGCTGAAAGTTTACAAGTAATTTGGAATATTTTTATAGATTAAACTTATCAAATATGAATATATATATATTGCATTTCAAAGTCATTATTCAATGATTATTTACTGAAACATATTGGACTGCTTTTCAACAGAGATCCTGAGCAAAAACGTGAACTATGAAATTTATGCTATTAATTACATAAAATATAATACAAAATAAATATATAATTTCGAACTCTAAGTCTTTCCTTCTATAAAAATACATACATGTATCATCTTAAATTGAATTAAGTTCCTCCTGTATTTATTAATTAACATATAAAATGAACTTGCTGCAAATAGCTTACGTAGTAGAAAAAAATTCAATCAATCTCTTCTCACAATGTTTCATCAAGAAATTAAATTAAATAATTAATAAGGAAGAAAACATTAAGATATTGCAACATATTTATCTATATACATAATTCAAATATAGCAAAAATCATTATATACAAAAATATCTATTTTGTACACTTTATAACAAATAAAACAATCATCATATTTTATTGAGCCAAAATTCGCTTTATAAACAGAAACATTATGATTATTCTCCTGTAAACGTATTCGATATACAATTACTTAAAATGTCTAATATGTGGAATGTTTCTGAATATTGAACACTTAAGTAAGATAAAGAATTTGCAAATGATAGTCGCAAGATTATTTATATATATTCACATCCTTTGAGAGTTGCATAGCTTGTTTCAGTCCCTTCAGTAGTCAACTTACAGTAGTCCAATAGCTTATACAATTCTCTCACTTACAATATCCGGTGCAGATGGGTCTATTGGCCCTTGAGATTTAGTTCAATCCGATCATTTCTAATCCGCTAGGGTTTCCTATGTCTTCATTTCCCTCCCTGTACGGTAGCAATGAGAAACAGTTTATGGACTCTGAAACCAGGAGCTTTGTAAACACGATCCAGAGCTCAGTTTAAGACAGAGATCCATTTCTGTAACTGAGTTCCATTTCCGGGTAATCAAATCGTTATTTATGGAAGAAATAGTTGGAATTGATATTTACAATAGGGTTTAGGAGATCAAATCTGTCGTGTGCATTGAGTGGTTTAAAAGTTATATTGAATTTCAGTGATTAATTGTGTGATTATTTAAATTCGAAAACGTATTTAAAAAAAAATCTGATAGTATTTACTGGTAAAGGAAATATTGGGAATATTTATAAATTGTAACTATAAATGTACTGAAAACTGAAATTTTATTTTGTACACAAGTTTGCTCAAGGAAGAAACTATTATTATTTAATTCTGTAATGAAGATCTGTAAGTATGAAATTGGAATGAAATTAAATATTTTTTATTACTGAGCACAAAACCAATTGGTTATAGATATGCACTCTGAAAGCTGCAGTTTGATTCCTTAAGATATTTTCATCCATTTTTAAATTTAAAATTTCATCATTGAAATATGTTCTAAACCTTTAAATCCTTAAAATAACATAGTATAATTAACAGTATAAATCTAGAAACGTGTAATCATTAGAGTATTATATATATACCACACACACACACACACACACACACACAGATATATATATATATATATGTGTGTGTGTGTGTGTGTGCGTGTGTGTGTATGTGTGTATGTATTTGTGAGGTGTGTGATATGGTTTAATTAAAAATCTCTTCCAATGGAGGAAATATGATTTACGTAGACTAGATTACAGTGTTATTTAAATGTAGAGTATTGTTTAGATGATTTTAGTTCATCATCGACGACATATTTAATACAAAATTATTTAGCGGTGGAGAGGAGGTATAAAATCTGTAAATGAAGGAATAGTGACTGTATTGATAAACGTGAGGAAACATTAAACTACAGAAAAGATGTACATAAAATCAGTGAAACAGATTTTTTTTTACATTTGTAATTGACATATAACCGAAATATCCACCACAGCTAAATATAAAGAAATTTTTATTGATTGTTTGCTTATTATAGTCGCACTAAGATGTAACACGATGACAACTTGTATTGGATCTCGCAATTGTGTGAACCACGGTCAAGTGGTAAAGGCATCAGATATGCAGCCCCCCTCTCTAAACTGCCCCATCATGCCAAAGGGTGGACTAAAGACCTCGACGGATTTAATGTATATCAGTCCAACTAAAGGCAGTTTTTTAGGGGATTTGCAATCGAAGCTACGATTGGACAGTAGAAACACCGAGGACGAATTTTCGACATTAACCAGATAGTTAGCGCGTTTAATAATGCAAATATATCATTTTATTCTTTGTTCTTGTTTGACGTGTTTATTCATTTATCCGCAAATATTGTAGGCATAGAATTACTTTTAAATAATCAAAGATCTGAATAAAAGTAGCTTTATTTCGCACATTCATCATTCATCCTTATCAATTTCTTATTGTGTTGATTAATGCAGCATAATAATTAACACAATCCTTATATATATATATATATATATATATATGTTTGTGTGCGTGCTTGCGTGAGTTTATATTTATATATAAAGGAATATTTTAAATGAATAATCAATAAAAATTTAGAAACAAATATTAAAGAGGAGAGTAAAGAATGCATTCTAAAATAATTTTTTTATAAAGGTAGAAAAAGAGAGTAAACAATGTTATCATTATTGAATGCATTATTACATAAACTGTAAAGAAATAATGAAACATTACAAAGCATTAAAAAAATTCCATGTATGATAAACATTTACCTGAAAATATTACAGGCCATTATAAATTAGAACCAAATGTAAAATTAAATCATAAGCAATTTATATCAGGGATTAAAAATCAAAAATGTTAGAAAAGAAATACCGTAATGGAATGAAATCTAACATTTTCAAGCGGGGTAAATTTATACAGACAACACGTGGTATATGCATGTATAATTTGGTATATTCTGCGTTAACATGTAGGGTTTCTCTATATACTAGCTGTATATATCTTGCACTTCATCTTCATTTCGATAGATATGTTTATTATTTTTTTATTTCTTAGAATGTTAATAAGATCAAGTCTGAATTAAAAATAAATTAAACATAACAGAAGACAACTGGTGAAAATATTGGAGTTCTAAGGAGATATCTAACTCCCTCATAAAAAGAGCATATAAATTCATGATTTAAATCAAAACAATACACTAAGTATTTATTCAAAATAAACAAATAACCAATTTATAAATCGCAATCATAACTATATGTTAGAACTATAAAGTTATATTTTTTTTTTCGTTTGAAATTCAATGAAGTAAAATCTCTCAATATTATTTTACATAAACATTGTTGTTAAATTTTTCAGTAAAATGTGTGTTAATTATACGCAATAATCCATATGCCTATGACTTCTACAACATTTTTTCACTAGGTTTATACATCATATAAATTAGAAAAGAGTTTTCTATTTGATTGCAATTTAAGTTACATCATTATGGTTATAGCATTGATAAAAGAAAGACTTATTAATTGATAGAGATTCCGTTGAAGCTCTCAAACCAAGAAGAATACATCTATCAGAGTAACGACCGAAACGAGGACTATGTAAGTAATTATTACCGGAACGATCATTTGATAAGAAAAGTTAATTATCATAAAATCCATTCATTGTGCAGTAAAATCGGATGGCCACTAAAATTCATGCTTCAAGATTCTGAGCAATATAACTTTATATTTTGGCTCATCCGAATAATTAATGAGGATCTTCCGGAAACTCCATTAACTATAAACTAATAGTTAAACGTCACTTATTGATTAATGTCAGTTAAAAGACAATTCATTTACTTATGGAATTAATGGATTCAATGATAAGCGCTACAGAATAAATGTGAGTACAGAAATTGCCTTGTAAAATGATAAGAATTTCCATCAGGTTTTATTAGATTAATAATACAATGCTGTGTTACCACAATGACTTCATTAATCTGATTGTTTATAAAATAATGTAAATTAATTTTATAGAGGTAAGATATTCAAATTTTAAGTATATAATTATCTATATATATATATGTATAAAAGCATATAAGGAATTTCTCGCCTTTAGAAATTTTTCTTTTTGAGTATTTAACCATTTTGTAAATTTAATTTCAATTTAATTTAACGAAGTCGATTCGTCTTAAATTCTGCTTTTTGTTAGTTTTGTTGAATCTCAATTTAAAAATTGAAAGTAATTTCACGTAACTGGTAACACACGGTACATATTATTTGTAAATTGACAATTTTACTTCTCGTTAACTAAAATAGGCACATTTAACTATTTTCTTTAGAAGAGTAAAATTATTCATTTCACTTAGATTGACAGACTTCTTAATATAGGTTCTTAGTAGCAATCGTACGAAATGGTATTTTAGTATTAAAAAACATTATTAAGAGAAAAATATCAGTCATTTTTTAAAATGAAAATATCTTAGGACAAACTTTAATAAAATTTTAGGGTATAACATTTTTATTTTAATTACTAATGTTAATGTACTATTGCTAATGATGTATGTGATCAATTGTACTCGTATTAGATATATAGGACACAATTCTATCTGGAGTATCAGTTCGTCCAGAGGGTAAATATTTAAAATAAAAATCTACAAAACTTTTACAGAAGTATTTAGGCATAGATGTTTCATTAGTGAACGAATAAACGAATAATTATAACGATTTCCTGAAAATCTATGTGTAATAATAATATACCAGAATTATTAATTGTGACATATTTTGATGTAATATGTGACACAACTCTCTTAATGAGCTGGTATCTTAGCAAAAGCATAAGAGGGAAAATAGAAAAACTAAACTCACTCATTATTTTGCACTTACACTTTAACGATTTAAAAACAATTTAAAAAAAAACCCAAAAAAGACAATTTTTAGAGTGGAGTCTTTAACTTAATAATCCTGGTGCTATTAAAGGCCCAACATGTAGTAGGGGTGCTGCATATTAAGTCTATCGAGGCTCCATGCTTACGTGGAAGATAGAAGTACATTTGTGGTCCTTTTTACTTTACCACTTTTCAAACTTACAAGGCCCGTCGTTAATAGTCCTCGTATTGCCTTTGATTGAGACGATAATAATCAATCGATTCATCAAATGAAGGGTTTTAGCATTATTTTCTAAAATTTTCCGATAACTCGTTAATTAATATACAAACTCGAAATAAAATTTGTACTAAGATCTCTCAGATAGTACTAGGTGTGATTCAAATTAATTATATCAAAGCTTAAGGTTCTCCCTTTTCCGTGGTGTTGTTTGAATGCTTCTGGAGAGAACTCAAGTGTGGTTCTAGTTACTTGATCGAGAATCAAACCTCAAGTCAGTTACCAATAACCCTCATACAGTGGCAAACAAAACAAATCCAACATTTAGATGGAGCAAAAAAGTAAGCTAACAAAGATTCGTTCATGATTTAGATCTCAATGTTTAAACGAAAAATCCCTTTAACATCATTAATTTTAAAAAAAATTTTAAATATTCAACAAGCTATAATTTTTCAGTTACTTTGATATACATGAAAAGATAGGGTCTCAGTCACTGAAATATGAGGCCATAGATTGAACCTATATCTATAAGCACAGAATGTGGATTCTTAAGCCATCATACCACGTATTGCGTGTTACGAATTAAAGAAAATTGTGGAAGCATGTGTTGTTAAGAATTTAAAAGAATATTTCGGGATTTTGGGATTTGAGGTGTAAAATAATAAAGTTTTAAATAGAAGGGCTACTAATTTAACACAAGTATTAGAAGAATTTACACTTCTAAATTGAGAATATTGTTTAACAGTTCGAAAAGTTCAATTACTTGTCGAGTATCATTATTAAATGATTCATTCGAACAGAAGCACAATATTAGAAGCAAGAAACAAGAAAATGAATAAATATACTGATTTACAAACAATAACTCCGTAAATATTCAGTTAAAAGCAGCGAAAGACCGTGAAGTTACGTGACGTAATAAACGCATTGAAGACAAAATCGCCATTGGTCACAAATCCTAAGAGAATTGTGAAAAAATCGAGTTTTTAGTACCGTATTTTATGTCTTGTAATTCAATTTTTGTGCTACGTCATCCAGTCACACACAGTCTCTAACTTTTATTTACAAAGATAGATATATTTGGTTTGGAAGTAAAATTAATACGGATTCATTATTTTTAACAGTTTTTCCAAAATCAAACTTAGTTAAAGAAAACTCATTAAAATGAGTGTTTTATAGAAAGGAAAAATTTGAAAACAAACTGTTGTATCTTCTGGAAAACACAGAAGAATGGTGAATGAAGGTTGGAGAAAGTTTCAAGAAATATCACCAAACATAAATTTCATATTTCTTTGAATCGAATATGCGTACGCCGTCTGTCATTCATCAGCAATGTACCCTAAAAATGTTTGGAAATATACCATCTAAGGTGTGAATATGTATAACGGCCAAACGAACATAAAACATTCATATTGATATATAAGATAAACTTGAATAAAATAAACATATGATTATTCGTATCTTAAAATATTTTGATAAAATTCGAAAAATTTTGCGATTATGTTTTTTTTTTTTTTTTTTTTAATTTCTAGCCCTTAAGACTTAATATACAAATTTTTGATAGAAAGCTCATTGCAGTGTATTTGAAATTGTTTGGCTCTGGTTATTTCAATAAAATTTTTCCCATAAGTTTCTTTTAATTTCTTAAATGAGAGTTAAATAAAATATTGTATTCTAGTATGGGAACTTTATTTCTTTCTATGCATGCTAATTATGTAGCATAGAATTTCTTTTTCTTTCATCTTAACAATTCTTTCTGGTGTCTTGCATTTAATTTCCTCACATAAAAATAAACTATACCACACAGAATTTTTTTTTTTATTTTATAAAAAGAATAACTTTTAGCAACTTTATTTGCAACTGTAATCTCCAGAATGTTGAAGTCATATATTTTCTTATTAACAGCGGAATAATGTCATATATTTTTTTCAATTACTAACAATATTTTAGTGATTAAAGTTACTAAACATATTTTAGAATTTGTAATAACTACAACTATAAATTATAAACTTAAGATCTCTAAGAAAATATAATAATATTTATACATAACTCTAATATGATCAATTTAATTTGCAAAGTAATAAATCAAGGTCATAAACTCTGCTTATAATATCTTCCAAAAATTTGAAGTATTAAAATGTGTTAAACAATTATAATCTTATAGAATAATTATCTTCATATAAAATTTTCACAAAAAAAAGAATAATACTTTTTTCGCTTGTGAAGTTTGTCTTATAAATTAAACTTTGAGATTTAAGTAAAATCCTTTTATCTTTCATACACGTATATGCTTAAGCAATCAGATACATTTAAGGGAAAGAAGTACTCAACTTGTATAAAATTGTTGACCCTCAGGGCGAAAAGCATAACAATTTATTAGTAAATTTAAAAAGAAATATAGGGAGCGTATTAAATTTCGTGATTTTTATTTGATAATTTTTTTTCCGCCAAGCGTTTTTGTTTATTTTTTAAATAAAATACTTGGTAAACCTTTAGATAGTTTGACCATCTATTGAAAAGTTACCAAAAGTCGCCAAAAGTTACCATATTAATCACTATCAAGCAAATCCTGTAACTGCATTATCATTTTAATAGTTTGATAATAAATATTATAAATAAAATATAACATTAGACTAACTTATATCGAATTCCTTATCCCAATTTATAGTATCAACTGTTATTAAAAGCTCATCCACTACAGCTATTTCACGTTAAATAACGAATAAAAGTCATGATCGCGTTCTTGCGCTAAATAAAATGCATTTATTCACCTATTACACGATGCATTCCAATTAAATTCATCGTGCAATCTAAGCACTTATAAGACTGGAGATCATGGATATCTAGGACCGTACAGTGGTCCGCTGCAATAATCTCAAATCCAGCCCATCGCTTAGGATTGCTTCTGTTTCGGAAGGATTAAAAGTAGGTAAGGAACCTCTCGGATTGAAACTAATTGAGCGTAATCCCATGGGAACTCCACAACGTAATGTTTCCGGATAGAGCGATTTAGAACGTATTTGACGGGAATTATCTCATTTGTAGAAGGCCGAGGGAAAGGAAAGGATTTTGATTTAATTCTGTATGCGATTATAAAGAATATCAAGGCATGTTGTTATGAAATAAATTTGAATATGGGTAATTTTTATATTTATTTTTAATATAATTGATAAGATCGTAATCTAAAATATTATATTTATATTAAATAAAATACTAATATATAAATACATACGTGATTTTTTATATGATAAGAATATTTAGAAATTGCCTTAAAACGTCTAAATATATAAGATTTCTTTACAATCCAGATATTATTTTTAAATCTATTCATTTAATTGTAATGGAACTAAATTTGAATTTAAGAGTTACAAAATAATTTGTAAATATCTTATACTCTATTTTACACTTAATTTGTGAAGTATTTATTATCAAGATAATTTCTATTTGTGATTTATGAATTACTAGCTGATATGTGGCGGCTACCTACGTCATTTTTTGACGTCATTTTGACTGCGGAGCTGTAAGGAGATTTCAAGAAAAAGAGCAAACGATCTTTTCTCCACTCACGTAAGATTTAAATTTGTAAATGTTAAGTTTGTAACTAATGAATAGTTCTTTGCCTCTCAAAAAAAAAAGTGGTGAAAATGCAGTTTAGCGTAACCACTTGGCGAGATTTGAAAAATTGCCAAATTTGGCGATTTTTATGGCTGAGCCTGAGGCCTTATTCGAAAGGGTTGCCACTGCTAAAGCCACCTCAGTGGAGAGAAAGCATGGTAACCACAATGGGCAAAATATCGCCAAACAATTCCTGTCGCCAAGTGGTTACACTAAACTGCATTCCAACCAAAAAAGTAAATATTACGAAAAAATCGTTTGGTTAAATGATGGAAGAGATTTGCTCCTGTGCGATTGGCAACAAAAGCATTATTATTATGTGTTGTTCTATAAATTATTTAATCGGTCTACTATTGTAATGATTGAAGATGTTTCTGTTTGCATTAAAATAAGTATTATTTAGAATCTCCGACATTTGAAGTTTTTCTTACGTGTAGTGTAGTCCATTTTCGGTGTGGCTAATTAACTTAATGGAACAGTTTTGTGCAGCTAAAATGAAATGTTTAATGTAACAGCTTTCCGGAACACGACAGAAAAGTTGATTGCATCTCGCACACCTTCTGAAAGGAAATTACCTGGAATTGACGGTTTTATCAACTTAATTTCTTAATTAGGGCTAACTTTTAATTATAATGTTAGTGAAATGCAAGTTAGCCTCCAGGAAAAGTATATAACGCAAAAAGTAAATAAAATAGCCAAGTGAAAGATATAAAGCCAATGGGCACTGCAGCCTACAGTTCATTTATTTTTTTTTATCAATAGCATGTTAATTATAAAAATAACTAATGGAAAAAAATTAATACTACACGTTGGCATAAAAGATATTGATATTTTTCTTGAACAAAATATCTTAGAAAACCAGGTTAGTAAGCCATCGATAAATGTTTCTTAGAAGAAGTAAAAGTTTGCTGACCAACATTTCATTTAGTTTAAAAACATTTATTCAGTTCAAGGCATGATTTTAAATACTCGTTCTCTTTACTGACTTGAAATTATTTAAGCCAATGACATGCGAAAGACTAGATTTGTCGAGAGAAAAGCTTTATTTCAATAATAGTTATTAAAAATTACTAAATATGATAAAAAAAAGTTTATTTTTAATTTAAGATAAATACATAATCAAATATATAATGCTCTATTAAATTATTTTTTTATAAAATTACTTGATACGTGGATATTTTTTTACTAAGTTGCTTATTATTTTAACATAAATATCACTCATCACTGATTTCAACAAAATATTTCAAAAGTCTTTTTATATTGAAATCAACGCGAATTATGACTATCTTTCCTATGGCTGAGTGTTCTTTGCGAATGGTATAAATTCGATTCAGTGTTTAAACACTCGGTTCAACAGAAGTAGTTGTGGACAGAAACTTAAAAAAATAATGATATTAAATTGATTAAACAATACAATTCTCTTACAATAGCTATTCAAATCATGAGTAATTTTAACATTTATATATCAGAGAGTGATTATATCCCAGACAAGAAAATAAATATTGTCATTCATTACGTAATTTATATAAAAATCAAAGAACTCTTCTCACATTTACTTAAGGATTTGAAACTCTCTTCGAGAGAACATTTTCTTTAATATATAAAAGTGGTAACACCTAAAAGCGATAAAAATTCTTAGCTGAAAATCTGTCTGAACAGCTTTGGGTCAATACATCTATTATAAGTTGTTACTATTAAATAATAGGACTGACGCTATAAAACATTTTATTTTTATGTCATACATATTTACTTATCATCATCTTCAATATACACCTCTGCTTTGTAAATACAAAGCCTAATGCAAAACTTTCATTGCTCGAAATAGTATAGATAGTCATTTTTCTGTCAGCTACTTCAAGACGCGTTCTGCTTTCTCTTTCTAGTTACAACGGATTCAAATCTTGTTCCTTTCAATGTAGATGTTACCCGAGAAAATATACAGATGTCGCTTGGCTTGAGATCCGGCGATAAAGGCGAATGATCTGACACTAGGATGCTGTACTTGGCTAGAACCCTCTCGACAAAAATGCGAAATGAACCGGCAAATTGTCTTGGTGGAAGAATTTGCCGTAGAAATCTTTGTCAAGTCTTACAGTCTCAGCAATAGTACAAATATTTAACCGAACTGTCAAATTCAAACAGATTACCGGGTTTTTTTATATTGTCATCCAGTTCTGATGTGGAAGGATGACCCAGGAGTGAATAATCTTCAACGTTTTCTCAGCCATCTTGAAAATGCTTAAACCACTCAAAAACATGTGCACGTGATATATATTCATTGCTATAGAATTCTCTTAATGTTTTATAATTTTCAGTAGCAAGGTTTCCAAGTGGCCTGATAGCATTTAACAGCAATTCGTTGCTTACTTAACATTTTTTCGGCGAAGCAAATAAATAATTCTAATGCGAATGAAGACTATGGATTTGTGTGTTTACAGAAGCAACAGGCACAACAATCGAAAGAGAAGGCTGCACGTAAAACACCTATGGTCTCTGGCGTTTGGTGCATTCGTACATTTTCGGTAGCAGCGTTAATCTCGTCATTTTGTAGTCACACCTCGTACTTCATAAAAATATGGTTAGAAGATTCTTTTTTTAGATCCGATATCAGTACGTCTTAATAAGCATAAAAATCTAGCGCTTTAATCGTCGTCAAATAATTTAAAAACAATATAAAATTTTACCGTTGAAGTTATTGACTTTACGTTGAAAAAAAAAAGTAATAATAACCTATAAAACTTCAAAGCCGGATTTGTGTAACAATAGATGCAACGAAAGGTAAATGGATGAGCCCTGAGCATGAATTCTGACCTCTTAACACTCCATTCTTATATCGGTTAGTCAGCTTCAGCATTGTAAAAGGTAAGGCAGCTTGAGGTGGAATTTTATAAGTAAAATAACATTAAATGCAGGCATCTTAAATAATTTTCACATACACATAAGACCAAATCAATCATTAAAGGTAGTCCATAACAGAAACAAAATAAAAGTTTGCTTCTCACAAAGCAAATTTTGAATTAACAGGATATCTAAAATTCATACTTACTGAATGTTTTCAGCACTATATTCAGCAATAAACTGTTGAATTAAAATGTCATCAATTTTCACGAAATGGTGATATTAAAGGAATACAAAAAGTTAATCAACAGGTGAATCATTTTAACAATTGATAGTAACAATGTTTTGAATTGCCTATAATGTCCAATGCATCAAAATGTCCTTTACTTCACATTACACCACTGAAAAATTAAATAAGTTTACATACAATACAAATATTTAAAGAAAATAGAGCAAATCACAGAACTATAAAAAAATTAGAAAGAAAAGTTCAATAATAATGAAAAAGAAATTCAACATACAGCTTAGAATTAAAAGAGACAATATGACCATTATGAGTGATAGATTCACTATACAATGTGCCTTATAAGCATTCAGAATAGAAATAAATTTTAGCTTAGTTTTCACCATGAAGGGGGCATACATACTAAACATAACAGCAATAGTAAATTTAATAATCGTCAATGAAACAAAAAACTGTTTATTAGAGAGAGAAATTCTTCAGGCAGCCCAATGAACTAAAATTAATTAACAAATATAAAATTCATTCAAAATGGACAATTAGGAATTTAAAAGAACCGCTTCAAGTAATAAATTAAAATTTTCAGAGAAATTTAGGCTTGGTCTTCACCAAACAGGAATCATCGCACTACCTAAAATACAAATGTAAATTATTATTAATAGTAGTTATATTTATAAATGCTACCTCTAAATATTTCAAACGAAGGAAAAAGTATTATAAAATCAATTTCTACTTAATAAAGACATATTAAAAAAGACATAAATTATGCTTGATTTTCTATATAAGTGGAGGAACTAAAGTTATATTCTCTATAAAACAAATAAAACTAATAAAAATGTGTCAACTTGCATAATATGAAGCAAAAATTATAATTAATAAACAAAAGAATTAAAATGAAAAATGCTCTATGTAAAGTCTTACAAAGAATATATTTAGCCATCCAAGGTGGTTAAAAAAATTTAAAATACATTTATTTATTTTTATTGAAATCTAACATACAAAAGTACATGATAGCTAAATATACTATCATGCACTCCACACAATTTTAAATCAGTTTTTAAACTTTTTGTAGAAATTATAACGTCGATTGTAGTATTTCCACGTATAGTATAAGGTTTTGGATTAGTATGTAATTGGAAATCGATTATTTCAAAGTCTTCAATAAATTCTTCCCCTTATCCATTTGCGAAGTTTATATTCAAATCTCCAAATAGTACTGTTTTTATTCGATAATATGATTAATTACCCAACATTTAATAATCTGCTTCCACAATATCGTTCGAGTTTGTTCCCGGAGAAGTGTACAAAACCACCAGTTGCATTTTTTCATTTAGAATGACTTAAATAATATAAACTACATGCAATTAAAATTAAAACAAACAATAAATATTATTAAAGTGAATATATTTAATTTAAATATCATTAAAATTTAAGTGAAAGATAAATTATTAAATTGAATATTATGTAAGTTACATGTAATTAAAATTAAAACAAACGATAAATATTATTAAATTGAATATATTTTAAGCTAACAATAACAAAAATTAAAGAAAACAAAATTATTATTAAATTGAATATAGTTTAAGCTAAATGTACTTAAAAATGAAAATAAACGTTAAATTGTTAATTTGAATATAAAAGAATATAGAAAAGTTTTAACATTAAATCTATGCATAGAACTATAAAATTAAGATATTTGAATAATATCGTAGTTAATATTTAAAATTTCCAAGTGTTTATACTTAACATTAGAGCTAAAAAAATACTGTAAAATTTAACATTAAGTCTATGGATTGAACCGTGAAACCAGAAAAAGGAACATGGTTGTAAAAAATCTAATTTAGATATTAAGAAATTGAAAAGGGATTAGATACAAGAAATGGTCCGGTACAACAATTTATAGCCTACCTAAAACGATAACCCCTTAAGTGGCTAATAATAATTTAAATACACTTTAAGAATATCTCGTTTATTCAAGATATACGCTTGTTCTGAAACAAAATATCTTGTTCGGGGAGAACACAAAATGTTGCCAAAACAGGTATTAACAATATCAAATAATAGTTTTTTGAACTGATTCCTATTCGCGAAAAAAAAATATTAATTTACAAGTAACGAAAAGAATAGTAATTTTTTTACAAAGAACAATAAATTAAATATAAGCTTTCTAAAGTAGTTCAAGAATAAATAAATTAAATTCAGCCATTTGTATCAGCGTATGCGCTACGACGTCATATTTGAGGTATTATGAAATTTAAACTAAGTTTTAAGAATATGTAAGGCTAATTTCAAAGAAACGGTTTTAATGTGCACGCAATAAATATCCACAGATTATTTTTATCATAATTCATATTTCTGTGTTTTGTAATCTGTTCTCTATAACGAACACATATACACTAAATTTTAATTTTGAGTCTGCGCATGCGCAAGGAAATCAAAATCTGCTTTAAACTCAAATTTTAAAAAAAAAAAAAAGAATTTTAAGGGGATTTTAAAATAATTCAAGTTGAAAACCAACATTTTTAAAAACAACGTTTTTATATGGTGGCAAAGTTTATTAAAGATAATTATTGAAATGTTAGTTAAAACTGGTCGCAAATATCTACATATTGCATTGTTAGACAAGTAAGAACGGTTTCCAAAATTTCAGAGCTCTAACTTGATGGGAAGTTGGTTAAATTAATGATAGAAAATTTGATGTCACACTGATACACACACACAGAGACACATACCAAATGAAATACATAAAAACGTTAAAACTAACTAAAATTAATTAATTCATCCGGTAAATTAAATGTTTGAAATGCAGTGTAATCAAACCACCCTTGGTTTTCAAGAGTTATTTGGCGGTATTTTGCCAAATGTAGCTACCCTGGTCCGTTTTACGGACTTAACGTTCAGCCAAAAAAAAATCGCCAAGTTTGGTGCCAATTTTCGAAATCACTTCAAGTGGTTGCGCTAAACTGGATTATGAAAGAAAATATTAGTTAAAATCTGTCTCAAATGTCTAAATATTGCATTGTTAGGCGAGTAAGAACTATTCCCAAAGTTCCAGAGCTCTAGCTTGATGGGAAATTGGTTAAATTAACGATCGAAAATTTGATGACACACACCAAGTGAAATACATAAAAACTTTTTAAAAAAGGATCCTGAGATGCATTCTTTGAATATCCTCGGATTATTTGTGCTAAATTGTATCGTTCTGTGCCTTGTTATCTTTCCGCTAAACTGCCGGTAAAAACAGCAAGCCCTTCTTTTTATTAATAGAGATAAAACTTTCGCCCCTTCTCATTCTCTGAATACTTTAGGCACTCGCAATCAGTCTAAAACAAAAGTTTTGCTCTTGATTTCTAACAGCTGTTTACTGTGCTACATAAAATTAATCCATTATTGTTTGAATCAATGTTTCTCTAAAGTAAAATAATTCGAGATAAAAACCAACGTTTTTATATAGTGGCAAAATTTATTAAGAAAGATTATTGAAATATGAGTTAAAACTGGTCGCAAATATCTAAATATTGCATTGTTAGGCAAGTAAGAACGGTTCCCGAAATTTCAGAACTCTAGCTTGATGGGAAGTTGGTTAATTTAACGATAGAAAATTTGATGACAGACACACACACACACAGAAACACGAACCAAGTGAAATACATAAAAACGTTAAAAGTAACTAAAATTAATTAATTAATTCGGTAAATTAAATGGTTGGAATGCAGTTTAACCCAATCACTCTTGGCGACAAGAATTATTTGGCAGTATTTTGCCAAATGTGGCTACCCTGGTCCGTTTTACGGACTTAACGTTCAGCCAAACAAAAAAATCGCCAAGTTTGATGCCAATTTTTGAAATCGCGCCAAGTGGTTGGGATAAACTGCATTATTGAAGAAAATACTAGCTAAAACTTGTCGCAAATGTCCAAATATCGTATTGTTAGGCTAGTGAGAACGATTCCCAAGGTTTCAGATTTCTAGCTTGATGGGAAGTTGGTTAAATTAACGATCGAAAATTTGATGACACACACACACACACACACCAAGTGAAATTCAGAAAAACGTTTTAATAACGCTACGGTCAAGCGAGTGAGACGCCGTTTCAAATAGAATTTCACTCTCTCAGCTCCCGCACTTGAATGAGTATAAGATATAACTTTGATAATAAAAATCTCATTTGAAGTTATTTTAAGACTGTTAATTTAAATTTTGTTTTCTTAATTAAATCAAAAGTAATTGAAACCACAAACATTCAAATAAGAAAAAATATGAATTTCTGTGCATTTAAAATTTTGGAAAGCTAGAGAAGAAAAAGGTAGAAATGAAATGGAACGTTTTGTTTACAAATGTAAAGAAATATTTTATTTGCTTTTAATTCGGATAAAAACTTTCAGTCATTTGATACGGATTCAACTGTTGTAATCAAAGTAGAGAAGTTTAGAAGAATTTTAGTAAAAAAACTAACTTGCAAGATATTATTCAAGTCATTTCGGAAATATTTTTATTAATAAGCAATTAACATAGAGGGAGGGTCATTATTCTAATAAAATATGAAACAGATAAAAGTTATATAATTTGTGTGAAGCATTTAATATATAAGATTAACGTAATACGAAAATTATTAACAGTAATAAAATACTAAACTTGTGATGTATAGGAATAATAAAATATGAAATGTACGAAGTATAAATGCACTAAAATATAAACATAAATAAGGATAATAGGGCTTGGAAACAAATAAGGGAGTGAGATATGGTACTTATAACAATATAAGGTTAAAATATGAAACATTTATCATACTTTACGGATAATAAAACATAAAACATTTAAGGTAATAAAATGGTATGAAATATAGAGGACAGAACAGCGATAAAATATGAAAACGCACACACTTATTAATCAACGAGAATTCAATAAAACCACTTATTGAAATGTAAAATTTTAAAATCTTTAAGTGAATTGTAGAAGAGAGAACTTCAGAAAGGATACATTATTCTAACTAAATTATTAAATTTAAGCATTCGGAATGCATTAAATAAGGAGAAAAAAGCATTTGATGGGTGCATATAAATTACAATTCTGAAAATATTGAAGCAAGTTAATTTATAAGAGATACCAAAATGTTAAAAAAAAAAAATTATTTTGACCTTGAGTAGAATTATAACTGAGATTTTACTATTCACCACGTCCTAAAATTTATTACTAAGCCTCACAGGAAATTATTAATTTAACTATTTACTTAACCTTCCATCAAATTCGTGTATGTTGGAGATACACTACATACATACTATACTATCAATTTCATTTTATATCTTTGTACCAGATGGCACTACGAGCTCCTTTCCTTAGCTATTCTACCCGCTCCCTTTGACGTAATTTCAGTCGTTGTTTGGATTTCGAGGCGTTATTTGGGCTCTGAAAATCTGCATTTTGTATTTTACAGATGCACGCGACCCTTCAGGTGAGTTTCTGTTATATTTGAATTTCTTTGAGTTATAAAATATCTTTATTGTTTCAGATTTAAACATTATGATTTGACGTAATAATTGTGTTTAATAGCTTTTAGGATTGGAATAAAGAACTTTATTTGCAATATATGTGCGACTGCTTATGATATATATTTTTTAATAATACTCATATTTTCTTGTGGATGAAAACAAAATATTGAACAAGAAGGATCCCAATGACCTTGAAGCTACAAGAAACAGGCTTTTATGTAACAGTGATGAGGAGGAGGACGTAATTTTAGATGAAATTGATACAGACGAAGAAGAGCACTTTTCAGATAGAGAAGATTATTCGGAGTCAGAATCAGTGTAGTAAGCAATTCAGAAGAGGAAGATAATGACGATAGATTTACAGATGACTGCATAGCCCACCTTAAGAAAAACAGAAACATCATCGAGTCATAGAAATGGAAGAAAAATCCATTCAAGGCTATAACAAGTGATCGGACAGATGGGAAGGAATGGAAGGAAGGGTCGACATCTCTAAAACAATCACTTTATTAACAGTTCATCTGCAAATCTATAGAACAATCAAACTAGAAATCTATACTATCTATTTCCCCACTCAATCCCAATCCCCACTTTGGCTCCGCTACCCGCTACGCTTGGCTTCCTCTCTCTTGAAAGCTTACACTATATATACACACATAATAGTCTTAATTTGCATATCTCCGTTCTCTTCTTCGGAGGCAGTCCTCTGATACAAATAAGTGCTAATTCCCCAAGAGGACTATCAGTGACAAGGTTGCTGATAGACCCGTCACAACCCCCTCCGTGAAGAAATCGTAATTTATTTGAGGGTCTTAACACCCCGATAGAAATTACGTTAATAAATTTCAATACTCTTAAATAACTAACACTGGAACATTATACAATCAACAACAAAATATTTTACAGAATAATTTCAGTTTCAATCACAGTTGAGTCACTCGTAGGGCCAAAATCTTCTATTGCTACTCGCTGTTTCCACTCCTCCGGCTCCCGTCAGATATGGACTTGTTCCTCCAGTTGCCGCTTGCCTCTCGCCGATGCGCAATCTGTTGCGTAGTGGATATGGACTTGACCTCCGGGACTCTTCTTGGCCTTCCTTAATATGTCGTCTGTTGCGAAGCTGATAAGGACTTGACCTCCCAGGTAGGATTTGTCTGTGGCTGTCCGTCGCTCCTCGAGGTGGACCTGGACTGGACCTTCCACTTTCGTCAGCTGCCTCTCTCCTTGTCATCTTTCTTGTTCCTAGATCTAATGAAGGCGCACTACGTTTTCGCCAGTTCAATCTCACTTGTGGCCTCCTCTTACTCCGATACTCTCTTTCGTAATTATTAGAAAATTCAGTCGACCCTTCACTTATCATCTTTCCTCGCCAATTTTTTTTTTTAGAGATTTCCCTGGCTAAACCTTTGTTATACTCACTTTCTACTCTAGACCCTTCACCATTCAATCCGTCTGTCTCAACAACACCTTCATCCCTTTCTCTTGGGTGATAAATTCGTACCTTATCTACATTCACCGTTATCGATTTATTCCCTTTCCAAATAATCACATTGTTATTCTCAACCTTCATCACCTCATATGGGCCTTCAAATTTATGTTTAAACTTACAATCCTCTTGCTGGCCGATCTCATAGGATGTGTTTGCACCAATACTAAATCCTTTACCTTAACATCAACTTCCCGTGTTCTCTTATAATATTTTACTCATTTATCCTGTTGAATCTTAGTATTCCGCCTAGTCTCTTCACACAATTTCTCAATATTACCACACACAAAGTCTTTTCCTAGCTTCATTCGGATCTCTCGACCATATTGATTAGACTGATTTTCATAACTGGTGCTCGCACCCCTTCTAACAGAGTGATTAAAATGTCCAGAATTACTACTATTAATATATTGACCATTTACCAAACCTAACATCCGCTTCTGTAATCTCTCAGACCTCCTTATCATTGTTCGTAGCCGACTCTGAAAATCTTTAACAACATTTTCAAATTCTTTCTCAAGTTGTTTGGAAGTCTCTGCTGATTTTACGTACATTAAATTTAAATTTATTCGCGAGCGCTCAAAACTTTGGTTACGATTAACACTACGGTTGGAAATATTCTGGCTTTGCACTTCCGTAGTCCGCCTTGCGCTATGTGGATTAAGAGCCATATCTCGCTTCGGATGCTAGAGATCGATCTCCACTTGCTCCTCCATCTGTGGTAACCCTTTAATCTCCGAATCTGGAATTTCTAACAAACTTTTATCAAAATCAGGGTTTTTCCATCACAGGACTTAACTGCATAGTAGCCATTCTACTAGGAGGGTTTGATCGCTCCCCTCTGGTCCAATCATCACTCGATCCTCTATTTGCAAAATCATTGCGACTCCTATAACTATCCACTCCTCGATCATTCCGAATTCTGTTCTCGAACCCATGATTTCCTGCACCTCCGCGATATCCAAAATTATTCGAATCCACATTAGTCAACCGCGCGTCATTCTGCCTATAATCAATTCTTCTATACCGCCAGTTTCATTCGAAACGACTGTCGGGGAACCTTCTACGCGAATCCCATTCCTTTATTCTGTCATTATTACTCGAAACCGAGGTTTCCCTATACTCATGTCGCTCCTCATACCTTTCTACTAAATGTAACAATTCTATCTTTGTCTTGGGGTTTCGAACTTCTACATAATCCATTACCTGTGGGGATAATCTCATAATGATATGATTTACCAGTTTTTCCTCAGACATTTCAAAATTAAGGAGTTTCTGTAACTTCAATAATCTATAAACAAAATCTGATGGTGCCTGACTTCTAACTTGATGCGACGAGTAAAATTCAGCCTCTAATTCCGACCTATTTCTGACCACCGGAAAACTAATTGTTAATGCCTGTTTTAATTGTGCGAAGTCCGTTACTGTTCCAATCACGTACGAAGAACCTATGACCTCGAACCAATCCCTAGCTTTTGCAATAAGATGACCTTTTCAGTAAGCACAAGCTAAATTTGCGGGAATTTCATGAAAACATCACTCCATAATCGATACTATCCAAAAATTCCAACACGTTTTCCTTTCCGGAAAAAAAAATAAGGCAATACTCCAAAACAAGAACAGACTCCTATCCCGGGGCTTGGGTAAGTTGGGTGCCAATATAACAAGTGATCGGACGGATGGGAAGGAATGGAAGGAAGGGTCGACATCTCTAAAACTATCACTTCCTTAACAGTTCATCTACAAATCTATAGAACAATCAAACTAGAAATCTATACTATCTATTTCGCCGCTCAATCCCCACTTTGGCTCCGCTACGCTTGGCTTCCTCTCTCTTGAAAGCTTACACTATATATACACACATAATAGTCTTAATTTGCATATCTCCGTTCTCTTCTTCGGACGCCGTCCTCTGATACAAATAAGTGCTAATTCCCCAAGAGGACTATCAGTGACAAGGTCGCTGATAGACCCGTCACAAGGCTACTAAACGAGCACCTCGTAATATATATATCCATATCCGTGCAGTTATCGGGTGAGCCAAAGACAGCAGGTATTTTGGATATATGGAAATGTGTCATTACTGATCGCATAACCGAAAGCATATTTGAAAAGTCTAATAAGTATATTTGTTCAGTGAAGCCTAATTACTCTCGTTCAAGGGATGCCAGAGACACGGATGGAGCAGTAATAGAAGCTCTTTTGGCCTTTCTTTATTTGGCTGGTGTTTACTTTGGAAGTAGAGTTAACCTTGATGAATAGTGGAGAATAGACTGAATGTAATGAAATGATTATGAAACTGCTTTTTCTTTCTTTTTATCTAAATTGAGTTCATTTTATTTTAAAATTTTATATTATCATAAAACTGTTATGTAAGAAATGCAAATACTTCAATCGAAGTATCACCAATTTCATTTACTTTATTTTCATGCGATTTCAATAACATTTGGTCTCTTTATAGTGCTTATATGTTTATTTTTACATCGTTTTATTTCATGTTTAAATAAATCTCACTTAATTAAGATGTACTTATTAATCCGTAACTAATTACAACTAACTTTTAACATTAACACTCTTAAATACAGTCGCGTATCTACGAAATAAGCGAGAACTTTCACAAAATTAAGAGGGCACGAGCGTGGGAAGATTAATCTTGTTATTGTCATTTTTAGCACTGTTAATACAGAAATAAACTGTGACTGTTAAATTCACTACGCCTAAATTTTATCTTAGAAATATTTATAATTTTGTATTCAAAAGGAAGCGTAGAATATAAAAATTAGGCAATCTAGAAAATAGATTACACAATAATCATTGGGTCTAAATTTACTACACTGAAATAAGTACTACAAATATGAAAATTAACAATACATCATAAAAAGAGGAAGTTTTCAATTTTTTTCCCCAAAGCTTAACAAAATTCCTACATGTCCTCCTTTCTTTGCTCGACCTACAGGCCCCCGTCTACCGGCCAATTTGATTTCGTGAACGTAATCATAATCCTATGCAATTTCTACTAATGCACTCAAATTCTTACTATTTTACCTATTTGAATGCAAAACATTGCATGCGAAAAAACAAAATATACTGATGGCCTCTTCGGAATTACATTTTCACTTCAATTTCGGAAATATATATATATTTTACCCTTTTTTTTAATACTCGTTTGTGGTTTTTCCCGTCTGTAGAAAAAATATCCTAAGATATTTGCCAAACTCAGATTGAAATTATAATTCCTTAAATTCTTTTTTTTAATTAATAATTAATTCCTTTAATTCCTTCCTTCCTATTATTTTATAGTCTAATATTTTTTGCTATTTCGGATGTACTTTTTGCGTGCAAATAGTTAAAACTGTACGAATTTAAGGATGGTTCTAGAAGTTGAATAGGATTAACATTACGGTCACGAATTGAGAATGAGTGGTTGCTGTAGCCCTAATTCTCCGACGTTAGAGCACATCACTGTCGATGACCGTATTGTATGCAATATGGTTTCGGTGCAGCACGCAGTCACCGACGTAAGATTTTCAAAGGGATTGTGAAACACTTAGCTCAGACTAGGAAGACATATTAATTTCTGTGGATTAAGCTTAAAACAGTCTCAAATCTTAAGCTCTACAAGGTCTTGTTTTTTTACACAAATAGTAATTTCGAATTAGAGAATTCATAGCAGATTGCTTTAATATCCTAGTATATAAGATCCGGATTTTCTTCTTAATGCCCTCTCCTCTAAAGAATAAGTAACGAAAATTTCGGATATTCTAAATTGCTAATTGCTTTTCATTGGTTCGTTACCTTTCTGTGATATGGGATGCAGAAAATAAAACATTTCTCTCTAGTTACTTTGAGTATAGGAATGAGTTAGCACTAATATGGTGCCTCATATGGTGAAGTGAAAGTAGGGAAAGAAAAATGTTTCTGTTATTTCTTCTTATCATTAGCATTGCAGTGGGAAATTAATATTTTTACTGTTGTGTGTGGCTTTTATATAAACGAAACCGATTTTGTAAAACATTTTATTTGGATTTCAAACGCGTTTATTTGCTATCAATTTTAATATAGAACTCACCTCTATCCCTACAATACATTCCATAAGAATCTTCCATTGTTTTAAACGGTGCTAGAAGTCTTACTCTGTCAGCTCATTCACACCTCATGCTGCTTTCTCTTCCAGAACCTCAACAGATTCAATTATTGTTCACCTTAAGGCAGATTTCACCTTCAGAAAAATGAGAAGTCGCATAGCTGAAGATAAGACGAATGAAGTGAATGGTCTAACACTGGAATGCTTTTCTTGGCTAGAAAGGTTTTGGGAGACATTGTGAAATGTCTTGTCCTGTCATAATTCGGGTAGTATTTTCCTATTATTTCCCAGTTTTTTTTTCCTTCTACAGCAAGAAAGTGAAGGTAGTAATGTTCTTTAATAGTTTGACCTTCAGGAACCTAATGATTGTACCCAATCTCACGAATACTGAAAAAAAAAAAAAAAAAACAATCATCATTGCTTTGAAGTTTGATTTGCTCATTCGAGATCTTTGGATCTCGGTGAAGATAGAGGTTCCAAAGCATGTATTGGCGCTCCTTTCAGGCACAGAATTAAGAAACCACGATTCGTCACATGTTATTATCCTTTTCAATAAATTGTGGTTACTTACAAAGGCATTCAAATTGTCATTTTGCGAGCTTCTTGTTGTTGAAAGGTGATAATTTTAGATAACATTTTGGCACACACATTTGCATGTAAAAGTGTTACGTAAAATTTGCCTTAAGGATTCTTTGTCAATTCCAACTATCTCAGTCGAACCTGATAAACTAATATTTTGGAAATTGTCATCCGTTTTTGACTTAGAAGGGCGTCCCGGGAGTTATTCATCTTTACTGGTTTCTCAACCATCTTGAAAACACTTAAACCACTCAAAACCAAGTGCACACGATAAACATTGATTCCATACATATCTTACAATAAATTATAAGTTTTAGTTTTTCCATGTTCCATGTGAAATTTCGTAAAAAAAATCATTGCTCTCTTTTTACACTTAATATTTTTCCGGTGGAAGAAAAAAAATAACTCAAATGCGATCAAAAGCTACATCTATACTAATTTGTTTACAGAAGGGAGAGGCAGTGCCCTGGAAAAGAAAGCTTCATGCTAAACATCTGTCAGTCGCTGCCGTTCGGTGCATATGTACTAGTTCAGTACTTGCGTCAGTCACGTTATTTAATAGCCACACCTCATATCTTTTTAAACATTTGATTATCATTTTTGGAAAATCGTTGTAATATCATTCATAGAAAACGGTTAACCTGCATTGAATTATGCAGCTATGATAATTTTAAGAGTTGTTGCTACCTCATAATTTTGTATCACGTATAGCAATAAGTACAACAATTCTGTATAGTGATGTATAAAACATATGATCCTGTTATACGTCATGTATTGTGAGTGTGCATTAATTCTTTCCCTCCAAAATATACTGCAAGTCCATGAATTCTGTTAATAAAATCCACTTCTGATAGAACACGAGATAACCATGGAATAATTATTGTTAATTGTATGTTAAAGTAAAGCCATTTATATTACAGAGTTTCGTTCGTTATTTCTTTCATATATAAATTTCATTTCAACTATGTATGTTAGCTTCTTTATATTTTATGCATAGTTTGCTCTTATCAAAGTATTACATGAAATACTCTAAATGGCTATTTTCAAGAGATTTTCTATTTTCAACGTAAATTTCCAATTATATCAAAGTTAAATACTTTACTGATAATCAACGTAGAATAGATAAAGTCACTCTTTCGGGAATCCCAATTAACTCAACAATCCTAGTTTATGACTTAAATATAAAATATTTACTTACGAAATCCTTCGTTTCGAATTAAACAATTCTTACTAACGGTGCTTTGTAGCTTGATAATTTACCTAAAATTTGAATCAATCTACAAAACTAGTTAAATGTTTGATTTCAAAGTGTAAATCTTTATCGGCAAATCGTTATTCTTTATTTACTTTCATTTCTATTTCATTTTTATACCATTAGGTGTAGGTCACTTCACTTCTATCATCATCTTATTTACCTATCTACTTTTAATTTTGGTTTAGAAGAAATTTAATTTTATGCAACTCAAATTACTATGTAAAGTCCCCATAGTTAGAGGATTGAAAATAGGGAATAACACAACGTCATAAGATCATTAGGTGTGTAATTAGGCGTCATTAGGCGTCATTAGGCGATCATTAGGCGTCATTAGATCATATTTGGTGTTAAACATTTTTTTTTTTATTTCCGTTTCTTACTTATTTTCTAGGTCAAAATAATGATACATCAGTTTAAAACTTGATAAGTTCTCTAACGGAAAGAATGACTATACAGCTAAGATTGAACACGGACTCCATGAACTTCTGGAAATCTGCTGTAGGTTATGACATAGGTTCCCTAGAATTTTCAGCTTATCATTTCCTTCAGAAAAAAAAATATTATTCACAAATCTTTTTAGAAACAAAAAAAAAATCATCGACTACAATTCTTAATCAATAATGTTTGTGTAAACTTTCAGTGATCTTTAATATCATATTTTAAAATATTTCCGAAAAAGAGTCAGAAAAAGAAAATAATGCAGAAGCTAAGTACATTTTATGAATATGAGTGTTTTCAAGATACGTACAAGAATTGTGCTAACATTTAAATTAATACGATTATGAAGGTATAATTTCCTTTATTTTCTTAAAATAAATAATTAAAATAATCACAGAGACATGGTGGAAATAAATGTCTAACCTACCATAACGAATTATTTTCGCTTTATTTCAAATCTTGGGAAAACTACTGTATAAATGTGTAAATGATATCCTCTTCAGTAAAATAATAATACGAATTGAATAATATTTTTCTTCCTTTGCCAGCCATAAAAAACAATATAAGCTACAAAAATCCAAGCATCCTAATAGAAAAGTCAAATGACATCAAAAGTAATTTTATTTCTTATGGTAATTTCCATTTATACAATTGGTTTCGAGCGAAGAAAACAATCAGCATCGGTTCTGACCCCAATTTTTGTCCCTTCTTTCCTTTATCTTTGTAAGCTGTCAAATCTTATTCCGCCGTTCATGGTCCTAAATTTGTCATTTCCACTCTGCTTCACAATCTTCCTTGACACCCATTTGTGGAAAGAATGCATCTTCGATTTCACTGGGTGTTCATCCATGACATTTCTTGATGGAGGGTATTGATCAGTTTCTTTAAAGTATCTGAGAAAAGATTTCAAACTTAGAAATAAGTGTTTTTCATGAATGTATGAAAAACATTATGGGAATATGTGTGATTACTTTTTGTATCTATGTAAATTTGCAATCACAGATTTACTAACACGTGATTTCCTTCTGCGTTTCATTTATCATTAATATCAGTTTATCCAATGTATTGAAAAAATATTACCAGATATTCATTTCATTTTAGGTAAAAACGTTAATAAGTACGACTAAAAAGGAACTAATTTTCCAATATTATAAAACTGCTGTAGTTAGTTCTAAGAGTCAATGTATATTTCCTCAGAATGCATTAAATCATTGATAAAAGCATAATGTTAGTATAATTTTTTTTTTTCATTCAATATTTAAAAATTTCCATTGATCGTAAAGAACGGGGTTAAGTTAAAAATTCAATTTAGGTATAATGCAATCAATTTCCAATTGCGCCTATTTATATGTTTCAGCACTGTGTTTTCATAATGTTTGTGTAGAAAGTGAAACAGAGGCTACAATGAATGTAATTAAATGGCAGGAAACTGTTTTACTTACCAAGCTTTAACCCTTTCGCTACCGGAGGGAGAAAAAAGAAGTGCTTCGCTGGCCCGCGGCTTCTTACCGCGGAGTGACAAGCTGTGCCCAGACGATTTCAGATATTAAGCCTAATTCATGAAAAAAATTCCTCTAAAATCGGCTATTTATTAAAATATTTCGGAATTTACATATATAATTTAAAATGCATAAAACTTAGCATATACAAAAGAAAAAAAGTTTTAATCGAAAATTGAATGTTTTATACATAAAATTATATAAAAAATCATACTTTTAAGGAAATACAAAATATATTTACATATGTCATATAAATTTCATGGTGTAATAATGTAACATTATATGGAATATATAGATATAAAAGATAAATCTTATTTTGCTGTATGGTATATTTACAAAAAAAAAATCAATGCATAGTACAATGTCACATGTCTTACACATATATTTTGACGCTTCACGCAAGATTTTGAGCAAAGGACAAATCTTAGTCCTCCCCCCCTTTTTATTTTAATGTCTATGTACAGATTTGGATTATTTTTGCTAACATTACTTTCATATTCATACATTAATTCGCTAATCTCAGCATCAGATAAACACTTTCTTTTCGTCATGACTTTCGCTTCAAATAAAAACAGACCGAATGAAACGAACAGCTGATAACATCTGCTACCAAAAGCCCTAACGCCCATAAAGGGCCATAAATGCTCCTTCGAGCTTCTAAGAAACGAGCAAGAAAGGAAAAAGCAAACAGAAAGCAAGTGCACTCTTCAAATCATTTCATTACATAAGAGCCGCGGCGCAACACGTGCTTTTAACAATTACTCCCCCCCCCCTCCTGGTAGCCAGAAGTGAGATCCAAGCCCATATCACCAAGGTCAATACTCCAAATCACTTATCTGTATAGATTTCGTGGTATTATAACGTCATATAGTAACATTAAAAAAATGAAATAAAACGTTCTCATCGAGCGTATCGCTATTGATACATTGGGCAGTAGAAGACACTCACGCAGCGTATCGCCCGTGATACGCTGGGAGCGAACGGGTTAAGACTTACTTTAAACTCCCATAACAATGAAGAACAACTTGTATGAAAGTAATTATTTTTATTTATAAGCTATAGAGATGATGACGATGGAAATTATAATAAATGAATTAAAAATTTATTGATATTCCCAATTTAAATTTGCTGTGGTTTTCAAGTCAATAGAAAATGCAGAATGTACATTAAATCAGACATGGGCGATTTTGATAAGATTGTGGATAGAATTAAAAATTAGAAATATTACGCAGAAAGGAATATTTTAAGATTTATTCACATGAAAATATAAAATAAAAATATACCATAATTAGTTCAATCTCCCTATTACTTCAGATAAACCACCATCATAAAATCTAAAGAGATAAAAAACATCAAAATATAAGATATTGTTCTTAAATAACAAACCCTTTAACGCATTAATTGCGACTTCGTGTTTCAGAAGAAGGACAATATTTTAAGAAATTGCACACGTTGAAATTAGCAATGTGTTTTCCTTATTTGCATCAGTAATTAGTCTTTTTGCAGGGGCAAAAGCAGGCAGGTATAGCATGGAAATTGGTAGTGATATGCAGTAGCAGTGAACGTGTTCTAACAGAATGCAGCAGAAAAATAAGACAGGCAACAAAGGCACGACCACCAACCACTAGAATGTAACGGCAATCATTAAAAATAAGTATCAAAAGCCTTAAAAATGAATAAAAAAACAGTTAAATTTAATTGGAATTGTCACAAAATTACTTACAATTACACTTTTTTGTTGTTCAAAATAGTCAATGGACCATATTCATTGATATTTGGAGAACTTGTTGGGAGCTGTAGAAAAATAGGACACGTTCTAAATTCAGCCATATGTTGCACATGCCAACGTCAAATATTCTCAAGAGCTTAAATCACTAGCTGTTGGAACAGGCGCCTTAGATAGGTGACGAAATTTTAGCATTCGAAAAGCTGGACACTATTGACGGAGAGGGGAGGGGAGATCTTGATTAAAAATTCGGTACCTAAATAAATTATTATCTAAATCATCTGAATAGCTTATTTGTTGACATCACTTGCTTTACTAACACTAACACGCAGTACGATGCGTATCGTATGAGAGACAGTTATAAAACTTATTATGCGAAGGCGTTACTTCGTGGACGACCAACAAACTCCTTACACACTGACCCTTCTCCTCTCTAAAATTCTCCTTCGTTTGCAATTTTTGTGTAAGATGTAATTCCTTTCCAACAATGTTCCAAATGATGCTATATCATTAACGGAACATGTCGTCATAAGAATAAGTGTACAAAGTGTTCTCTCTTCATTTTACAGCTACAAAACGTTTTCGTCGCTGTCAATGCCAATAAATGCCACTGTTCATTAAGTCCAAACAATGGTGGCCGTGTTCTAGCAACTCATCAAGGCGAACTTTGAAAAGCAGTTCCTGATAATCAGTTCTCACCAATTAATTTTATTATTAAAGTTTAATATTATGAAATATTATAAAGCTCGTATCCTGGTGAAATAGCTGCATGGAAGCCGAAAACCGTATATTCCCTTCCCATTCTCCCGCCGTTCATTAGCTTGTCGAGCCTTCTTTCTAAAAATCGGGACTTTCTTAAAACCCTGCGGGACGTGGGATAAATTGTTAAGAATCTGGACTGACCTGCTAAAAGTGGGACGTCTGGTCGCCTTATCCTTAGGGCTGTCGAGAAAAATCCTCTTTTGATGAATAAATGCTTGTAGCTTATCAAATTTCAAAAGCGTCGGTAAAATAGTCGAACACTATAAAACTGCTCTGGAGTATCCAGGAAATTTCTAAAACTGATATAGGTTTTTGAGTTTCGGGTTAAATTATTATGTACATGTAGCGATATATTTAAACAATCTATAAAAGAAGACTGGCATAGTCTCCAGAAAGGTTAGACTTCTACCTGTTTATTCTCACGAAGTATGTTATCTTTTTCAATACCCCACTCTGGAAGATTTAATGGCATCAGTTTCCTTTTCCTGTCATTCTTAATTACAATTTGAAATTAATTTGCTTATGAATCTAGCTGCAATTTGATTTGGTTATAGGGTGTTTATAATAATGAATCTAATATTTCTTGTTTATTTCGGTAGGGCAATAGTATTTGGTTCTTTCATAATTGCTTGGTTTGAATTGTTTTGTAAAAAAAGACTCAATTTAAATGAAAGTGGAAAGGTAGTAAAATGTTTTAGAGGAAATAAAACTGAAATTACTTTTTTGAATGACTAATAATATGAATAATTGATTGCAATCGACTACTTATTAACGTAATTCTCAAATACAGCTTAATGGCTACTTGTATATTTACAGGTTAAAACATTTAGAATTATTCTTTTTGTTTGAATCAGCATTCATATTTTTAGTAAATATTTTATGTAATGAGCATAGTAAAAACGAGGACAAGTTAAACATTATAAACATGCAATTATTTTTCATTAATTGAAAAAATTAAGAACTGTAAGTTTTTGATAATTTTTTAAAAACTTTTGTTTAATCTGTATTCTTATTTGTCATTAAAAATGCATTTATTTTTTGTATTTATAGAACAATTCTGTAAAAGTACGTATTAAGCAAACCATGTTATATTCTTATATACATTTCATGCGTGAAATAATGCTTTAAATCAGTTTTTTTTTAAGAATGAAATGTTTAACTTAAAAAAAATTAATATTGTATTTTTGTGTATAATAATTTTTTGATGATACTTCTTCGTTTGAAACGCTAAGGCTTTTTTGTTTAGATAATGAGATAGGAGCTTGAAATTCTTTTGTTTATTCTGAATAACATGCTTAATAACACTGTAAGTGGCATTATATCTATTAGTCTCGTGTAGAATTTTTTCCCAAGACTAACAATTAAATTTGAAATTTGTAAATTATTAGTAATTTTATCTGCAAATTTTTGAATAAAATTTTATAAAAAATTAATTTATGACATTCAAAAATTTCCATACTCAGTTATATGTAAAACGATTACAGTTATATTATGATAATATATTGAACAAAAATGAGACAGAAATATTAATAATTGAAAACGAATAAGGAATTTGAAAACATTTAATTTCCAAGTCAAACTTAAATTTTTAAATAGCATGAATCAATTTAATTTTTTAAACACAGTTATTTGAATTCATGCAGCATAAAATGAAGCAGACATTTTAGTCAGGGGATTATAAAAAAAAAAAAAAAAAAAAAACACATTTGTAAACTTGGTTTCGTAATTGAATTCCATTCTTAGCAAGCCCTATTATTGAATACGAAGGTAAAGAAATCAGGACTGGAACTTACGAATGATCTCTAAAGGTCATTACAAACTATGCGTTTTGTTACTGTATTTGAATTGTTTTGTTCTGCTTACCTAGAAATCATTCTTTGAGTAAGATATTTTGTATTCATGCACACAGATTATGTATATTTTGGACTTTTAAATAAAGTGTGCGAGTGTTAATAGGTCTTTCTCGTGGATCAATTATTGTCTTCAAAACTTCGTTAGAGAACTTATATCCCTTTAAAGATTTGCCAATAGCCTTCTTGCATCTTCTAGATTCAGCCTTAATAAAGAATCGCTCAGTATATAACAACATAATTTTGTCAACAATATTTAGAAAAACTCGTAAGCTACCAGATCGAGTTTAGCTCATATCATTTGAATACAATTTCGTATTCCAAGCTCTAAAAGCAACATCCCTCTAACTCTAAAATGGAATTAATTTTCTAGTAAATATTGAAAATATTAAAAAAAAATCTGGTAGTGTTTTCTTAATATTGTTATGGATTTTTTTATAGTATATGAATAAAGTAGTTGTAAGAGTGAAGGAATTATTATTCGAGTTTACAAAACACTGTGGCAATATATATATATACAGGGGGTGGACAAAAATATGGAAACACCTTGTAAAATGCATGTTTGAAAAGAAAGATTGATTTTAATGAAATATGTAGGTGGCGCTGGCGTTTTTGACTACTAACGCCACCTATACAACTTCGTAAATGTGCTAAACAGTTCAGTTGTTGTCGGAGTACTGTTATGTGAGGTTGTCATTGCATTATGTCAGAGTTAACAGACTTCGAACGTGGGCAAATTGTTGGAGCGCGTATGGTAGGTGCTTCCGTAAGCAAGGTAGCCGAGGTGTTTAGTGTTTCAAGAGGTACTGTATCGAAGATTTATTCCGCATATTTGAAAAGCGGAAAAACATCATCTGCTAAATCACAGCGCGGACGAAAGTGTGTGCTGAGTGATCTTGACAGACGATCATTAAGGGCAATTGTGACGAAAAATAAGAAGACCACAGCTGCAAAAGTTACTGCTGAAATGAATGTTGTGTTACAGAACCCTGTGAGTACCAAAACAATTAGAAGGGAGCTTCATAAATAGGGTATTTCTGTCCGTGCTGCAATTGAGAAGCCACTCATCAGTGATGCTAATGCCCGTAACAGGAAAAGGTGGTGTTTAAGTCATAAAGCCTGGACTATAGGGCAGTGGAAGCGTGTAATATGGCCTGACGAGTCTTCTTTCACATTGTTTCCCACTTCTGGCCGAGTTTACGTCTGGAGAACGCCATCTCAAGCCTATAATACAGACTGCTTGTTGCCAAGAGTGAAACATGGCGGGGGTTCTGTTATGGTTTGGGCAGCCATATCGTGGTTCTCTGCTGGCCCCATGATGACTGTGTCAGGGCACATGACTGCCAAGACTTATGTGAACATTTTGGCAGATCAAGTTCATCCCATGGTACAAACTTTGTTCCCCGATGGTGATGGTGTCTTCCAAGACGACAAAGCCCCTGTTCACACAGCTCACATTGTCCAGGACTGGTTTTCTGAGCACGAGGAGGATTTGTCCCATCTCCTCTGGCCACCCCAGTCACCAGACCTGAATATTATCGAACCTTTGTGGTCTACATTGGAACGGAAAGTGCGTTCTCGTTATCCACCGCCAACATCGTTATCTGAACTTGCCACCGTTTTGCAGGAAGAATGGTATAATATTCCCTTGGCACACATACAGGAACTGTATTTATCCATTCCGAGAAGACTGCAAGCTGTTTTGGATGCCAACGGGTTTCCTACACCATATTAAGCAAAGAAACATGTTTTTTAAAAGGTGTTTCCATATTTTTGTCCAACCCCTGTATATATATATATATATATATGCATAAAAAAATAAAAACCTAAGCAATGTTGAAAATAACTATTTTGAAACCTGATAATAAAATAAACATGACAATGAAAAATGTTTGAAAAGGTACCTGTTTTTGACGATAGAGGGCATTGCTAAGATAAGATGATGTTACGATTGTGTGTTGCCAAGTGTTAAAAGACACTAAAAGAAATTTGAAATTCCTTCTTAGGTTTGCTTTAAATTGGCAAATATTGTTGCCAAAATAAATTTGGATGAAGTCTCGAACAGATCCCGTTGTCATTTCGCCTTTTAAGAAACTTGGATTCATCATTATACACCGGATGGTTGACTTATTGATTAGTTTTTGATGTCGCATTGGAAGCAATCCCAGGGCTATTGACGACGTACCTCGTGAATAAGGACATCAATCAAGTGACGAGGACGACACCTGAAAAGGTATCTCTCTTTTCTAACATCCGCACCACACCACGGGAGCACTTTGAGCCTCAACAGATTTAGCGTGCATAAGCCATAGTTACTTGATGGGTCTTTAGTGTCCCCAAAAGCTTGTAGCAATCAAATAAGGGGCTGCTTCAAAATGAACCTGCTCTAAAAAAGGCACAGACATTCTCATTGACTGGAAAAGTTGCAGTGACGAGTTTTTGTAATGGAAAGGGAGTGTATATATAATACTCATACCATTCTTAAAAAGTTAAAGACGATACACAGAAAATACTAGAATTTAATCCTATATCCAACTATCCCATTTCGCGTTCTTAAAACTGATATTTTTTCTCCATCCTCATACTATAACGATACATCTTAGGAATATATTTAATATACCAATTTTAACCAAATTGATTATTGTAATGTATGTAAGTTCTACACATTGATTTCGTAATATTAAAAAAAAATACGAGAGTAAAACTAAATAAAGAAAGAAAATAAGAAAATTAAGTTTGCTGTGTAGAAATTTTTATCTTAATTAAACACAAATATATTTTACATGCCTTAAAAAGAAAAGAAGAATAATAAATGAAGTACAAAAAAGGGCTAGTAATGAGCATCCGTCCTTTACATTTATAATTACGTACATACCAAAAATTATCCAAAATGAAGCACTAATTTTTGTTACTATTACAATAGGAAGCATTAAATAAGATCATTTGAAAATAAGAGTTTGAAAGGAAATAAAATATTTCATTTTCGAAGTAATCATCTTTAAGATAATCAAACTAATTTCATTTTAACAGATTCATCTTTTCAGTCTTTTTTTTTTCTATTGCTTTTAAGCTACATTTCAATCCCCATTTTTTAAAATACTCTAGAAATTGGCAGCTTGAAGGAATTATTGAGCGAAAACGAAGAATTTTAGCTAGTTTTTATAGGTTTAATTAATTATTTTGTATACATTACGAATAATAAAAGTAGAAAAACTGTTATTTTATTGAGAAAAAAATCTGGAAAACAAAGTAGAATGCTCTAATAATAAAAAAAATTCATTTTTTAAGCTCTCAAATCCCTTTTAATTTTTTTAATATAAATTTCAATTTTGGGTTCTTAAGATACTATGAAAAGGAAGTAATTGTATTATTACAAACTGCAACTTTCCCTAAATTTATAATTAATGTGTTTCCCTTAAAAGTACGAAGTTTTGTATCTTTGTCATTCTGTTTTAAAAGTTTAGGTTACTTCTTCAAAATTTAGGATATGATTTGTGACGACGAGCTTTTCATAATTTTCTCTTCACTAATCTTGGGGATAGATTGCATAAAAGAACAATTTCTTCCCAAACAAAATGAAACTTGATTGTGTTAATTAGATGCAGGTGGAAATAAAGTGAAGTGATTCAGATATAATGATATATAAGCGAAGTGAAATTTAGAGGATAGAGAGAGTCTGGTTACAGTTCTAAAAGGGACCGATAATATCAAGAGTTACTGTTACCGGTTATTGTTGCCGCAGAGGACTTGTCAGAAAAGTAATTTTAACTCGAAGGGCTGGGTAAGAATATTTTATTGCAGCAATATTTAAATTAGTTGCCTAGCCGTACAGCCCAAAGAGAGCCATAATATATTATATTATAATAATTGATAAATAAATAGTTAAGTTGGATTAGAGACTTGTGTGTCATTGAAACACTTAGAACTAATTACATTTAGTTGAACTATTGCGCAAGAGTCGGATAGAAGTAACCATTCATTACAATGGCGAATAACGTTACAGTTTTAGGAAATGTTTTGCGAATCGCAGAACACACAACTTGTGAACATATTTTTTTCATTGTTTAACTATACAGCCATCCTAAAAATTAATTAAATCATCGATATGGTCAAGACTCCTGTTCAGAATACGTAAAAGAAAAATAACACAGTTCAGTATAGCTCTTAACACAAAATATGAAAGATTATTTATCTCTCTCTCTCCAATCCTTTTTAACTCAGCTAAATTCTAGCTGATAAATAAATCTTAGTTTACCAAATCACTCATTCCGTGTCAAACTCTTCTCGATTACAGCAGAATCATACCCTGTAATTCTGATAATGAGTCACTCTCAATATAAACGATACATTAAAGAGATTCACTTCAATATACAAATTTATCAACTTCTCATACTCTATCTTCTTTTTTCTTCCTTTTCAATTCTATTTCACTTATACATCAGTACACTTAATTAAATTTACCTATACTTCCTACCTTCATCTAGTTTACATAATAATGTTTCATTTCCGTTGGCTAGAAGTAGTAATTGTAAGAAATTTAAATTATCAAAAAGATTCCGAGTGTAGTGAAAAGAAAACCGTGAATAATAATCCAATGTCAAAAACTTACGAACTATATATTTCAAAAAAAAAAAAAAAAATCTATAATTTCACTTTTGTATTATCGATGTAGTAGTTTTGAATTAAATAACTTCGAATAGATACCAGTTGATCATTTGGAGATTAAACTTTCAGAATCTCAAGACAGCGTCTGGTTTTGAGACAGAGTCTGGTGTACCGACTTGAGGTCAACACTTGAGAATTTGGAAAGAAATCGCTTCAGAAATGAAGACGAGCGCCACTCCGAACAAGGAAATTTGAGTACTTGAATACTTTGGAGTACTTACCAGACACTTTTAGCACCCATACAGTGAAAATCTAGTTCTGCGTATCTTTAGGGTACCTTATTCTTTAGTTTTAAGTAATATTAAAACAACTAAAAGAAACTGATTGACAGATGATGTTAGTACCGTACGAAATATGTACCTTAACTAAACATTTAATAAACGAAGTTAGCAACGAAATAGTCACTTATGTAAAAATTAATAGTTTTTGCTTTTTCAAAAAAGTAAATGTATCAAAAATATAGCTCCCTTTTTACTACATTTAAAAATATCTCAGAATTAAGGATAATTCTATACGTGAAACGGTACCTTGGTTAAGCCAGATTTTTAACGAATTTACCTAAAAAGTTTTTAAAAACTAAAAAGTTTCGACATCACTGGACTGTTGAAATAATATTTATAATGGAAAACGAAGGAAATAATAACATGACGTTACGAAGTAATTAGTTGATAGAAAAGAGAAGCAAAAATTATTCTTGAAATAACTACGATTTAAACAGCTAAGTTTATCTCTAGGTTTCATTTCCTTTGTCTACGGTGCAAAGGAAAGATATGAGCTTGAATAAACAGTCTATAACTGATAAAAGTGTTACATGTGCTTGACGAAGCACAACCAAAAATCTAACGAAGCTCGGTAGATATCAGTGAATGTGATCAGTATAATCCTGTGATTGCTGTCAATAAAAGAAATATATCTTGTTCAGAATTATATGCTAGTAAGAGAAAGGAGAATCTATTTTTTTTTGTATGCATTTGTTTTAGAGTATGGGAAAGAATATTGGAACCGTATGAAATACAAACTGTCTTATGAATAGAGGAAAAGGATAAAAAGGGAATTTTAGCGGTATTTTATATGTAATCACTTAATTTGACACCAAAGGGGTTATTGTTTTACTCAATGACAAAGTGGTTCCATGATCGCTTTTCAAAATTTTATCATGCTTTTGTATATGAGTTTGATGGCCTACTTTCACCAATGATGAAATTTTCAAAAATATGTCAAAATAATTTTTTTTTCTAAATTTTTTCTTGGATTGAAATAAAACATATTTAAAAATTAATTCATTTTTTGGCAGCGATATTTACATTTAGCCTAAAATATTTTTTTCAATTAAATAATTTACTGTGTATTTCAATTTTAATATATGAATAGAATATTATTATATTCTAAAACTTAATTGAATAATTGAATAATCATTTTATTGAGTGTTTTAATACTACTATTTAACTGAATTAATAAATGCTAAAATGTCAATAACCTTTGGTGGCAAAAACTGTTTTTGCAGCACACTGTATGGAACTATTTCTGTTGTATTCTACAATATATAAATGATTAATTCATTTCTTAAGTTGTTGCCTTTACGGCACACACAAAGAAAGATTCAGTTTTTTACATTTTAATTTAATTCACATTTACCACGAGAGAGAAACTGGATATACTAATGAATACAGCAGAAGTTGAAAGACGAAATTCACGACTGCACCGTCCAATAATTTTGTAGTAAGTGATTGTGTATTTTCCCTGTCTGTTAATTTGGGGAAGATACCTTAGGGATCACATGATATTAGATATAATGATTTTTAAGTATTTGTATGAATACTAAACGTCTAGTTGGGAATATCCCTAACAGTTCGGAACGTGCGAAATGCCAATCTAAGCGAATTTAGAAGTCACATGATCGAATAATAAAAGCTTAATTGGAATAGTGGCAGAAAATAAACATCAACTGAAAAATAATACCACAAATTAAGAAATCAAATAATTTTCCGTAAATCCTTAAAAGAAGAATATTAATGTTTTCAACAATTCTACTGTATAAGCCGTTACACTAGAAAATATATGAAATAATATTTTTTTTCTTGATATGTTCTTAAATATTTTGAAGAATGTTTATAATTTTTCTCGTATGTTGATAACTAAAATTTATCAAAACTTTCAACCGAAAAGCACCAAAAAATGCTTTTTGTACTTTTGAAGGGGAATATTATTTGTAAGCATTCTGAATGCTAGAATTTTCTCTGTCGCAGCACATTTTTTACATAAACCAGATGCTATATGGTGAGTGATCTAAATTACCTTTGTGATAACTCTTACGCATCTCACATATACCGATGTAACAAAATCATAATTATGTGCTTCAAACCATTTAGTGGTAGGTAAAAATTCGTTAGCCTGTTTTTTATCACTAGTTCAGAAGCAATTTCATAAGAAAGCAAAATGTCAATTTTAAAAAAAAATCTATTTTACTGCAAGACAATTTTTAAAATACTAAAATAATAAATAAAATAACTAAGCATCTTCATGCAAGCTTTCTTGTGAATTGTTACATATATCTTTGCATTAACTCTCTTATGACACTTAAGAGAATAAGCAGATTTCGAAAGGTTATATACATATAAATACATAATATATATATATAATGCGGAGGCTCGTAGATCGAATATATATATATATATATATATATATATAACCCAACTCTTTTATATCACGGTAGATACGTTTCTTAGAAAACTGTGCAAAAACAATTCGTGTGAAAAATACATGCGACTTATAGTAAATTTAGGGATATGTTCCACAGCTTTAAAAATCGCATAAAGGAAAAAAACTCACAAAATTGTCAATAAAATAGAGCAAAAAGCAATAATGAAATACATATTACATATTTATAATGCGAAAACAATTCATTTTTATTGCAGAAAAATTGAAATTAGAGTGCAATGAAAATTCATTCAGTAGGTACATACAACATGTAAAAATTCAAATTGAAATTAGGAATAAAACAATTAAGTAACAACCATTCATCACTACTTGATATCAAACATCTATGTTTATTACGAACTGGATCAAAAATGCTATCACTAGTAGATATGTCAGATATGTCTAGTACGACTGTGGGCTTTGATTTAAATGAAGAATTTCGTTCGTTATTAATAGCATCAGTTGGGTTTCTTTGTTGTTACAAAGTCGGTTATTAGCGGTTTCTTTTTTCTTTTAGTATCTGAAGTTGCTTTTATAATTCTCAGTATCCTGTTACACAAAAATTGAGATTAAATTGAAATTTTTATGGAAACTCTATGTCAAGATCATGAGCCAGAAAATATTCCCCACTTGTAGCAAATTTCAAGCCCTCGCGAATCTAATTAGCTGTCACTAGCTAAACTTCACCTTCGACTTCGTCATTATCAGTTTCTTTATTATCATAAATTGTCATAAATTCTTTCAAATCGTCCTCATCCAAAAGGCTTCCTAGCATTAAACCTTCGATTTCATTTGTTTACATGTTATTAAGACCTTCACTACCAATTGCATTTAATAGAGTTATAATTTCGGAACATGCAGTTGAATATTGTACTACGAAACCAGCTTCTGACGCATGATGGCAAAAGTCTTTTCAACAAGCACTTAAGGTCGATTGGCGCAACTGTTTGATGGCAAAAGAAGTATGTGTAATAGGATCCATAATCGTAAGCTTTCTCCATGCATCTAAAACAGTCGAATTTTGTTTTTCAACTGAGTCTAAAATATATTTGAACGTATACTTTATGTAGTACATTTTAAATGGTGCTAACTATAATACCCTGATCGAGTGGCCAAATCAACGAGGTCATATTAGGAAGTGAAAAGAGCATTTGAATGATTAAAAAAAAATTAAGGATTCGTGCTGGAGCAAAAAAATTTGTGTAAAATAGTATATTAGTGAACCCTATTATTTCCAATTCGTGTGAAAAAAGACCGTATAAAAAGAGAGTTGGGATTATATTTATATATAAAACAACTAAAACTAAATGAAGAATTTTAAACAGGGTTATAAAAAAAATGCAAGAAATTACTAACAATACCATTAAAAATTTTAAAAAATTCTTCTAAATTCAAAACATACTTAGCATTATAATACACTCTAAAATAAAAACAAAAAACGACACACCAAAAAGGAGTTGGCCGATGGAGACAAAAATTGGTGGATAAGAAAATTATATACATAACAGAAAATGGTTAAAAATTAAGAAAAATTGAGTAATTTATTTCAGAGTTACATAGTTACAAAATAACGAGCTCAGTAAGGCGTTGCCCCACCTCTAGCCTGGATGCAAGCTGCCACACGAAGTGGAATAAAGTGATAAAGCTCACTGATGGTCTCCTGATGTATTTCATGAAACATTTGCTTCTACTGTAGTGCTAGGTCCTCAACATTCCCTGGTAGATGCAGTCACCTTTCCATCATATCCCAGACATGCTCGATTGGAGAGAGATCTGGTGATCTGGCTGACCAAGGAAGTCGTTGACTAGCTGTAGGACAGTTCGTAGCAGCACGTACCGTACGAGGTCTAAAATTATCTTGCTAAAAATAAGGCCAGAGTACTGCAAAATAAACGGTAGCAAAAAAAGTCTCAGAATGTCATCGACTTATGTATGTGTTGTAAGTGTGCCTCTAATGACGACCAAAGGTGTCAGGATATCAAGAGAAAAGGCAATCCTGACCAAAATTCCTGTTTGAAAGCAATAGTTGAAACTCCTGGTCTGTTGTGTAATAGTGAAAGCAGAATCAGCATGCTGCCATGGACGTCTCCAGACACGTCTTGAATGATCGTCAGGACACAATTGGAAGCGGGATACGTCGCTAAACACTACACGTCACCAGTCAGCATCATTTCAACCTGATTGAAACAAGCATCACCGTAATCTGGCTCGAAATTGTGCAGGAGTGAGTGACAGGTGGCGTGGCGGTCGGTGCGAAAGTAGATTTCGCTCTATCAGTCGTCTGTGAATGGGCATAATGGACACTCGTGTGCGGGTCGCACGTCTGATGTTTCATAACGATGAATCAGGCGCTGATCTGACAATCACTCTGTCTTCCCGATCTGCTGTGGCCCTAGGTAGACCACTACCATCATGACGCTGAAATCTACCACTGTCCACCCATTCTTGCCAGCATCTTCTAATCGTCGCATTGCTTCGACCCATATGACAAGCAATTCTCCGATTTGCCCAACCTGCCTCTTTCGATCCAACGATACGACCTCTTTCAAACTTTCACAGTTGCCTGTAGTAAGCTCAAATCTTAAAGAGATGTATTTTTGCAGTCGTTGAAAGATATCGTAAAATCACAATACTACAGATAATTTGAGCATCAGATTGAGAATCGCTTCTTATGAACACCTGCTGAGTGCATAGTTCCGATGCGCTTTAGCTCCGGCTTTTCATTCATTGGCACCAAATTTGTATCATTTACATGTTCGGTTCAATAATCTTTGCATACGAAATTTCATTACAATCTTACAACTCCTGTTTTTGTGTCGTTTTTTTATTATAAAGTATATATTAATAGCTTACATAAATACAAATTATACACAATAATTTTAATATAACTTATGTGAACGATTAATTAAGAATTGCTACTTATTTGAAAACGAAACTGCAGAATGCATAGCAAATTTCAAGAGAGAATAAAGTAAATAATAAAAATCTTTATACAGACATTATAATTCAAATACTGCCCTTACTTTGGAGCGAGAAACGTGTACTTAAACGAATTGTACGGATTTAGCCCTCCAACTTAGTATTAGCATTATTAATTAAATCTCAATGAAGATTAATGAAACTTTTTGAATTTCAAGAGTATCAATTTTGGAGAAAAACGATAAATGTAAAAAAAAAAAAAAAAAAAAAAAAAAAAAAACAGAAAAACTATAAATTTGAAAAATATTCTAAGCATGTTAATGCATTAAAAATAATTTTGAAAACTAAGAAATCACAACATTTATCTATTAAAACTTTTGTTGTGTCCATCTCTATCCAATAAGAGGCTAAATTCTTTGTAAATAACTAACAATCGATTAATTATATGAATGTACATAATTTTAGAATCTATTAAAAATTGTTCTCCAAATATATTCTTAAATTATATGATAACCTAAACACGCGTTAATACACACCCACCCACCCACACACACACACGCACGCACGCGCACACACACACACACACACACACACGCGCGCACACACACACACACACATTTATATATATATATGTGTGTGTGTGTGTATGTAGGATTTCCCAGCTAGTTATTAAAGAATTAATTTTATTTTCCAACGTTCTGTAAAACCAGTTCCTCGGTTACTCAACAGACGGCAACACAAATCAACATCATGTGATAGTTCATGCAGCGCCACATATTCCTGAATAAAACTGAGTGACAGTTTCGTTCTCACGCTCTTCCCTCCACTTTCCGCTTCTCTTCTCCTTCACATTACCCACGTCGGAAATAAACTCCGAATGCCAGAGCGAGTTCCAATGCCCATCGCTGATTTGCGATACAATGTGGCAGCTATCTATCTTGCTCCGATTAACTGGTGAATTCTTCATTTCCTGTTGTAAATATTTTCATCCTTCATCATCTTTTTTAATAAACAAATTAAAACAAGTTGAGCCTCATCATTGAATTCTTACGAAATCATAATAAAATCCGGTAATGTAATTACCCCCGCCCTAGACAAGCCAGCCCTTTGCGTAAGAGCAAATCATCGTAGATTCGGTGTGTACAATCTCATCAACCCCTGATCTACACACACACACAGATATATATATATATATATATATATGTATACGACATGAGGAAATTAAATATCAAGGCTGACGCTGTACAGAAGAAGAAAACATGCGCCAATCGCCAGCAAACGACAGCAGTTTAACGTGAAGCCTTCTCTTTTGAATTCGGTGTATCCCGTTTCACTAACAAATTAGTATTTCCGAAACCTTCTATGGAAAATTAAAGTTAATTTTTATTCATTTTTGTGGAAAAATGATAAGTGAGCAACGAATTGTAATTAAATTTCACATGAAACGTGAAAGGCCTGCAACCTAAACTTATAATTTACTGAAAAGAATGCATGACAATGGATATTTATCGCTTGCACGAGTTTTTAAGGATTTTAGAGAATTTTTCATTGGCGCATTTGATATGATTCATGCCGGATTTGCCCTTCCACTTCAAAAACAGATGACAAACTTACAAATCGGTAGTCTGATTCTATCAGATGGTCGGTTAGCGCGATTTCTGAGACTTTATGATATGACAAAGTATCCGCACTGCCAATTTTTCCACCGAGACAATAAGCCCTCATTCCACATAGTTTGTCAAGAGGGTTCATATTGAAGGTGAATTTGGAGCACCTAACCCGAATTGGATCTTTATCTAACCATCTGAGTTGAACCTGATTATATACTATTTCAATACCCTTTCAAAGATGGATGCTTGCACAGTTAAAAATAATATGTATAATTAAATAAGAATTCTTTGAGTTGAAAATGAAAGGAGGTTAAAGTTTAGTGAATAATTAAAATAAAATTTAATTTTAAAAATTAATTTAAAAATAAGACAAGATATATATAAAAGTTCAGAAGTTATTTCTGGTGAGTGAGCAATGAGCTGGAGGTGGGTGGGACTATGGGGATGGCACTGGTCCAATCAGGGAGCATCTACTCAAGTCCTTAGATTTTTACTATCATGATCAGGTCAAGAAGGTTCCTGCCAAGTACAGAATCCTAGCGATAGACCATCCGTATTATTTGCCGGACCTTGAAGTCTGCGACTTCGATTTGTTTCTTCAGGTGAACTGTGAATAAAAAGGAACAAGATTTGATTCCGTAGAAGCTGTGAAATAGAAAAGGTACTCGTCCTGAAGGAGCTGACCGAGGAAAAAACTAAACTGTTTCGAGAAGAGAAATGAAAACATTTGCATGGAATTTTGTAGGGATAGTGGAAGGATTTGTATTGAATGTGATGATAAGAAATATATTAATATATATGAGATCCAAATAAAATGTTTTGCTCCATCAGCCTCTTTATTTAATAGCCGCACCTTATATATATATATATATATATATATATATATATATTTCTGTGTATGTATACATATATAATGAAATACCTCTATAACGATATTTCGGGTGACAAAATAAAATATCGTTTTAAAGAGAATTATCGTTAAGGAAGGAATCAATACCGGAAGGAAAATAATTTTGTTTTTATATCCAGTGGCGTCAACAACGGTGCTCTGCTTTCAGTCAGGAACCTCTTGTTTTCATGCAAGTATTAATATATATTAAATGGAGTGAGACCAACACGTTAATAGCGTTGAATAATTCTTGCAACCATCCCCCACCTAAGTTTTAGTTAAGCACCCTTGCTCTGGAATCTGGTGACCCTATTAATTAATCCATATTTATTTGGAATTCAGCGGAAAGAAATCAAAGTTTTTTGTTTTTCTCTAAACCATTTCAATGTGGCAGCATCTATGTCATCATTTAAAGCTGTCTGTATCTTCTCTTTCTCTGTGGACCGATACCATTAAAATTGAAAATGTTTTAAATTTCCTTCCGTTTCTTTAAAATTGTTGCAAAAGTCGATTGTGAAAATCCATATTTTTTTGCAAAGCTCAGCTTGCTTCATACATCTATCAATTTATTTTATGATGTGGAATTTCACTTTGATGAATATTTGCTTCCTTATGGCATTTTTGATTGATTTTTACTAAAAAAATCAAGATAAAGACAAAATTCATTAGTAAATTAATGAAATTCTTCTAGCATAGTATGAGAATAATTCCCGATTCAAATTATTGTACTTGGCACAATTTATTGAAGGCTAAAATTCTTATCATACTCATGTGTAGATAAAAGAACGTATGACAAAGCTTACTCTCAGAAATTTCAAGATTTTATCTATTACTTCTCCTGTGAGAGGAATCCTTGACCATTTTTCGAAGAGAGGATGAATAGGAATAAGGCTTAACGGTCTGTTTGCCAGGCAATGTTAACTCTATTTCCCCCTTACAAGAAATGCACTCTCTCGTTTCCATGGTTACATCATCAAAGCAACAAAAAATTTGAATTTAGTTTCTTGACAGAGAATGTAACTTGAGAATTTTGTCAAACGGCCCAACCACATTTTATCGAGACTTCCTTGGTACAGCGCTTAATTCCCAAGCATCAGTTACACTTTGATAAAAAAATATCTTTATAGAGAGAATGATTGTGATAGAAGGGAAACTATTTCCATAGTTATAGAAATAATCATTATTGTAAAGAATATCGTATCACAGAGAACTGCTTTACATTAATGTGAAGGAAATTAATCTAGGACTATGAAAAAAATATCATAATAGAGAGAATTATTGTTGCAAATAATATTGTAACACAGAGAACTGCTTTACATTATTGTGAAGGAAATTAATCCAAGACTATGAAAAAAATATCATGATAGAGAGAATTATCGTTATGGAGAATATTTTGTTGAGGTGTCTTACGTGAAAATTAGAAATTGGACTAATTCGAAATTTACTATTAGGATAAAAATTGTTTTAAATAGCCCTGAATTTTTTTTATTAACATACGATTTCTTGACGAATCATATAATACTAATTTCACATATCTATATAATATTGTTTTCTTATGATATACAATTTTTGAATTGTAATTAACATGGTGTTATGTTTTGAACAGAATTTTATTCAATAAAACAAATTAGCCAATATTTAATTAATTACAAAATATATAATTAAACCATCTAGTAGAGGAAGTCTTTGAGCTTAGTTTTATTTATCTAGTAAGAAATTGAATAAAATGATAGTACAATGATACAAAATTGGTGAATGGAATTCCTATTTTGAGTGTTAATTCATCATGCACGAAGGAAGTAATTATTTTTTTATACATACTGATTTCCTCTATCCATTACTCTTATATATATATATATATATATATATATATATATATATATATATATATATATATACATACATACTTGCTTCCTTAATAAACTAATTATTTATGAGTAGTATATTCTTTTAATTATTTTGAGAGAATATTAAAACTGTTCATAGAAAGAAAGCTTAAGTTTCTTTTTTAATTCAAATGCATTGATAAATGAAAAGCAAAACTAAATATTTTATATTTTTTATTGAGTGGTTTATCTTTAGGGTATTTTAAGTTACGTTATAATTTATTTTCCCGGTTAAATCTCACTGATTTCGCTTTATTATATTTTAATAAATACAACAGTACAGTCAAAGTCTGTTATAAGAACAATATTTGTAATAATTTTTACTGTAAATGAAATTTAATAATATGTTTAATTCTTCATAGTCCTCTTGATATAAGACGAAATGATCCGTACAAAACTCAGAGTTACTCTATATAGAAATGACAGGAATGTGAGAGGTAATCAAGAGATTAAAGTTCCATTAGTTCCAATCTTAGAAAGTCTTTGCAATCTTATAATCCTCCTTAAAACTGGTGCAATGGGATGGACTAACTTACAGACATCACTAAAATCCGAAGAGTGTTCTGTTAATCTTCTGAAAGTACCTTCTTGTGAAGTTGAGGTAAGCTTTAATAGAAAAACGGAATATAAACTATGCATCCTCACAGAATGTTAAGTTAATTTTCGAAAAATATTTCTCCTTTATTAATAGATACAAAAGAAGATATTTCATGAATATTATGTTAAAATTTTAAACTTGAATCTTAAAAGTAAATTACATAAAGAAAATGATGATAAATATTTTAATAAAAAAATATTAATAATAATATTTTCTATCATGAAGGTCGATAAAATATCATCAGTTATTTAAATTAAGTTATATTAATTTATTTTTAAATTAATTTAATTTATATTTTATGTATTTGCTTTATACAAATCTTTCATAAGAAATACTTGGACATTCGATTATTCTAGAAGTTTTGGTCATTGTAAAATATAAAAAAAATCAAAGAGAGTTTCCATTAGGAATTTTCTCCAATGAGAATATTAGCTAATTTAAATATCTATATGTAAATTCTAATGCCTTTTTAAAATTAATTTTAAATATTTCGCTGTGTATTTATTTTTTAAATAATAATATGATAGTTAATTATGATGTATAAGCTAGGAAAAAATCATACTTTTTCTAATGAAAGGTCTGAAAAAGCATCCTCAAAAGCATGACTACTATTTACTAGATATAAATAGGAAAATAATGGTTAGCCTTGTTTCATAATATATGAAGTTGAAATTCATGCGTATTGATCTATGGTATCTTCATTTGATTAGTTGTATTTACTTTTTATTCCATTAAATGACTCATTTCATCTCTACTTCTTATTATATTTATCTCAAAAATGCAATTCTATTTATTTAATTATATAAATATGTTATATAAACTAAACATGTCGTTAAAAAGGAACTGAATATTTAAGGTGGAAATCTCTAGGTATATTTAGGGTGTACAATAGATTTAAGTTTCATCTCTAGATTCTGGAAAGATATTTATTGTAATAATTATAATCTAATAGAAGCTTTCTTCCTTCTTAAATACAAAATGGTCATTTTTCTATCAAACAGAGATTAGAGGATTCTGAAATACAACTACGTCTTATAATAGTATTCCACTAAACTATCAATCTTCTGAACTGAATACAAAAATACTGACTTGCTTCAGATAAAAAATGAGAGAAATCTAGAAAGTTAATCAGTTTATACGTATTAATAATGTATAATATCTATTTTTAATTTCAATACATAACCATATCTATATTAGTCAAAGATGAGAGAATCCTGAAAAGATAACTACTTTCAAAATGAAATTCTATTAATATCTCTCTTCCTACCTCAATACAAATCTCTTATCTATATCAGTCAGATGTGAGATGAAAGAAGAAATTCAATAACTTAGACCATTTATTGATGGAGTCATTCTGATGGCTCCCTACGGAAAGGTGTACTTTCGAAACCGTTTCATTAATGTTTTCCGCAAACCAAAACATCTCCCCAATCTGCCATTTATCAGACCTAGATTCGATAAAAATATCGTTTTGAAACTCTCCAGAGAATGTCCAGTAATTCTTGATGAATGTGGAGAGTATATAAAGGCTAGCTGTCCGAGGAAATTAATCTCACGATTCAATTCACTTATTGTGTTCTTAAGTGGAGAATTTTTTCATGGGATTTCAAGATACGGAACCCAAAAATTCTTAAAAATCTATTTTGCTTTTGGTTTTACAAAATATTTGAAATTTGATTTACACTAAGCACATATTTTTCCCATTGGAATGAAACGAGGAAAGAAATAAATAATTAGTTGAACATTAATATTTGAAAATTATTTTCAAGTATTTCAAATATTAACTCTGAGCCATATAATGGTATGTCGCCTTATATATACACACATATATGCACATACATATATACATACATACGTATATACATGCTCTCTTATATATACTCATATACATATACATATATATGCTATATATATACATATACATATATACATGTACATATACGTATATACACATATACATATATACATACATATACATATATATATAGCATACACATTATATAACTATTAATACTTGAAATATTTGAATTTTCAAATAGTAATAGTCAACTAATTATTTTCCTTTTCTTTATACTTATATAGTCAGAATTTGGGGTTTTAAAATGAAATATATATGTTTGTATATACTGGTGGTTATAATTAATCTGACAGTGATTATAGTACTCTGTAGTTAGATATGCGCCAAATGTAGTAAGAAGATGAATTAACACAAATGATTCTGAGATATAAAAATAATTCCAAAAGTCATATCTAGGGAACATATGGTATAACGTAATTGAAAAGGGAGTTTTTAAAAAATACAAAATCAACACTAAATAAAATTACTTTTTATTCAATACATTCAAAATAGGTTCATGGTGGCTGCTGTTCTTGTGGATGGCATATTACGTAAAATACACATAATTCGTAGTAACAGAAAGTAACTTGTGATCAGGAATCTTCTTGGCAGTCCGTGATATGTTATCCTTCCACATAGAAGGAAGCAATATTTTCTTGTGCTCGATAGACAATTGTAGCTTCTCAATTGTATTCTATTTGTGTTTCGTCCTCTGCTGAACTGAACTAAGAGAACCTGTTTTCTAGAACTTCATAATCATTGCTTCTAAGCAATTGAACAAGGAACTTTACTTTCACACTTTTTGCGTTCTAAGATTTCAGTAGCACTGAGCTTGTTGAGGGTAAAATAATTTGGGTAACTCACGTAATAATCTAAATAAATCAGTAGTTCAATTTAAAATACATGTTTTCTTGATATTTTAAAGATAATATATATGAATCGTTAATGTAGTAACTTTTGTATAATATGCGATTATTATTATCTGCTTTCACTGGTACTAGAAATTGATATAAAAATCCTGTCGTCTTGAAGGTGGACGAAAACCCATTTCGACAAAAATGATGAGTTTAACACTTTTGTTACAAATATTTAAAAAGGCCAAACAAGTAGCCATCATACAGTTTAGCAGTACTAATGGAAAACTTCTCATGAATTGATAACAACAAAACAGGGACAAACAACAGCCTTGTACAGGATTAGCAGCACAAACAAATAGCAATTTATTATGTGCTACATAGCGACTCAAGTCGCCCATTGCCCTTCAAGCAAACACAAACAAACAATATCTTCTCAACAATTCCGTGTAGTTATGACTGTATTGGTAGGTGTGGCTTCACAGAAAATTCTTGAAAAACCCATAAATGTTCATGATAGAAAATTCAGGAAAACAAGCATTACATTTTCGATTTATCACAAAAGTCGCAAAGTTTGCCACTAATCACCAAATATTCGTCTTCAATAAGTCCCGCTTTTGTTGTTGCCAAGATAGGAGGTATTTACTTAATCAATGATGTAGATTATGCAAAGATCTCAGTAAAATGCCTCTTTTAGTAACTTTAAAATGAAGAGTCTTAGCAGCGTACCAAAATGTTTATAAGAGTTAATATCTTAGTGTTCTTTAATGCTAAGCAAAGAAAATTAACCAATATTGATATTACGTTACTTAATTTAATGTAATAAGAAATCCATGAAGTTACTGAAGAGTAGCGAAAAGTATTCAGCATGCTTAGATATGTTAATATTTTGATCGAGATCTTCAAGCTCTTTCTTTTACAACTTTTCTAATTTCACTTGGTGTGTGAAGCGTGTGTCATCTCGTTAATTTGTAACTTCCCATCAAGCTAGAGCTTTGAAATTTTGGGAATCGTTCGTACTCGCTAACAATGCAATATTCAGTTGTTACGACAAAGTTTTAACTAATATTTCAATAATTTAAATAAGTCAAAATATTCTTTCCCTCTCAGCGCTTTTAGGATTGAGGGAAAAATTTATTTCCCCTCTAAGAACTCAGCGAACTCCCCACGCAGCATGAGGGTATCGTAAACCTTTTGTACTCACAAGGGAGATACTATCTCCCTTTACTATCTGTTCATGCGGGTTACCTGACTTTAGTCAGTAATCACCATAAGAAAGTTTCAATATTTGGCGCCATGTCTTATCCGCAATAATTTTCTGAATTCTGAACTTATTTTTGAATGACTTGTAACTTTCAAATGCATGTTTTGATTTTATAAGGTATTATGGAATTTTTAATACAGCTCTAAATGTCTTGATTTCTAAGTTCACTTCTTCAATTTTAACTAATATCTCAATAATTTCTCTAATAAACTTTTGCCACTATATAAAAACGTTATTTTTAAGCGTTGGTTCTATCTAATTATTATTTGATTTCCTCCTTAGCATGTTTCAGAAACAGATCATTTTGATACCTCACTAAATTTTATTCCTTGATGTTTCGTTTAGTATTATTACTATCAAAATGTATAATTTTATAAGAAAAGTTGGAAGGCATTCTAGAGTTAATAATTATAAATTGGTAAAAAGTAGTTTGCTTTGCTTCATTTGTACGTATATACATTTAATTTCGATTGACTTGTATTTTTATACTTACATTTATTTAAAAGGAAGAAAGAGTTCTAATTAAAATTTAAATTCAGAGTTTATATTTTAAGCACGGAATAATATTGAACAAGCAAATAACTTAAGCATTCTATGTGGTACAACAGCGATTATAAATTGCGAACTTATAAGTGTGAAGGTTATCTTTAAAACAAAGAATCATGTTATTTTGTTTATGATCATCTGAGTATTATTCACCTGCAAAATATAGATACATATTTATTTTTCATTATTTATTTCTGTATTTGAAACTTTTGCTAATACGCGAAAAATTTATGAGACGAATAAAATATTTTATTAATTTAGACTTCTCATGCTACAAAGAAAAATTAACTTTGGTTTCGAAAACAATCTAAAGAAAAATAATAGATATTGGAGAAAATGTATAATTATCTTTGAAACATGTCTGCTTGTAGAAAACATAGATAACATATTATTCAGTTGTGTAAATAATCAAGCTCATCCAAACAGTGACAACATCAGATTCTTATGCATTTGGGAGCTTTTAGACTCTATATAATGTTATTTGAGACTTGTGCTTGTGAGGTGTCAACCATCTCTTATGCGAAATAATATTGATGCATTGGCTTGAAATAAGAGGACGAGAAAGATAGAATACATTAATAAACATTGATGTTGTACGTTCAGGAAGAAATTACAGCAACGTTTGGTATCGGATATTAAATGAGTGCTGAATTGAATTTCGATTCATTTATAACTCCACCAACCTTTAAATGTTCGAGATAGCAGAGCCACTTTTACCATTATTCATGGCGTAGGTTATAATGGCTGTATTTTGTAACCTGAATTGAACAATTCCATCTCATTGCCAAACAAAATGAAACTGCATTAGGCAGATTAGATGAAAGGAAGTATTGTATTAAGGATAGTGTTAGATGAGTGAAATAAATTTAAGAAACAAGAGAAGAGTAAACAAATGATAACAGAAAGTATTCATAAATTGATGTGTATTCCCAATTATAATAGGACCCCTGGTAAAATTGGTTTGTTTCCTGGCTATAGCCAGGAGTCAATCTACTTGTGCTTAAAGTGTTTCACTGTGAGTGAGTTGGTAAGCAAGTTTATTGCTTAATTTTATTGAATAACGTGAGTTCAGACAGATTCGAAGCAACATCCTGCCCACACATACTTTGAGAAGATAATAAATAAGCTTTGTTTGTCCTTTCTGAGTCAATTGTGAACTTTGATGTTGAATGGGTTTAAATTTTGAGTGGGTTAAGTAGTAAAACGGATGGTATACAATTTTCTGTTGTTTTCGACCAAATGAAATATGATTATGTCAATTGATAGCTGTTAGAAATTTAGAAATTGATGTCAGAAAAATAAGTGACAAAGTTGAATAGTTAGTAGTGAAATGGTAGAATTTAAACCTAGAGTTGTAGTAAATAGTGACGTATGGTAGAAACAGTATGTGATTGTTCGTTGTCTGTCATGACCATTAAGTATTAAGAAATAACAGACATAAATGGACAAAACATTCTGCATATTAATTTACCTTTGTGTACATACGTTTGTAAAATGTTTGTTCATGTTGTGTTTTCTTTTACTTGTTTAGGAAACCGTATAATGAAGTACCCTCCAGTACCATACAGCTTTTATTATCATCCTGTATCATAAAAGTTCAAATTACTAAAAGTAATTGAGATAAGCAATTTTAGTATGATTCTTATGACTTCTCAACATACTCCTCATTAGAATTTAACATTTCTCTCAATCTTCTAAACACTTTGAAAGCCTTCATTGAGTACTCAGCTGATTATCATTCTATATACTCTTCAATCATCTTATTAAACTAAGCAAATCTACATTAAAGCTGTGTTCCAACATTAATAAATACGGATAAATTAATACATAATATTTTAAGCTAATATCTTGCTTATTTCATAGCAATAATTAAAACTTTATGACTCTCAATCATATTTGTTTCTTTTAATCTTCAGAATACTGAATGCTAATATGGCATCAAAATTTATTCGAACAAATTTCAAGATTGTTGTAGCCTCCCATACTTGAATATATTTCTACAGACAGTTTTAACTTTGCTTGCAAGTTGCCAAATCTTCCACTGTCAGGATTCACAATTTGTCACTTCCACTCTGATGCACCGTGATTTTGACATCCGTTTGCGGAAGAATTTCTCTTCAATTTTATTGAGGGTTGCTCATCCATGACGGTCCTAAGGAGAAGCTTTATATTGGTTTCTTCATAATGTGAGAGTGATTTTGCTATGATGATTTATAAACGTCTACATTATTGACGGAAAGTAATTGTAATAAAGTTCGAACAATTTGCATTATTTTTGTTTGGAATAAAAAGCTATCTATATGAATAATTGTAGTATAAATAAGTTTTGCTTTTATTATGTACCCAAGACCTTTAAATTATTTCACAGGGTGAAAAGAAAACAAGGAGAAAAACACATACGATTCTGTTTGGTATTTTTAAATTTGTTCCCTACAAGTAAATTGAATTTTTGTAATCGTCTGAAGTAGAATGAGCTGGCAATTTTGTGTTTCCGTGATTCTTATGACGTAATATGTGAGATCTAGTGTCATTAAGGTCTGTCAACTCTTCGTGTCTACTTATTGGTTGAAAATTTAGAAGACAGAGGGCCTGTTTCGTAATAAGTCATCTTCGTCACTCAACCTAAGGTTCATCCGTCTATATCTAGTGTAATATAATTATGAACTCTGTTAATATAAAGTATAAAGTTTACAATTAACTTATGACAATCATTACATTTCCACTAAATGATCTGATTGGTTTCAATAAAGTCCTGTTTTAAATATGTTCAGCCGACTATCAAACTATTTTGAGAAGCATCAAAAACCCGTCTAAATCTTATTCCTCAATGAGATATGCATTTAGTGGCTTTCCTGTGCATCTACCTGTATCCAGCCAGAAAACATATAAAGGAGAATGAATGCCACTTTAAAGTACTGAAATAGCTTTTCCATGCTGTTGTTTTTAGAATGAGCTTGTCTTTATGACTCGAAGAAGAATATGTTATACAAGCGTTTCTTAGTTCGAGAAAGAAGCAGCATTATTCCTAAATGGATAATGCTAGAGGAGGTGGTATTGGTAAGTGTAACCAAACATGCAGATCTATATTGATGCCACAGAGGAACAATTGAAACTTTCCTCAACTACACCTCGTGACACCACTACAAGTAATGAAGGCATATTGTTAGCTCCATGAAAGTGATGAATCATTCTTCTGTGTCAGGGAATATATACTAAATACAAATGTGACGTATTTTCAATAACCTCTGCCCGTAAGTATCATTCCATGTCATTTGCTTATTATTTGAAGTGGTATTTTGAATGGCGAAGACATGAACAACTAAATGACATAACATTGTCTTAAATATGGAACAAGCTGCAACACTCTAATGATCAGGTTAGTATCTAACAACACCAGAGAGGTGTTAAACTGTTTCATATGCAGATCCTTGTTGATCCATCGCCTGATATTTCGGAGTGGTGTGCTTCCCTTCCCGCACCCGTTTAGCGCAGTTTGGTACGGTAACCATCTACATTTATACTTTTTCACTGGAAGGTTCAATCGTCCTTCCTTTCCTTTGGGTTTGCCCTGCATTCTACTTATATTATGAGCAAAATGGTACGTGATTCTTAAAGCATCTTTTGCCTACCATATTACTGCGAAGGCTTGCCATTCTCCCTTGATTTTGTCTGTAAAATATGTGTGTTTATGACTGGAAAATATTGTCAGAGCATAAACGTGTTTAACAAGAAATCTAACAACGTTTACAGGCAACATAGATCATCACTACAAAAAGATATAATATCACTTTCATTAAATTCTGAAGCTTGTGGGTTTTCTAGCATTGGTGTCAAAACTCAACACTGATTTTATTGTCTGACACCTCGCTTAATATTTCAATCATTTATTAGTTGGCTATGTGTCAATCATTTATTATTTGTTCTATATGTCAGTGTTGTCGTGGAGTTGTGCTATCTCTGTAATAAATTTTGCTGATAACCTTGCCTTCCTGTTGCGTTTGTATATGAAGCTTTGCATGTAGTATGATTTTAATTTGAATAGTAAACTTCCACATGTCGTTTTATACATCTAAATGATATGTATTCTACTAAGTTTTCAATAAACATCTTATTTATTTCCTCCGTTCTAGTTCAAAATATGGATTCTGAAGCTACAATCAATAATTTAAAAGCAAATAAATTTATATATTGAAGCTATTTCACATTTCATTTATTAAGCAATATGTAAAATTTATTGAGTTTTACAGTTGAATTTCAAGAACGGTTTGTTTTAATATCATAATTGAAAAATGTTTTAATTAAACTTTATACTCTAATAATAAATATCTATCAAAGTTATTACTTGAAAGTTATCTTAAAATTACAAATCGTTTTCTAAGGCACAGTGTAAAATGGTAACATTTTTGCAATGAATATTTTACACATTCAGTATTAACTAACGTAGTTCGTTCAACAAAATGTAGCGATGTTTATAAGTTCTTTAAATCAGTTACACCATTCAAATATGTTTGTAAAATAATTATTTTATTCAAAATTAGAAGATCGTAATACATATGTATTTTCTTCCTGTGATACGAGTATCTAATAAAGTCATTTAGGTGATTTTACTTAATTTAGAGGTGTATAGCCTAAATTGTACGTTTAAATATCATAACACAAACACACATATATACACACTCAGGCAAACATTATGACCACTCCTACATTTTGTGAGCTCGCCTGGATGACGGGAAGGGCACGTGATCAAGTTGAGTGTTGTTAACTGCTGCTGGAGGTCTGACATTCTTTCTTACTTCTGTGTGTGATGGGAAGGCTGGGGATCTAAGCGACTTTGTTAGAGCAGATTGTACTGGCTCGAAGGCTTGGAACAGTATTTCCAGCTACATGACTCGTGGGTTGTTCGCGTCACAGTTGTCAGTATGCAAAGTGGATGGTGGGTGAAACCAGCGGTAGACGTGACAACAGTGTTGTGCGTCCACACGCTATCAAAGAAAAAGGTCGTCGGGGCTGTCTCGCATGTTGAGAAGCAAAACCTTGGGAGCCAAGACCGGCGTGGCTCATCTTGCAGCCCAATACAATGAGGCTAAGTAGAGCCATCTCGGGCACTGTTCAGCCCGGACACTGTTGGATATGGGACAGCAGCAAACGTCCCATTCGTGTAATTTTGCTGACCAGCGTCATCTGCTGGGGCGTGCGCTGGGCCAGGAGCATCACGACTTTGGTCCATGGATCAAGTGGTAGAAGTTGCCTGGTCAAATGAATCATGGATCTTTGTCTTTATCTCTTGATGGTCTGTGTCAGGATACACATAATTTTCTAGGCGAACTTGGTTGCTACCTCAATGTGCAGTAGGTCATACACACAGGCCGCTGGTGGTATTATGCTTTGGAAGACGTTCTTTTAGCTCTGGGACCCCGTGGTGACTAATTAAAGCAGGACCATGAATACACAGGGTATCTGAACGACTTGCGGACCAGTTGCACTGTACATGGCCTCTGTTTTCCAGCTGGAAATTTAATGTTCCAACAGGACAACGCCCGTGTCACAGGCTGGTATGTTGGAGTGGTTCCAGGAACATGATGCTGAATTCCAGTTAATGTCTGGCCGCCTAATTCACCAGTCTCAATCCGATAGAACATTTGGGATGTCATGGGACGGCAGCTCAGAGTTCAAGACCACCAATTCACATGCTCAGTTGCGGGACAGTGCCATCTGGTACAATCTGTCCTCCAGTCATCTACTACTTGGCATCCATGCAAGGCAGGTTGAGCTTCGTTGCGCCAAAGGTTGGCCAACTCATTGTGACAGGTGGTCATAATAATTTGTCTTGAGTGTATATATATATACTCTCTCTCTCTCTCTCTCTCTCTACTATATAATACATACAATTGCTGGAAATTAATATTGTCAACAAAATATTTCGTGTTTAAGTTTCATATTAATATTAATTTATTAAAATTACAACGGGTGAGGGTTAAAGATTCTAGTATTTAGACTTTTAAAATTTAATTTAACCTACAATAAAACATAAACTTTATATTATCTTATAAGTAATTAATATTTTGATTTTATCTGCTGAAAATGTTTACTAGGCATATGCATTGATTTCATTAAATTCAATAGATTAAAGAGCAACTCATGTTGCTGAGTTAAATGGAACTGTATGTTAAAAGGGACAAATAGAATGTATGTTATAAATACATATGTATTATGAAAATACAGAAACACGATGGCTATTGCCGATGGACCTTAAACCTCTTAAGTGAGACGAACTACAATCCCAAAATCATAACTTCTGCAAAGGTTACCTACAAAAACTGTCATATTTTGTTTTAATAATTGTATTGTTAAAATTTTATATGAGGCCAAGAGTTTCCCTAATTGTCTTATTATCCGAAATCTACGTAATCATATGGTATACAGGTGTCACCATTTGAAACTCTTTCATACAGATAACGGGGATTATATCAGTTAGCGAGAAATTTGTAAATCTTTTATCTGCACAATAATAGGTGAAATTAGTTTTCATTCTTTCCTTACACTTTTGCGAAACTCCATATGCAAGTATAGCGAATTTATATCAAACTACGTCACATTCTGTGCTTCGGTAGCGGTTTATTTTCTCATGGAATTTGTTCTCGAGATCTTTATACTTAATCATTTATTTATTCAGCTATTAAATCCTTTTATTTCTAAATACTTGTAAAATTTCGTTGTGTTTTATTGTGAATATTCACCCTTTGCGATAAAAATTCTAGCTAGAGTTATAATGGTATCAAGTATACAATTGATTATACAAGGATTAAGTAACAATACATTATATAATAAAAACGGAAGATATTTAAATTTGTAGTCCATCACTAAATTAATTTTAAAAAGGCCATTCTTCTCTTAGTAATATTTAATATTGAAAGCACTGTGTTTTATAACTCCTGATAAAGAATCGTGTTAGCTCTTTCAGCAAAGGAAATGAATAAGATCATTTCTTCTAAACATTACAACTATCAAAGAGCAGTGATGTGCAACTTAATTATTTTCAGTTTACAAACAAATGCCTTTAGTACCAGTCAATATAATTTAATTTCAATTTCTCAATTTAGATTTAACAAAACAAATAAAATTCAAATCTTTAAGAGAATCTGACTTTGTTAATTTTATTATTTATTTCATAAAATGATTGAATACTCAGATGCGAAAACATCAAACACTAGAAAACTCATAACCTGTTTTGAGACAATACATTTAAAATTTTGTTATCCATACTACAAAATTAATTTACTTTCAGGCTACATTCAGATATATTTAGTAATTGTGTCATATATTGTAGTATCATTAAGCTAATTAACAATGAACTAAGATTTAATCATTTCTAAAACTACTCTCATTTTCCAATTTGTACCGCCACATCATTCAATCAATTAATCTTACAGTATTAGTACATTTTCCACTATCTGATATTAATCGTATAACTATCAGTTTATCGTTAATGGTCTTGCGCGAAAATCGTACGTTAAAAATGTTTCAAAATCTGAAGTTAAAACACCAATTAAAACAATTATTAATATGTATTAAGAATATAAAGGAAGATGGTAAGGCAAGAAATCAAACAAGAAAGTTAAACATTGAAAATTGCAAAAATAATATCAATAAACAAGAAAATAAATAAAACAGTAAAAATATTAAAATTATACAGGCCACATTTATATTTTGTATTTCGATATATAAATAGGATACTAAGCCTTTTCACAGGTAATAGACAATGTGTTTTGAAAATTATTAAGTAATTTAACTAATTAGATGTTCACATTAAAGGCTATATATTATATCTAAAAGTGTTTGCTACTAATTATTATCAATAATTAATATATGAACCCATAATTATCTTTCTCATATATCATAAATGTTACTAATCCCATAGTTAACTATTTTAAATTAAAAGTTAAATTAAGTTTGTGAAATTAATGTGTTATATTTAATCAGATTTAACTATGAAGGATAAATATGGTACCAATATCTGCCTTATTAAACACAAAATATTGATCATCAATATATCTAAATAACTCGACATTATTGTTATATATTTGCTATTCAAAAATTTTAGATAAATATTAGAATTCTTACAGCATACAGTTTCACATTTAATTTGCTTATATGATTTTCCGTTTTAACTCATATTGTTTATCTTGGTATAAGTTGTAATGATTAAACTTTTCATATATACGAATACGTATATTCAAAAACTTTTGAATGTTTTCCAGTGTTGCTCATTGATTGTACGTTGTAATTAAATACAACGTATCGAATATTACAATCAGGTATCGAATGTTGTAGTGGAATTACAACACAAGCAAATTTTAAAAATACTCAGAGGTTTTAAAACCATATGAATCAGCAAACATTAATTAAAATTAGCTCTACTAGTTAAAATATATAAATGCCTGTTTAATGGTAAGTGAAAAGAACAAATAGACAATTTTAAATCAAATGGGTTATAAAGAATAAAATATTAGATGATCAATGGTAATTCAAAACTCACTTATTAATAAGATGAATAATACATCATCTTTAGGATACTGAAAATACTAATGAAAAATCAATAATTATCATCAATTTGCAGTTTACAAATTTGTATACTTTAACATCCATGCTTCGCTTTGCGATTTTAATTATCTCTTTGGTCAAACCTAAATATTCTCATTCAATGACAATATACTGATTTACATTTAATTGAACTACTGTTCGAATTTTATTCGCAAAGAGCAAAAAGATTATGTGGAATAGTGAAATGGTCTTGTTTCTTCAAAGATGTAGTTATAAATTTAAATTGCTACAATTATAATTACATAATGTATTAAGCAATGGCAACTGG
>BMAW01016567.1:0-20313 GCA_019974015.1 Nephila pilipes | reverse complement strand
CGATCTTTCATTATAATTTTTGTCACTTCACTCACATTTTCCGGTGTAACGGCTTCCACAGGTCTACCCGAGCGTTCCGCGTCATTTGTGTCGGTACGACCACGTTTAAACTCGGCAAACCACCGACAAATCGTTGCTTTTGATGGACAAGAGTCCGGGTAACATTTTTCAATCCATTGTTTCGCTTGCACGGTGTTTTTACCCATTAAAAAACAATGTTTTATCAGAACACGAAACTCGGTTTTTTCCATTTTTTAAACAAACTACAAAACGACTTTACTCCAACCTCGATAACTCAGCTGTTTCTGGTCCGATCGACTTAAAATTTTGACACGTTTCAAGCAAAGGTTAGTACTCTAGAAAGACCTGGTTACTGGTTTACTATGAGCGCCATCTCTGGGTTAGTCTCGGGAGTTATTGATTGATGTGTTATACACAGCCATGGCCAGAAGGCATTCTATAACTCGTTTCACGGATCATTTTTATATTAACTGAGAAATCAATGCGAATTAGTATCAGAAATAGGTATCAATGAAAGATTTAATGAATAAAAATGCGTTATCAGTAAAAATTTCAAAGACATCTTATTCTTTTACATGAGATTTTATCTTAACGGAAACAAAATAAACAAAAACAGAAATGAAAAATGACTTAAACAGAAGAACTCTCTTTAATTTAATATGTTTTTTATGTTGTTAAAGATTACTAATTAGTTAAGTCTAAGTAGTAAGCTTACAAATCAAGCACGTTGCTTCCGTCTTCGAGTTCGTGAATCAAACTCTTTAAAGGAATCTCCGAATCTATCAAATTTTATATATATATATATATATATATATATATATATATATATATAAAATTTAATTATAAATTCTATTCCATTCCTCTAATTCAAAAGTAAAGAGTTCTTTTTTATTTCCTGATTTCCTTCCAAATTATCCTTTTATTTATTAGATCACGCGCTCATAAAAAATGGTTAAATTCGCTTTCCCACGATCGTAAATTTGTCAAAATAATCCTTCTAGACTCCCTGTCTTTTGTTACTTTTCCCCAGAATCCCTAATCCTGTACCACGTGTTATATGACATTTATTTCGAAAGAACCGGGCTATATAACTTTATACAACAAAATCTCTCTTATTCTCTCCTCTCTTGCTCATACACTCCTCTCTGTTGATCATCTGAGACTTTTATGGTGTTTTCGCTTCGGCCTTTGGTGGCCAAAGCCCGACTTAAGTCTGAAAATACGTAATGCACTCTCCGATAGAATCAATAAACAATCTTATTCATATGAAAAAGAGACTCTTAATTTCGGCCACGTATTCAAAATATGTTATTAATATTGAACAAAGAGTTAATATCTACTTATATATATATATATGTGTGTGTGTGTGTAAGATTTTCCAGCTAATTATTAAAGAATTAATTTTATTTTCCAATGTAATGTAAAACCAGTTCCTCCGATACTCGATAGATGGCACCACAAATCAGCGTCATGTGATAGCTCATGCAGTGCCACCTATACCAGAACAAAACTGAGTGACCTTTCATTCTCATTCTCTTTCCTCCACTATCCGCTTCTCTTCTCGTTCTCATAACTCGCGTCGGAAGTAAACTGTGAATCCAGAGCGCTTTAAAATGATACACTTATAAATATACAATGATTTCACTCATATAAAAATAATTTAATTTCCTAATTTTTCCTACTCGTTAACTCACAGTAAGTATTCATTCTTATTTCCTGATACCATTCAAATTTAGACTTTAATTTATGAATAACGCGCTATTGAAATCTGCAAAATCAGCTTTTCCAACGGAAGCAGACCTGTAGGGATAATTCCTTCTAGACTCTAGTCCCCAGCACAATTCCCTCAGAATCCCTCTATCCAATACCCCATGATCTAAAGAAAATCCCTGCATATAAATTCGAAGAAAGGTAAAATTTGCTCTATTTCGCTCTGACCATGAAGACCAGAAACATGCTGCTGATCTCTCAAAATATGTATATCGTATCCCATGAAATCTAGTGGCGTTCAGCATCATGTAAAATTGTTTCTCTCTCGTTCAAAAGAAGTAAACACACTTGATGCGGATACCTGATCGTCTTATTCTTGCCATGACACCCTAATGTCTTTTTACCCATCCATTATATATATATATATATATATATATATAACTACATACCAGGTGGTTATAATTAAAGTTACACTATTCAGAGGCCTGTAGAACTTGTTCTGCTTATCGGATTTTGATGTAACTTGGAATATATGCTATATGGAATTGTTTCTGCAATAAAGAAATGGAACTGGAGGCTCTTTCAACCACAGCAACAGCGACTTCTTCGGCAGTTTCAGTCCCAACCAGTTTCTGTCCTCTTCCAGGCAGCACACCCAAATCTCCAGTCTCTTCATGATCATTTTCCTCAAACCAATCCTCAATATGGGGACTTTTCGCAGATCCTTTAAACGACGATATTCACGCAGAGCAGTTAAGTGATTGCTGCAGTTTTGATAAAACAGTTTTACCAGAAACGCTCGACCTTTTTTTTTTTTGTAAGGGCATGATTCACGATGACAAACGCACGCTGAATGATTCTCTGGCTATGACTGCAAGTTTATATAGAGGCTATACGGATTTGTATAAGGAATATTCCATAAAAGCCACCAGGTGGTCAAAATTTGTACTAATTTCTTTCATTGCAGAAACCTTTTCCCATGGTCCATATAGCCTATATTTCAAGTTTCATTAAAATCCGAAAAGCAGAACAGGTTCTACAGGCCTCTGAATAGTGTAACTTTAATTATAATCACCTGGAAAATACATATAAATATATATATATATATATATATATATATATATATATATATATATATATATATATATTGGTGCCGAAGAGTCTGATTCCTAATCATTGGTATATCTAAAAGGGATGAAACAATTCCTTAATTATCTTTTACGTAACTTGCTTAATTCTGGTGTGCAACTTTTTTAACTGTGAATGTAACAGCTGACAAATTTCAATTCAAGGTCCGTTTCTGGAATGTGTCTGAAATGAATATTGTTTCGCACAATTTTCAATTGCAAAAATATGTTCCAAAGGTAACAAGAGAACGAAAAATTCTGCAATATTTATACGTTTTTTGTGTTATTTGTTTAAAATCAAGGAATACTTTAATAACAGAAACTAGTTTTGAGGTTAACAGAAGTGAATAATAAGATATTTTACATTTTGTTACAGAATTATTTCGTTTGCAACCAATTTTCGTTGTTTATAGACATGAAATTTAATCGCAGAAATTTGTTTTTGTCAGGATATTGAAAGGAAATTGATCTATTCACAAAATCATGTACAGACAATTTTAATTCTAGTTTTCCTCAAATTTTAATTTTTTTTTAAAAAAATTATATTTTTAAATTATTAAAAAAATAATATGTTTTGTTGAGGGATAATATGTTTCTAAAAACTTTTATAACAAAACATTCATTATTAAACTATCCACTTCATTAATTTCATATTGGTACTTCATTTTTAAGGTACAAAAATATGGCCTCACATAAAACAAAGCATTATAAAGTTCTCCAATTAAGAAAAATAATTCATACTCAAGAAAGGGAATTTCTAACTTAAGACACTTTAGTTTTAATTATCTAATGCATGAACACTATTTGTGGTTAAAAAGTCCTAGTAATATGTATTCAAAACTTTTCTTCTCGATCCAAATTTACCAGATGATCCCTTAATAAATAGGAAAAATATTTTCTATAATAAAAGTTTTGTTAAAAATTAATTTAAAATATTGTTTTTTCAGTTTCTGTTATGCATTGAAATTGGAAAGACTAATGTGTGCGCGCGTTGTTGATTTGAAAGAGAATTTTAAAAAGGCTGCAGTAAAGTCTTTATTTTCATTGACAACACACAACACAAACAGAATAATTTAAACAATTTTCATTGAACATGAAACAATTTTCAAATTGAAGAGCAGGAGCGTATTCATTTTTTTAATGGACTCTTAAAGATTTCACTTGCAGATGTGCTGGAAAATAAATTTTAAGAAATTATATATTTAATTTTAAAAATCAGAAACTTTGAAAAGTATATTTAAGATTATTATCTTAGTGCAAACATTTAATGTTTCCTTCTTATAAATTGAATGCTAGATTCCTAAAATAAGGCTTATTTTATAAATATTTATGCTTATTTTACAACAGTTGTTCTCGAAATTTTGGGAAATCTCTTTGTAAGGAAAAGTTCCTGAAACTCCTATCATACTTTCCGAATTTTGCTGCAAATAGTTAACAACATTTAAAAAATAATAATGATTTAAATTATATCAATCAAAAATTCCCTTAAAACTGTCTTTGTTAACGAATAAGACCCGAATATAAAACACGTTTCCTGTAACAAAACCCTTGAACATTAATTTTGTATTCTGACCTCCTATAATTTAGATAGTATATTTCATAAAATAACTCATTTTTGTCTTAATCAATCTATTTTTTTTTCTCGTTAAAAATGTGTTCAATGTTTAATTTCCTGTTCTATAACGCAAAATAGGTTCTAAAATCTACGTGTTCAAGTGAAAAATGGCGCTTTTTCGGAATTTTATTAAATTTTAAGGGTACTACGTCACACGCGGGTGTACGTGCATGTCATAAAATTTTACGAAAATATGAACAATTTTCTGAATTTGTGTTCGAAAATTCGACCGGGTTCTTTGATATTAAGAGGAGACACACTCTTAAGTTCTACATCTTTAATTTCCATAAAAGAATTCCTTGCTTCCGTAATGAGTCCCGATGGCATGGTGTGGATGTTAGGAGAGGGGGGTGCCAGTTCAGGTGTAGTCCTCGTCTCTTGACCGTGGTTCAAAATTACGAGGTCCGTTGCCAATAGCCCCCGTGTTGCTTCTAGTGCGACGTTAATAGAAACTAAACTAAACTCCATAATGAGTCATAAGTGGATAGTATTTAATTTACGATGCGTATTTTGAACAGCAAATTTCATTTGATTTTACTCCTAATTTTAAATGATTAAGAAGGCTTGAACAATCGGGTTGAAACGGAACTAAACAAATTTCATCAAAACATAAATGATTTTGAGAATTAAGTATTTGCATTTTAAAATTGTCTTCTTTATACTCAATTAAGGAAATCAAACCCATGTGAAGTTTTACAAGGACTGACAATGAAACTTGTCAAAACGTTTATTTTTTTAGAGCATGTTTTTTTCTTTATTATTGAGATTCAAAATTACGAGGTCTGTCGCCAATAGCCCTCGTGTTGCTTCTAGTGCGACATGAATAAAATCAAACCAATCTTTCTATTGCTATAATCTTATATCTCTTACGGGATCTGGAAAATTTATCGCCATCAATTTACCATCATAGCAATTTATAGCCTACAATTGATCGCCAGGCACTGCAATGTTTATCCTGCGGGCGGAGTTTAAGTAGCATATTACGAAGATCCCTCTAGGGTTAGAAACTTCGATCATTGCAACTTTGTCTTATTGTGAGTTTGTTTTTCACCCTTTCGTGTTTATAAACGCATCATGTCGGTGGTATTTTTTAAATCAGTTTAGTTTTAGTTTAGTTTAGTTTAGTTTTTATTAATGTCGCTCTAGAAGCAACACGAGGGCTATTGGCGAAAGACCTCGTAATTTTGAACCACGGTCAAGTGACGAGGACGACACCTGAGCTGGCACCCCCCTCTCCTAACATCCCCACCAAGCCAACGGGAGGACTTTGGGCCCCGAACAGATTTAACGTGCATCAGCCTCGGCTACACGGCGGGTCTTTGGCGGCCAAGGATCGAACCCGCGACTGAACGAAAACAGCCGGCCGCGAATCCACGACCTTGACCACTAGGCTACCTCGACCCATTTTTTAAATCAGAAAAAGCAGAAACAAAATTGTGCTTTAGGGGACATTTGTTTTATAAAGATAAGCAAAACGAAGCGAAAATTCTTTGGAAGGTTCAAAATTACCTCAAAATTAAACGTGCTGTTCGAGTTTCTGTTGTAGATGGCAGAATCATTAAAATGCCTCTATCTTTTATAATATGTTTTTACTTTCTACAAATAGTATTAGCTAGCTATGATAGCGGAGTGGGTCCTTTCTGAATACTTTCTTAGACCAGGGCATACTTTAACTTTAAATATCTCTTGCAAGAAGCTCAGATGTTTGGTGCAGATATTTTTTCGCTTAAACAGGGCCCTAGGTCAAAGATATAAAAATTCGGAGTAAAATAATGCAAATGAAAGACCGCGTGACCTTTCAAAAAGTAAATTATTGCATTTACTATTAATAAATTAATTTTATGAAGGTCTATTTATAAATTATCAATGTCCTGAATTCTTCATTAATGCAGAAATACTAATTAAAGAGTACAAGAGTACGTACAATGGTCTTTGTCGTATCACATTTCAATCCCGAGTCGCAAGGTGGTACCATATCATACACACCTCCTCTTCCGGGTTCGGCACTGCAGGCATGTTCTAAAAAGAGAGAGATTAGTAACATGGAAACACTTTTAAAATCCTCTAACAACACCTTAGGTGGTGTGAAATATACTTAATTTTTAAATTCCTACTGTTAGCTCACACTCTTCCTATATATATCTTGTTCAAATTTTCAATCGTTAATAAAATGCTTTTTATTCATCCACTCAAGTTCAAATACGTTTTTTTTAAACTTGTAGTGGATGACACTTGATGTTAATACAGTTTTTTCAAATATTAATTAAAATTTAATTGGTGGAAATGCAGTTCAGCCCAGCCAGTTGGCACGATTTCAAAAATTGCCAAACTTGGCGATTTTTTTTTTTTTTTGGCTGAACGTTAAGTCCGCGAAGCGGAACAGGGTAGCCACATTTGGCAAAATACCACCAAATAATTCCTGTCGACAAGGCTGGTTTGGCTAAACTACATCCCAACCATTTAATTTACATGATGAATTAAGAAACAAGCCAATGTGTCTACTATGTCATATGTCTTGCATTGGCAAAGTTGGTAGAGCGTCGGCGTAGAATCTTCATGTATTCGGATCGAAGCATAATTTTTTTTTATTTGATTTTCAAATAATTATCTTAGTTTTAAATTGGAGAAAAATAAGCTTAAAATACGTAATGTAATATCACTTGGGATAGAACCGTTTTTACGTACGAAATTTCTCTACGATCAGAGAACCCCTCGATGCATTATTCTTTTAAAAAAAAAATAATTTGTGTATCTTTAAGAGTAGTTCGTATACTACATTTTGAGACTGCTCCAATACATTAGTTATAATATCATTGCATACGCGTAGGAATACGAAGGCAAATTAAAAAAAAAAATAAATAAATAAGAGGAAATTACTGCTTTTTGCTGCATTCACGCAGCTGGTGCTTCCAAGTACACGAACGCAGTGTTTCCCATCAGGACAAGAGTTTTCGGGACAATCTCCAGCATTCACGGCCTGCAAGAATAAAATGTTACAATTTTTCGATTTTTTTTTTCAAACAGTTTGTATATAAATATACGTGTTAAAGTTTGGATTAGCTTAAATGTGTTCGAGTAAGATAAAATTACGAGTATATTATAAATACGTAATTGAATATTTAAATTGAAAAAGAAGGTAAATAGTATTAATTGTAAAAATAGGATTCTAATTACAGTGAATGTTCCAAAAGAGAAAAAAATAATAATACTTCTTAAAAATCCACTCAAGTATACTTTTTAGAAAAAAAAAAGCAAATAAATATTTTATATGGTTAAATTTCTAAATTTTTCCTCGTTTTCGTTCTTTTTGGTTTTTCCAATAGTTTTAGTTTTAAAAAAAATTATGTATTCTCTACTGACATGATTCGTCGAAATAAATTTTAACATTAGGTCATTTTTCGTGAAAAATTCTTGCTCCGTTTTTATAGCTTCAACATTTTCATTAGGTACTTAAAAGTTATACAACATTTTCATTAGGTACTTTTATAATAACTAATTAAGTTATTAAGATTTCATTACAATTAAAAATAAAATAACATGAGAGTTTACACTTTAACATTCATTCATATGTCTAAGAAATATACTATAACTAAATAAAATAATGCGCTGTCATTACCCTTTAACAATTATCTATCTTAATTTTTATCTATTTACTCTTACAAAATGCAATTGAAATTTCTAAAAATTTGCAAAAGTGAATCTTTATATTCTTTGAAATAAAAATTAATTATCGCTACAAAACGGGATTTTTTTAGAGAAGTTAAATTTGTGGGAACGTTTAATAAAATCATGTAAAATTTTTCCTTTCAAAATCCTTTATAAATTCATTTTTCTAATTTTCTATATCTTTGATGATTCGTTATTCATCAAGATGTAAAATGTTTCGTATTCACAAGGGAGACATTTGAAATTCATTAGTTTTTTGAAAAATAAAAGAAGAACTTTTATATCATTTTACATTACTTTAAGTAATATATATTTATAAAAAGAACTCAACAGAATTAACATGAAAAAGAAGATTTAAATCCATGTGGATTTATTCAGTTGTGGATATATAACAAAAGATACAGAATATATATATATATGCTTCTAAAAGTATAATTAATAATACACACTTTTCTAATTTCTTGTTAACTAAATGTATTAAAAAATTGTGTTATTCTTTTTGAGTATATGGCAATCCACACAAATTCGCTATGTCATAGAGTTAATTTCTCTTACGAGCAATCTTTTTTAATAAGATAACCTCTTCGGAAACTTTAACTGTTATTTCTTTCGAGTAACCGTTGAAATTATTTCCCAGAAAACTCTTATTATTTTTTCCCCATGAATTTTATTCCCTCTTGGCAAGTAAAATGCATGTTAACTTTAAAACAGTCTATAATTGTCTGACCATTGTCATATGTTCAGTTTTAAACTACCTGGGTTATTCTTGAGAAATAGATAATCGAACATTCTTATAATCTATGTACATTATTTTAATTGACTCTTGTGTGAAAATCAACTACAACGTTCTGAATTCGCCTGTTTCAAATACAGAATTTCAGAAAACTGGGGGTGCTCCCTTTCTTTCATGAAACTGGTGTAAGTTCATTATCCATTAAATCTGGCACACAGTTGGAGATAACGTTATCTTAGAAGCAGAATCACGAGAGGGAAGATTAATTACATCAGAAATTGTCATTTAGAATATTAGACTATACTGTATATTACACTCATTTAAAAGTTTTAAAACCATTACGAGTTGAAAAACTTCAAGAAGAAGGGTAGCAATTCCGCCTTTTCTCCTTGTTACTTGCTTAGCTGTACTATATTAGTTGTACTATATTAGTTTAATAATATAGTACAGCAAAAGGTTTCTGTTTCGCGAAAATGGAATTAAAATAACATTTACCGATCTGAAATAAACTTTGATTTATAAGAAATACCAATGCTTCAGGTGTACATAAAATGAAACTTTTAGGCTAAAATTATTTTTACAAAATATTGTCACAAAACAGCAAATATTACGAACAACTATCTTCAAGCAAAAAATAATTAATAACAATTCCACGAAAAGTAATTAATAAATTTAGCACATTTTATTAGAAATTAGAATTTACAACTCTAGATAAACTAATCTAATATGACATCATCTTACAGGCTAGGTTGTTGTCTAGAAGCTTGTAGATAAAAAAATGTAATAATACGCTTATAATAATATTAAATTAATCTTGATTATTTTTAAAAATTTGATAAAGCATTCCAAAGTGAAATTATATTAATTTCAAAGTCTTTATTTTGTTATGATATTCTTGCATGATATAAACCGAACAAAACCGATCAAACTATATACGAATGTGCCATTTTGAGCTTTTTAGAAACACAATTTGTTTTCCTACCACTTTGAGAAAAAAATATATTTAAGAGTTTACTTCATTCTTGATTCTGATTTTTGGATTCTGTTCTAGTATCAGATATTGAAACCCCAAAAATAAATTTAAAGGTATATCTTACTTACCTTTGCAACCAGGCACAATGTCAAAATAACGTAAAGAACTTTCATGTTCACGGTAAAACTGGACAGTTGAAACCTGGTTGCTTCTGGAATGCAAGTGATTATGTGTGTCTATGCCCCATTGATATATATATATATATATATATATATACACCTAAAGACATTTTCCTTTTGTTCAGGATTCTCCAAAATCAATATAAGGCCGACTATTGTTCTTCAGAATATGATGCAAGGTTGCAGTAAATTAGAGAATCTTCTGTTCTTACAGTTCTGGTTATCTTAAGAATTGAAAAAAGCGGGATACTGATTGGTGAATTGTTTTTATTGTTTTTTTACAAGTTATGACGTCTTCACCGACATTTCAAAAGAATAACGTGTTTTTTATGTTTGAATTTAGTTTTTACAGCATTTGCATGAGAAAAACATAATACATAAACGTCCATTTTAATGGTATTTCTTTGTTACAAGGTGTTTTTTTTCGAGAGAGAAATTTGATCAAGAGTTATAATTTTTATTTGTGAAAGAATTTCTAAGAATTCGGAATGTATAATTAATTTCCAAAATTTTTTTATATTAAGTATAATTATAAATTTTGTTTACTAATGGCAAATAAAGTATACTTTTTAACAATAACTGCATAAATTATTTTAAATGCCATATTGTTTCTTTATACATATGCTTTACCCACAAATTGTTGAATATATTCATGAGTTTAATATTAGTGAATAATTCGAGATAAAAACCAACGTTTTTAAAAACAACGTTTTTATATAGTGGCAAAATTTATTAAGAAAGATTATTGAAATATTAGTTAAAACTGGTCGCAAATATCTAAATATTGCATTGTTAGGCAAGTAAGAACGGTTCCCGAAATTTCAGAACTCTAGCTTGATGGGAAGTTGGTTAATTTAACGATAGAAAATTTGATGACACACACACACACACACACACACACACACAGAAACACGAACCAAGTGAAATACATAAAAACGTTAAAAGTAACTAAAATTAATTAATTAATTCGGTAAATTAAATGGTTGGAATGCAGTTTAACCCAATCACTCTTGGCGACAAGAATTATTTGGCAGTATTTTGCCAAATGTGGCTACCCTGGTCCGTTTTACGGACTTAACGTTCAGCCAAACAAAAAAAATCGCCAAGTTTGATGCCAATTTTTGAAATCGCGCCAAGTGGTTGGGATAAACTGCATTATTGAAGAAAATACTAGCTAAAACTTGTCGCAAATGTCCAAATATCGTATTGTTAGGCTAGTGAGAACGATTCCCAAGGTTTCAGATTTCTAGCTTGATGGGAAGTTGGTTAAATTAACGATCGAAAATTTGATGACACACACACACACACACACACACACACACCAAGTGAAATTCAGAAAAACGTTTTAAAATATGATCATGTCAATACTTTTTTAAATTTAAAGGAGTATTGAATGTGGCTGAGAAATAATTTGTTTTTGAAATTAGTTTAAACATTTGCGATGTAAATTATGTCAGTGTTTATAATTAGAAACGCTCGTTTTATTGCTTTCCATTTCATACGGCAAAAATGGCATTGTCTCAAGTATTAAGGCTCCCGTCTACCCGCCATTTTGATTTCTTGGACGTAAAGTTAATCCTATGAAATTTTGACTTTAATTCTCACATCTTTACTATTTGATCTATTTGAATGCAATAAAGTGCATTTGAAAGAGCAAAAAATAATGAATGCTGCTGTGGAATTACTTTGTTCTTAAGATTTTTAAAAACATTTTTATTCTTATTTTAATTATTCGTTTTTCAGTTTTTCAGTCTTCAAAGAATATTTTCAACTATTTTTAAAAATTGGAGGGAAAAAGTAATTCCACAGAAGCATTCATTACTTTTTGCTCTTTCAGATGCACTTTATTGCATTCAAATAGATCAAATAGAAAATATGTGAGAATTCGAGTCGAAATTCCATAGGATTAACATTAAGCTGGTGAAATCAAAATGGCGGGTAGACGGGAGCCTTAAGACTCAAAATTGTTTTGAGAAAAGGTTCTTTATTATTTGGAAAACACACCATAAATTTCTGTTCAATAACTCAATGAATTTATTTTAAAATAAAAAAAAAAACATTTATAACTGACTGCAATTTTATTGTGACTGACCGTCTACCAGCCATTTTGATTTTGAGGCCGCAATGTTAATCCTATAAATTTTCTACTTTCATCCTCAAATCTAGACAATTTTATCTTTAGAATGCAAAAAAGATACAAAAATAACAAAAAATAATAAGAGCTTCTACGGAATGGTATTTTTTTAGCCGATTCTTAAAGTATTTTACGCCTATTTGATGATTCGTTTGTGGGTTTTCTGGTCCTTTTAAAAATATTTTATCTTAAATATCGGGGAGAAAGTGTAATTCCACAGAAACCTTCATTATTTTTTGCTCTTTCGAGTGGGACTTTTTCGCATTTTTATTAATATAATAGTTTAGATTTGAGGACGGAAACAAAAGTTTCATAGGAGTAACACTAAGTTCGTGAAATTAAAGTGGCTGGTAAATGGAATCCTTAAGGTAATGCAGTTTAAGGAAACCTATTAAAAATGTATTATTATTTTTATTTTGCAGTGTAATTATAAGAACTACGCTGAAATGCAAAAGCGAAATAAAAAGTTAAAATGCATATAATTTTTTATAAAAACTGCCTTGCTTTAATAGACGGATAGTGATATTTTTAATCGACTGATTATTCCATACTTTATTAATAGCCATGCATTATTAAGGTACTCTCCATTTTGATTTCGTGGACGTAATGTTAATTCTATGGAATTACGACATTAATTCTCACGTCTTTACTATTTGATCTATACGAATGCAATAAAGTGCATCTGAAATAGAAAAAATAATGAATGCTTCTGTAGAAATACTTTATTCCTCTGATTTTTAAAAAATATTTTGTTCCTAATTTTTTTGATTCGTTTTCGAGTATTCGGTCTTTAAAAAAATATTTTTAAATATTTTTTAAAGACCGAAAACTCGAAAACGATTCAATCTTTAAAATATATTTTTAAATACTTTTTTTTAAAAAAAGGAGCAAAAAAGTAAATCCTCGGAAGCATTTATTTATTTTTTTGCTCTTTCAGATGCACTTTATTGCATTCAAATAGATCGAATAGTAAAGATGTGAGAATTAAAGTCGAAATTCCATAGGATTAATATTACGTTCACGAAATCAAAATGGCGGGTAGACGGGAGCCTTAACACTATATTTAGTTATAACTGGGAGTTATCGAAGTTTCTATTTTTATTATTCTTTTTTGAGTATTTCTTTATGTATGGAAATAGTAAATTTCTTTTTACCTAATTGGGATAGTTACTCCGTTTCAAGTATACAAGAAAATAAAAGTACGTATTTGCAAAAGAGTTTGTACAAGCTGTAATGACCCGACATTACTTCCTTCTCTTTCCATTATAATTTAATATGCATAAAATCACTGATCAACACAGTCCTAAGCGAATTCAAACCAGACAATAACTCTACACGAGTTAATTAAGATGTCAAAGTAACCAAAACACAAAATAATTATTTTAATCAAGCTTCAAGGATTTTTTTCCAACGCACGTCTGAATCTAATGATTAATATTATAACTAATTACTTATTTGTAATGAACTTATAGGGTTCGAGTCCTTAGTGGAATTTTACATGAGAGTTCGATTTACTGACCCTTTGAAGATCCTCTCTATGGTCCCCCTCCTATATACTCCTTACTCAGAGTAGATATGATACGCAAATCTTCGCAGATAACTTCAGCCTACTCTTTCTACATCAAACCCTGGAATTAAATTCTTGGTTGATTTTAATTCTGCTCAAATTTATTCACTTCATTTTCAATTCTAATTAGCATAGGTCACGTTTCATTCCTTAGAAGAGATTTATCTATTGATACAGCATACTTAAAAGTCATCCTATGATTCTGATTGCTTTAATAATGTCGCTCTGAGAAGATTGATTGATCAATTTCGTTAACATCACACTAGAAGCAACACAGGAGCTATTGATAGAATATCCAAGAAGACCTAACTCATCCAAAGTCTTTAGAGCTACAAACCGGGGGCCCCAGGAGACAACCTCCCCCCCCCTCAGCATTTAGTGATAAAAGAACGTAAGATATTACATAATTTCGAAATCAAAAGGAAATAAAGTTTACGTTGTATTCACAGAGCAGAAAATCTATATGATAGGAATTAAAAAATAATATCAGTAAGAATTTTCTTGTAGAAATAAGACGCATAACAGATTGAATGGCAAAATACAAAAGCATCACAAACTCGTGAACAAAAATAAGGTGTTAAACAAAAATATGAACACATATATAAAGTATACAGTTGTTGCTACACAATAAGGGAAGGTTAAAATATTAAGAAATGTAATAAAAATCTGAAACAATTAAGAAATTTGTTGCGTAATTTTAGGAGCCGTATAAGAATATAGGATTTGAGCTTAAAATTCAAGTAAGGATTTTCACACACGGACTTCAGCCAAATAGGTTTCGCTTCAACATTAGGACATTTTAAATGAAAATCCGTGGTAAAAGGGCAAGAGAAAACGTTGTGGTCAACATCTCAGGGGGTTGTTGGTGACGGACCTCGTCATTTTGAACCAAAGTCAAGCGACGAGGACGACACCTGAGCTGGCACCTCCATCTCCAAACTTTCACACCACGCTAACGGGAAGACTTTGAACCTCGACGGACTCAACGTGCAATAACCTCGACTACACGGCAGGACTTTTGTGGCATCAGAGCTCGAACCCTCGACTCGACGAAGACCACTTGACTACTGCGGTCTAGAAAAATTGAATTCAAGATATTATATTTAGAGGAATATCTAAGGGGAATTCATTATCAGTTAGAATTTTAATTTTCAGACAAATGAATACTTTTTTTTTCTTGTCCGTTCAAAAAGGAAGGAAAGATTCTTTTTCTCATTCTGAGATATGCTAAAAATGCACGGAAATTCATGCGTGGTTTTAAATGTATCATTGTTTGTTTAATGTCGAGTGGATCGTTTATTATTTGCATATAGTGAGACATTTGTGTCGCGATTATTTGAAATCTTAACTCCTGAGCGAGTTTCGTAAACAGTTAAATACACATCGCATTTACTTCTATTTGCATTGTCTGACATGTAATTTTTATTATAGTAGTTTCAAATTTGCTAAATTCACTTTCAATGTTTCATTATAGGAAATAATCTTTATGTGTATTTTTTCAGTGTTTCATTTTAAATCATATAACAATGTCAAGTTTCTTTAACATTGGAGGTGTGGCTATTAAATAACGAGACTGAGGCCGTATTAATTTTATTTTGCTTTCATACATATTTACTTATTATCACTTTTTAAAACGCTCCATGCGAATCTTCCATTGTTCGAAACAGTGTTGGAAGTCTTCTATCGGCTCTTTCAGGAATAGTGACGTTTTCTCTTTCTCGGCTTGAACGACTCAAACTTGTTTCTTTTTATGCACATTTCACCTTAGAAAACAGATAGAAGTCGGACATGGCTGAAGATCCGGAGAATAAAGCGGATGGTCTAACACCGGGATGCCGTACTTGGCTAGAAACTTTTTGACCGACAATGTGGAATGAGCAGGCGCATTGTAAAGGTGGAAAAATTTACCGTAGTAATTCTTCGTAGATTTCTACAGCCTCAGCATCCGCACGAATACTCAACCGACGGTGAGATCGAAACCATATAAACGATTTTTTCGATATTGTCATCCGTTTTTTGGCGGGGGAATCATCTTCAACGCCTTCTCGGTCATTTTGATAACGCTTAAACCACTCAAAATATGTGCACGCGATAAACATTAATTGCCATACACTTTTTTTCAATAAATTATAAGTTTCAGTAGCGCTTTTCCAAGTTTCACGAGAAATTTTGCAACAATACGTTGTTAACTTGTCATTTTTTCGGCGAACAAAAAATAATTCTAATGCGAACGAAGGCTGTGGCTGTATGCATTTTTTTTACAGAAGCGATACGCACTGCCTGCGAAAGAGAAGGCTTCACGCTAAACAGCTGTCGGTCGCTGGCATTTGGAGCATACATATTTCTTCTGTAGCAACGCAATCACGTTATTTATTTTTCTATAAAATAGCGAGATTGAGCTGCTACAGAAGAAGCTCCCAATATTGCCACACATGCCACAATGTAATATTGCCACAATTGTCATAATCTATTGCACACCTTATAATATGTGTTAAGAAAAATTTTTTTACTACTGTTTCATCTGATACTTTGACCGAGAAAGAGCGGCCCCAACTGGCCGTTGGTACTCCACTCTAAGACTCATCCTCGAACCGTAAATGCATTCCGAGTGTTAATGTTATTTAACCGATCTTGAAGCTTAAATAATTTTTATCTGTGTTATTGAGAGATTTTAAAACGTTTTTATGTATTCCATTTGGTGTGTGTGTCATCAAATTTTCGATCGTTAATTCAACCAACTTCCCATCAAGCTAGAGCTCTGAAACTTTGGGAATTGTTCTTACTCGCCTAACAATGCAATAATTAGACATTTGCGACAAGTTTTAACTAATATTTTCTTTAATAATGCAGTTTAGCCAACCACTTGGCGCGATTTCAAAAATTGGCGCCAGACTTGGCAATTCTTTTTGGCTGAACGTTAGGTCCTTAAAACGGACCAGGGTAGCCACATTTGGCAAAATATCGACAAATAATACCTGTCGCCAAGGGTGGTTGGGTTAAAATGCATTTCAACCATTTAATTTATCGGATGAATTAATTAATTTTAGTTAGTTTTAACGTTTTTATATATTTCACTTGGTGTGTGTCTGTCTGTGTGTGAATCAGAGTGTCATCAAATTTTCTATTGTTAATTTAACCAACTTCCCATCAAGCTAGGGCTCTGAAATTTTGGGAACCGTTCTTACTTGCCTAACAATGCAATATTTAGACATTTGCGACCAGTTTTAAATAATATTTCAATAAATTTTTTTAATAAACTTTGCCACCATATAAAAACATTGCTTTTAAAAACGCTGGTTTTTATCTCGAGCTATTATTTATTATTATTTTTTTTTTTTTCATTTACATGATTATCGTTAGTAAAATGTTTTGAGGAAACAGTTCGTTAATATTTGTGAAGGAGTTGATGCATCTTAAGATTTCTAAATGCTTGCTTTCTTCGTTCCACAAAATTCTCAAGCAAGAGATGTGATGGTGGAGTTTGTCAGTGTAAGAGCCCCATTTGGCCATGCTGTGCCAAACAAGGTGCAATTGTGATCTAGACGCTTGAAAGAATGAATGATAGTATTTTAATGGTGCAAAAGCCAAATTCGGTCATGCCGCGCCAGACACAGTAAGAGAGTGAGTGTAAAGCTAATAAAGTGTAAGGCTGTGGTCCAGACGTATGAAAAACGATTAAAAAATTAGTTGTCAAAGAGAATCGAAAATAGAGAAGGATCGCTAAGTTATCTCGGGGGTTCGTCACCTGTATTTACCAAAGACAGTAAATCTCATGGGAAAGGAAGAGATCACTAGGGTGCCGCGAGGTCATGATGCTCGTACCCACCTGAAAAAGGCAAGCTCCTGAGGTCCCCTAACCTGGAAGGCAAGTGCGTAATATAATCCTCAGGGGCAGAGTGCCAGGGTACACCCCTAGACACTGAATATCCATTTTAGTCGCTTCTTACGTCATGCAGGAGCTACAGCGGGACTATTCTTTCACATACGGATGTTCGAGTAAGAGAATTCTAGTTTCTTCTCTGGGTTGGTGGAATTGCTTTAGCAGGGACGCATTTCAAGTGGGATTGGTGTAACCCTTTATCTCTCCTTGGTCGGGGCGAATCTCTTCCTCCTCCAGAATTAGAATGTAGAATTTTGCAAAAGTCTGGTTAAGAAAGTAATAAATGTCACAGTGTGGCTTTTATGATGTTAGAAGCTGAGGGTTGGTTTTATACGATTTTTAGAAGGAAAAGAGAGTTTTTTTGTTCTTTTTATAACAGTGAGGGGTCTTGCATGAAAAAAGGTAAATCGTAATTCTGTTTTAGCAAAGGAAAGGATATTTATTTTTGATGTTGTTTGGTTCGGTTAGGAACAAGACGTCGAAATATTTTTTTATTTACTAAAGGGCTCATTCGAAAGAAGTGTATATTTTTGTTTCGCTTTCGTTGCTTCCTATAAGGGGTAGATTTCTACTACAAGGAGAGGTTGATTTTTTGCACAATTTTTTTGTTCATGTTAGGAAGGATTTTTGTAGATAGAAACTGTTACCTTCAAGCATAGCGCATTTCTTTTTCAATCTACTTCTTTTGTTGTTGTTCGGTTAAGAAGAAAACTTGTTTTTTTTTTTTTTTTTTGGGGGACTGAGTTATTTTCGGAAACTGATCTTTTTCTCTTTCATTCGGATTTTACAAATGACTTTTAGTTGTCGAAAAATGGAACTTTTTGGGGGTTGATTTTCGAGTTGAGTTTTTTTTTCCTATTTGTACATAGGTTGTAATCTCATCCATGGTTTAATATAAAGCAATGTTGTATGTCGGGCATATTGATTTTCTCTCTCTCTCTTTCTCTTCAATATGCAGCAGATTTTTTTTTTTTATTTCACTAATTAAGATGTGCAGTTTTGTATCGCGTGACGAACTTCAATGTCGCATGCATTCTGAAGTGTTTGCTTGACAATTTGAGTTTTTAACTAGTCGCGAACGTGGTTGAGATGTGATTAGTGTGTTGAGTCCGAGTGTTGTGTATTGTGATTATGAATTTTAGTTCATTACGATGGATTGGGGATTGTGTTTGACAACAGAGAACTTATTAGTTTGATACACAATGACGCACGGATCCGTTAGGAAGATTATGGATGTTGTGTGTTATGTTTTGTTCACAAATATATTTCAAGTATTTGCTCCACGTTCTAGCAGGGCCGCGTCAGATTCGCCATTTCGTGATTGGCAGCTGTGTTGCTGCTGTTGAGGTTCGTTTGTTACAGACTGTGGACTTCAAATTTTCTTCATCAAATTGCTGGATGTGATAGTTCTCTTGATACTTCCAGCTCATTGGCGGACTGTCTAGGATTCAACAAGTATGCCGGGAAGACTATTTTTGTTGCAGGGAACCAGAATCCTATGCAAACCAATCGATGTCAACTCGCCCTTCAGGTTGATTTAAAATGTTCAGGTTATTTAGAAAAGAAAAGAATTTATGCGATATATATATATATACATCAGGATTATATCAGGGACTTGCCTTCTTTAGATAGGTACAGGCTTCATGACCAAGAGGTACCCTAATGATCTTTTTCTTTCGCTTGAGGTTTATTGTCGTTTCTAAGCATGGGAGTCGCACCCCCGGGTTACCCTAGCGATCCTTCTCTATCTTCGACCCTCCTTCTTGTCAACCTTTTTATCTTTTTACCATTTTTTCGAAGTCTTGATTGGGTGTGGTAGCCTAGTGGTCATGTCCGTGGTCTCGCGGGTTCGAGCCTTGATGCCGCTAAAGACCCCATCAGATGCACGTTAAATCTGTCGGGGCCCAAAGTCCTCCCGTTGGTGGGATGTGGAAGTTTGGGGAGGGGGTGTCAGCTCAGGTGTCATCCTCGTCCTCGGACTAAAAGTACGAGGTCTGTCTCCTATAGTCCTTACATTGTTTCTGAAAAGTTTTTAATGAAATGTAAAATTAAACATTCTGCTTTTTTAAATTAATTTTAAGTTTAGAATTAAAGAATTAAAAGAAATTTATTATTAAATTCAAATTCGAATAAAAATTGTAGACAAATCTAAAATTGAAACTGAAAGTTAAATGAATTAAAGTTAGTACATTAAATCAAAATTCGAATTCAAATAAAACTTTAAATTTAATTCTTATCACTATGTATTTCTTTCAATTATCCTCGAATTAATATCTAGTTGATGTCTCTCTAAGAAATAGGTCAGGAAATTCAAGAGAAAAGCATCAATAATAGACCAAATCAATGCAATATTCTTCGAGAGAGGGAGAGAAAAAAAATTCCCTATCAAATTTTGAAACATGAAGAGACGACGACCAAATGCCATGATCTATGAACCACACGACAGAGATTCGATGAAGGGGAGGGGGGATTTGATATACACTCGATTCAATGTTTACATGAATTCTTGAAGACGATTAAATTTTAAACTCTCCAAAGAAGTGCAAAAGTCAAGTGTCAAAAAAAAATAATGGTGAATAACCATGAAATCTTTTCGGTAAACAAGCGACGCTGCAATTTTATGAAAGGGTAATTCGTAAAACGACTTTCTTGAGGAGTTAAAGAAGTATATGATATATACATATAAGATAAAGCAAATAATTTATCAT
>BMAW01016566.1:0-18089 GCA_019974015.1 Nephila pilipes | reverse complement strand
TTCTTTTGTTTTGAAAATTTCATCATTTATTTGTATCAGTACAAGTCGTTTCTGCATTAAATTTCATTTGATTCTGATGATTCTTTCATGGTGTTGCATTTTCTACAAACAGCAGTATACTTTCTAATTATATGTTAGCGATAATTATATTGTTCACTAAAACTTTAAACATTTTAGAAATTTTATTGGTGTGTTTGATGTTTGGAATGATTTAATAAGCAGATTAATTTATCGCAGAGTTTATTACTCGTGAATTTATTATTTTATAATCTTAAAATTCATTCAGTTTACAGTATTAGTAATTAAAACAGTGAAACAAATATTTCAACAGCGCTTGATTATTCAATTTTAGAAGGACATGGATATCTAAAATGAAATTTTTTAAAATCCTGTTTAGATCCTGAAAATATGTTATCAATCAATTTAAGAAAACTGGAGAACTAGAAAATATAAGAACAGACAAATGATAAATTATATATTTAGAACATGCGAATAGAAATTATTTCTGGAATTTTTGAATCATTAAACAATTTTGTATGCATGAAACAAATGCATTAAGCAGAAGAAACAAATTTTTGTGGAATTCTTGATGAAGCTGTTTTAGAGTTTGAAAGCTTGAAAAAAAAAAACATGATTTATTTTGAATCCATTTGGTGTCATCAATCGACAGAAGATAATCAGGGAAAGTCTTAGAAGATATTCAGGATGGAAATGATGGTTGCTGGCAGATAGTAGAATGGTAACATAAGAGGAAATTCCCTTTTTCTGGTTAAACACATGATTGTACTGATATAAACATTGTAAATGCGTAAGCAAAAGTTTCGTTACAGGCATATTCCATGCAAGAGAAAAACATGTTTTTAACAGCAGCCTGGTAAGATGAGAATATTACAATTGGTTTGGGGAGGATATCATTGAGTCAAAAAATCATTAAATGTTATGTTGTTGTAGCATTCAAGAACTCCGGACATCCTGAAAATATTCAGTGAATTTTTAAATGACAGAACAGTCAATTTGTTCTTGCAAGTTCCATCAGTACATATCAAAAGCAGCATTGCTTACCTCAAGAATTATGGATGTCTTTTTGAAAAGAATTTCTCAAATTAAAAAAAAATATTTATGTATTAGTTTTGCTGGGAACATTTTTTATATTAAATATGATGATTTTTTAAATTCTAGTGGTAAGAAAATGATATCAGTACAATTTTTTATTCAGTTTCAATACAACTGAACATAACAGACAATTACGTCAGGTTTGTAAGTATTCAAGAGTTGATTAAAAATAACTATTGTTCTAAACTTTTTATTTGTAACCGTATTTTCTTAATTCTTGTTAACTCATCGGAGAAGAATTCTAGGGGTTTAACCAAATCTTAACAACAGCTTTCACGTTGTGATCAGATCGAAATTGAATATCCCTTAAAGTGATATTTCTTCTTTGTGAAGGGGAAAAAGATACAAAGTATAAAGTCGTCGAAAGCAATGACACCTCCAAACTTACACACCAAATTTACCTCCATGCTAATTGCCATTTTCTTCATTTCTCAGCAAAACAACAATATCTAAAAAAACAAACTTAGCACTCAACATAAAAGATAAATATTGCTTTGAGGTACAACTAAAGGTTCAAAGATATTTAAAAAAATAAATTAAAAAAACTGCTGTGATAGAGGTATTATTTTCCATTCAAGCCTTGTGTTTTATATTTGCATTTCCAGCAATAGTTAAAGTTTTTTGGTTTTATTCGTTTTATGCATTTTATAATCTAATGTAGCACGTTTAAGTACACGGTAAATAAGAGAACGGAGGGCTTCCTGAGGAATTTCTCTCCATTCCCTGTCAACCATTTGCCAACGTTCGTGTTCTGAACGCTGCAGTGGTAGGGTCTGCAAATGGTGTCCAAAAACAGCCCATATGTGTTCAATTGGTTGAGAGTACGGTGGCCAGGTAAACATCTGTACATCGATTGTTGCACGTTGTCTGATGTGACCAGTGGGCTGTCGGGCATTATCCTGCTGATAAAAGGCGTTGAACACTCCCTGACTTTATGGAAGTGTCGCCGGACACAGCACATAATGCACGTATCGTTGGGCCGTCATTGTGTCCTGAATACGAACTAGAGGGGGCCTGGAATGGTACGCAATTGTGCCCAAAATCATGATGTCGTTCCACAATTATTGCCGGATTGTACTTCGTTCTAAGTGGATATCATTGGAAGAACAGAAGCGTAAGTCATTTGAGAGTACCATTTAGTTCCATTACGTCGTCCACATCACTCGAGCCAGCCACCATTGCAGACATTGGCGTCTATTCTATTGAGTACAGGCTTGTCTTTTTAAAGGACACCATGAGTGTGGGCCACTAGCAACCAATCAGAGAGAAAAGGGTTTGGTTGATTTGGGAAAATCGGCGGATGCGTCGATCCAAGCATGCAAACATTACTCTGGGTGCAAACTCCTCAAACTTGCCACATTTCCTTATTCCAACCATCTTCGCCACAACCTGTGCACTGCGGACACGCCCACGTGTATGCCAGCTGAAATTTACGTATGGACCAACCTACCTTTCTAAGTCCGATCACCATGCCCGTTGAAAATTTTGTCTCCTGTAACTGCCTCCGTTGACGACGGCCTGGTATTATCTTCTATCCCACGTGTACTCTGAGGCAAAAACACATTTTCTACGATGATTTCCATAGCAGAAGTAACAGCACAAAAAATGGAGTATTTTGCAGGTTCCTTCCCTTATTTCTTCTTCAACGCACGCTGGAGAGCTGCGCATTTCACATCATTTGTATAACTCGGTGACGTGAGTCAACCTGAAATTCGCATAATTTTCTGGCCACTTTTTTTTGGTGTTGCATTTTCACTGTGACGCAGAGAATATTAAAAACTGCCATACAATTAAAATGCATTCTTTTTCGATCTTTTGTTGACATTTAGTGTATTGTGTCGCCTTAAAAGGAAGTATAAAATTGCATCGGAATATTTAGGAGAACAGAAACAATTATCTCACCCTTATTAAAATTTAAAAAAAAGGTTTATATTATATATATATATATATTAAATACACGATAGGGGAAATCTATTTCGCTGCGTTGTAAATACTTAGGATTATTATTGTAATGTTCCTGTTCCCAATTGTGTTTCTCTACTGCCTGTAATTCCCCAATGACTATTCGTAATCTATAAATATAATTGCAGGTGATGAAATTACTCCATTACATATTAGAAGAGAAGAAAATACATTATGTTAACATGCTACGGAACTCGTTTCAGCATGCACCATAAATAACATTTATTTATTTATTTGGTTATATATAACTCCTATGGATAAATATACTTCAGATATTAAAGCATTTATTCATTAGAAATTGTACGCTAATATTTAATTAAATAACTATGAAAACATGCAATAACATTTGCAAAATGTGCGAAAGAAAAAAGACAAATAATCCTAAGTAATTGGTAGGTTATATTAAACGTTAGGGGAAAATAAAATAAAATTGGTTAAAATTAAATCCAGAGGTTGCTATAAAGGAAAATGTTTTTTAATCTATTTTTACTTTCTGATAAAGCTTAACATATATATTATATCTCCTCAGATATTATTTTTCATTCGTTAATTAAATAGGTTTCTATTAGTATTTTCTATATATTTCTGTCATTTTTTTGAATAAATAATATTATATTCAATTCCTTCCATTTTAAATATACTCGTACATAATTGCGCTTACATATATTTTTTAAAAGTAAAAGATTATTTTATGGCAGTTTGTGCTCGCATTTTCTACTATTTTATTTTATTGTCTCCTGTTTATACAGTTTTATGTATAGCTTAATGTAAATTCATTTAATAATGTATTCTTACAGAATATTATATATTTTGTATACTATGTATTATATATATTTCGAGACGGTTGTTATGACAGCGATGGCCTAGCGGTCATGGTCGCGGAAGCATGGCAGACAATTATCGTCAAGTATTGGGCTGGATCCTTGATGTCAATTTAGACCCATCGTATTGCCGGTCCATACGTACGTTAAATCTGTCATACTTCATAGTACTCCCTTTGACATGGTGAAGAAGGTTTGACAGGGAGGTGCCGGCTAAGGTGTCTCATTCTCATCACTTGACCAAGGTTCAAAATTACGAGGTCCGTCGTCAACTGCCCTGGTATTGTTCCTTGTGTTTCATTAATCTGTTCACTCCCAGGTTATCATATTTGATACGCTCACGTTTACTTTCCGGTGTCCAGAGTATCACATTCGATTCGCTCCTAGAGTGCCTGCTGCAGACCAACGAATCAATAGAAATACGCAGATTAAGAACATTTTATTTGATTTTTTTAATGGTGCTGTATGACGTTAGAATACCACGAAATCTACATAGAGAGGTTATTTGGAGTGTTGACCTTGGTGATATGGGCTCAGATTTCACTTTTAGCTATCACTAGGGGGGTAATTGTTAAAAGCAAGCGTTGCGACGAGGCTCATTAAATGTAATCACATGATTTAAAGGGTGCACTTGCTTTCGGTTTGCTTTTTATTTTCTTGTTTGCTTCTTAGAATTTTGAATGATAATTCATGGATGTTTATGATAGTTGGGCATTTCGTAGCAGATGCTCTCAGCGGTTCGTTTCATTCGGTTGGTTTTTATTTGTAGTGACATTCATGATGAAAAGAAAGTTTTTATCCGATACTGAGATTAGCGAACTAATGAATGAATCTGACAGTGATGTTAGCGAAAATAATCCAACTCTGTAAATAGCCATTAAAAGAAAAAAAAAAAAAAAGACGAAAAAGATGTGCCCTTTGCTCAAAATTTTGCGTGAAGCTTCAAAAGTTGCAAAATATGTGTGTAAGACATGTGACATTGGACTATGCATTGAAGAATTTTTTTGACAAAAATACCATACAGCAAAATAAGATTTATTTTTTATATCTTAATATTCCATGTAATGGTACATTATTACACCATGAAATTTATGTAACAAATGTAAATATATTTTGTATTTTCTTAAGAGATGTGACATTTTTATGTAATAATTTTATGTATAAAACATACAATTTTCGATTAAAACTTTTTTTTTCTTTTGTCTATATGAAGTTTAATGCATTTTAAGTAATAAATGTGAAAATCAAAATATTCTAACGAATAGCTGATTTTAGATGAATTTTTTTCGGGAATTAAGCTTAATATCTAAAATCGTCTGAGCACAGCGTGACACTCTGCGGTAAGAAGCCGCGGGTCTAGAGAAGAACTTCTTTTTCTTCCCTCCGGTAGTGAAAGGGATAATGAATTCAATCCATTTAGACAGTTGTCATTTTCCAAAGTATTTTGGGACAGTTCATATTGTATCTGTACTTTTTTCTATCTTCAATTTTATTGCTTTTTTCACTACGTTGTTCGATGATTTCATGCAAATTCTTTTAATAATGTATTTTTATAACACATTATTAGATTGCAGTATTAGTTATACACACACATATATATATATTTCATTCTATGTATCAAGATCTCTTGTATACATCAGATAACTGACTTATAATTAGGGCACTTGTCTTGAAATAAATAACCATTCCCATATTTATTTATTCTTCTTTTAGCATTATGAACATTTGTCAAATAGAACGCAATTGATATCAATTACAGATCAACTCTGTTTTGACGTAATAGTAAATTCCACTTTTGGTTCCATGGAATGTGTCGTTGAGACGAAATTGGTTCTATTAGCATTTCATCATATCAAACAATTTTCTTAATTACGATATTACTTTGAATGGGAGAGAGACGCATTTGTATTAAAGAGAAGCGGGACAAATTTAGGATGTAAGAAATAATTGATGATTGCGAGGACGTCTAGTAATGAAAATGGGAAAGATTCATACCGGAGTGCAAGAAGATATGACGCATTTCTTTAGGAGTAGACATCTATTTCGAAAAGACAGGTAATCAATCACATCTAGTCGGATTGCCGCCAATGCGTATAAAACATATTAATAACATTTATTAAATACATAGAATATACTATTGAATACTGTATCGAATATATATTATACTATATCGAATACAAATGTGAAGTCGACACAGTGTTTCAGGAAAACTATCTGCTGATCTGAGATGGATACATATAGAATGAAAAGTGATGGATGGAAGGTATTGGAGTGAAATATACTTATTCAAGATGCAATAGAATGAAAGATGATTTAAATTTAATTGTTTTCGTTCCTTAGGAAATTTTTGTTTATAAACATATGAATAATTGAGACGAAAAATTCGTGTGAGAAGGGGGATAATTTTATAAATGGTGCTTTCCACCGAATATTCTACATATTTCCATTTTGAGGATTCTTTAATTTATTGTAGGGAAATACATTTTAAAATATTTATTTTTATATTAATAATGTTAAACACTTCTTACATATGGAAGACAATTTTGAATCTTGGTTTACAAGAAATGTACACAATATCCACTCATTTTTAAGAACTTTTGAATGAACGTTTACTAACCCATTCGCTCCCAGCGTATCACAGGCAAAACGCTCGTGTTGGCTCTCGTGTGCCCAGCGCATCAAGGGGCGATTCGCTCCATGAGTGTCTTCTACGGCCCAGCGTATCAATAGAGATACGCTTGAGGAGAACGTTTTATTTGATTTTCTTAATGTTACTATATGGCGTTATAATACAGCGAAATCTATATAGATAGGTTGTTTGGAATGTTGACCTTGGTGATATGAGCTTGGGTTTCCCTTCTGGCTACCAGGGGGGAGGAGAGTAATTGTTAAAAGCACGTAATGCGGCTGGGATCTTTAAATGTAATGGCATGGTTTAAAGAGTGTACTTGCTTTCGTTTTTTTTTCTTTCTTTCTTGCTTGCTTCTCAGAAGTTAGAAGGAGAATTTATGACCCTTTATGGGGGTTAGGGCTTTTCGTAGCAGATGTTCTCAGCTGTTAGTTTCATTGGGCCAGTTTTTTTTGTAGTTACAGTCATGACGAAAAGAAAGTATTTATCTGATACTGAGATTTTCGAAATCATGAATGAATCTGACAGTAATGTTAGAGAAAATAATTCAAATTTCTGCATAGACATTAAAGTAAAAAAAAAGGATTAAGATGTGCCCATTGCTCAAAATCTTGCGTGAAGCGTCAAAATATGTGTGTAAGACATGTGACGTTGTACTATGCATTGATTTTTTTTATATATAAATATACCATACAGCAAAATAAGATTTATTTTTTATATCTATATATTCCATATAATGGTACATCATTACACCACGAAATTTATGTAACATATGAAAATATATTTTGTATTTTCTTAAAAGTATGATTTTTTATGTAATTTTATGTATAAAACATTCAATTTTCGATTAAATCTTTATTTCATTTGTATATATTAAGTTTAATGCATTTTAAATAATATATATATATATATATATATATACAAAAATATTTTAATAAATAGCCGATTTTACAGGAATTTTTTTCACCAATTAGGGTTAATATCTAAAACCGTCTGGGCACAGCGTGACACTCCGCGGTAAGAAGCCGCGGGCCCAGAGAAGCACTTCTTTTTTCTCCCTCCGGTAGCGAAAGGGTTAACGGCGCACTTAAAAGCAACCGGGGCAACTAGCAATGGACTTTGCACTGTTGAGCCTCCATAAGTGGCGAGGACGATATCGAAGTTGGCACCTTCCCCACCATACCAACTGGAGGACTTGGAGCGTCGACAGATTGAACGTGTATCATTTTCGCTACATGGCGGATCCTTTTAAGGAAGCAAAATGAAACTCAATTGCGCATATTTTACGAAACTCATTTCAATATCTTGGAAAGGACTTTATGTATGCTTTGAGTAATACGTCAATATTCGGATCTGTTGGGGATATTTTTAGAAATGTTGATTTTTAAATATCTCCACAGAAAAAATATATCAGGCAATTCTTAGGTCAGAGGAACGAATGTATTGACTCATTAAGACAGCGGTATACATTATACGAGTAATGAATCAATGAACATGATTTAAGATTTTTGTTTAGGCTATCGGCTCATGTCAAAATATCTTTAGACAACCCATTCCTTTGATGTGAGATTTTCCCTGATTTTTTCAGTGAGAATATATAAACAAGGAAATTCATAAAAATAATCCCTTACCAATAGACCATATATATAAATTGTCATATTAATCTACGGAACAAAAAGTCACTCACAGTATTTTGAAACGAGTGTCTCAAAATATGCTAAAATTGGTACAGATTTGCCTCCTGAAAAGGGAAGCAAGTTTTCAACATTTGTTGTTCATATAGTTTCAATTTTTTTTTTTTTTACTTTATAATTGAAGGCCTTTTATCTATCAGTATAAAAATATTTGTTTTAAATTTCGCTGCTTTTGTATAATACATCCACGAATAGTCTGGATGGAAAATTAGTTGACACCCTCTTTGTGATATCTAACTAATTTAGAATGAACCTTTTAAAAAACATATTAATACATAGCTGTATGTCATACCTTTTAAGACCTCAGGTATATAAAATGTTTACGTATAGTATGTGGAAATAAACCATATTTCCCACTAATACAGTTTAATAAATATAGAAACATTTGGAATACATTAAAATTATCAGCTAAAAACTCGACCATCTAGGTGAAAGAAGTTGGAACTGAAGCCAGACTTTAATGCTCTGAGGTTTAAACTACTACCTGCAATATATTTAGAACTTGTATTCACTTCTTTACACATGCTTATCCATACTTGAATAGTTCTCTCTACGACAACCCCCCACCTATATATATATATTTTATATATATAAGGATTTCATAGTAGTAGATATAGTGATATTTAAGTATTTCATAAGAAGTCAAAGTGAGAATGGTTGGGAATATCCCTAATATTTCAGGCAATGGGAAATGTAGGAATGAAGGAAACATTTTTTGGAAATCTTGTGATTGAATAAATTAAAAATTTAAAAGACAGGAAATCATGAAGTAACGATTAAAGCCTGATTTTGTGAAATTTAGAGAGTTAGGTCCCAGGCCCTCATCATCAGTCGATCATGATTTAGAATTATCCAGTCCATTGCCAAGAACTCTCATGCTGTTTTTATGTAAGACGTTAATAAAATCCTTCAAACAATTAATTAGGTAAAATGCTGTAAAATTAATGTACCCGAACTAATTAGGTAAAATGCTGTAAAGTTAATGTATTCAAAAAATTCTTGTACCCGAAAAAAGATGTTGAGACGTTGAGCTATTCGCGATTTTCTCTTCACTAACCTTAGGGACTTTAACTGAGATTGATTGCACAAAAAAAAAAAAAAAATTCTTCCCAATAAAAATAAAACTTGATTATTCTAATTAGACGCAGGTGAAATAAATTGAAGTGAGGTAGATAGGAGAGCATATATGCAAAGGGAAATTTTGAGGATAGAGGTCGAGTGGCAATAGCGCTGAGTATAAGTCTTACGAGCGGTAAACAATAATAATATTTGCTACAAGCGATAGCGTCCAAGAAGGAATCAAGAAACCAAGACAACGTCCACTGGAGAGATTTTGGTTAGACACTATTAATTCTGTATTAGTTGAACGGGTGAGGTTTTATCCAGGAGAGCATATATCCATCAGATATTATACTGCAAGTCTATTGAATAAATAGTTGTGTGGGATTTGTCTAGTGTCTCCCTTTGTAAGTTACTGACTGTTAAAGTTAGCTATATTTGATTGAGTTCTGGAACATGAGTTGGGTAGAAGTGCATCTCCACAATGTTATAATAATGAGTTTAGTAACTATCTTTATAACTCTCCTTATTGTTAAGGATATGGATAAGGAATGTTATATTAAATACAATTTATGTACAAAGATATTTAAAATCAATACGATGATATAAATGAGTAAATTTCAGGTCGATCTTTCCTTGAAAAACTGTTAAAAAAGCAAATTTCTAAGCAATCCAAATTCACATTCTCCTAAATGGAATAAAAATCAAGTATACAAAATGTCATAAGGTTTCAAATTTAAGGGTTTCAGTTACGATTTTCAAAAATTTAATTTTCTCAAAAAAAATGTAAATTAAGCAAATAAAAATTGCGTTTGAAGTCTTTAAATATGGATATTTTAGCTTAGTTAAATATCAGTTGCTCCCTTTATTAAATATTTGTAATTAATTTTTCATTAATTGTATAAAAAAATATAAAATATTTTTCGGAAATTGTGCTTTTTAAAATGATTATGTGCAAAATCGTTATATAAAATTTGATTTTTTGGCGAAATTCCAGTTTTAAAGGTATTTGGACATTTTCATCTTGATAAAAATTCAAAATTTTATCTTATTATGATCCTATTAAATTCATTACAAAGAATCTCTACTCTATTTTACTCCTAATAATAAATTTTTCTTAATTATTTGATTCTATTTATTAAACATTTCATCTTATTGTATCTTTTAAATACATTAAAAGGAAATGATTGACAAAAACACTTTAGCCAGTATATGAAATGTGCATAATGCGAAGGATAACGTTTTTTTTTTCCGAGAGAATGATTTTTATTTTTGAAAAAAACTTTCTTGGAAGTTAAGATAAGAAATAACATTTGTTTCAGGAAGCTGCTCTGCGTCATTCCTTATTGAGTGAACACAAACTAATTGAAACATAAATAAATAAAAACGCCTTTTTTCTTACCCAGTCTAGTGACAATTCATATAATTGGACGTCGAAAAGTATTGAAATTTTTCTTTGTTCCGACAACTTTTATGTTGTATAAAATATTGTCATGAATAAAATGAGATTATAATTTCGGATTTTGTGAATTATTTTTTCGATTCCATTTAAAATATGTCACGCAGAAGTGATTTAAAGTACCAAATTAACAATTTTTTGCATTTGTTTTCCCAGTTTCAAAAACCTACTGTGGCATATCTCTGTTACCTGACTCATCTATGATCCTATATATTAATCTAATTACAATTTTATGTCTCTAACTTGATTTCTAGCAAATATTTATTAATTGAAGTAATCACACAATAACATTTCATGATTGTATTCGAATTACTTTTCAAAGTATTATTTATTATGTACCAAAAAAAGGGAAGGCTCTGTAATAAAGTTCATTGTTTTTCAACCCAGATACTATTAACTTCTATAAATATTAAAGGTATTTCTTACCCGGATACAATGTGAGTGAATCCACATTAGAGAAAATTTCTAGAAAACAGCATCGGGTCCTTGTTCTTATAGATCGCACTGACGCACTAGCAACTCCCACGCATTTATCAAAACCTTAAGATTCTTGCTATCTTTCTACTATCTCAATTTTCCGCAAACCACATTCTTTTTATTACAGCAATCTTTCTATTATTTTAATGTTTCTATTACCTCAGCCTTTCCATCTCCATACACAATTCTCTGTCTTTTTGATACGATTTAATTATATGTATTCACTACACCTTTAAAGCTTATATAAGTGCGTATCTACATTTCATTAGGTTGGAAAGGAGCGGGAAAGACAGAAAGAAATACCAGATCTTAGCTTAGGGAAGGTTCGTTAACAGCCCATGTTACACTAGTTAATTGAATTGAGTGATAGTTTCTGAGGATTTGTTTGTTTCATTTAAAAATAAAAAATAGTGTATAAGAACGCATAAAGGTGAAAAAATTGAATGCCTTTTTTTCTGCATTAGTATAAACGTAATTAGATGGCAATTTGTGAAAATGTGTTTCGAAATACGAACTTCGAAAAAAATAAATTGAACCAGACAGAAACTCTAGACAATATGAAAAAGCTTGAGAGTTTACCAAAACGTTATACAAAAGAAGGAATTATACTGTAATCTCCTCCATTACTTTGCCAGGCAAAGTTTTATTATTCATTAAACATCGTAAGAAAGGAAAGAGAGAGATAATGTTTGTTTCCTAATCCCCTTTAACTAGAAAGAGACTACCATCAAGCTGTAAAAAACACGAATACTTGGAAAAGAAGTTATTTCTCTAATGGAACTATTCATCAATATCGCTTGTACAAACATCGTCTCGTTTATAGGAAATACTTTAATCCAATTTCGGAGAAAAGAGAATTACTTCTCGAAATAATTCCATTTTTATCAATGGCGTATTTTCCTTTCAAAGCGAATATTTTTCCTTATATGACCTGTTTGTAACAAGTATGAAGAGTTGAGCCTAATGATGAAACTAAAAGTATAATACGAATAAATTGCAAATGTTTGACCAGTAGAACAAAATGTATTGAATATGGATTTTGATGCCTCTAATGGAATACACCAGTGATTCTTCAAAAGCTGAAAATAACCACTAATGGTTAAAGGAAGTTAAAGGTCTCAGGACTCCTAACTATGTTATCCGTATATGAGAAACAACATTTTTCAAACCAATATAACTGACCAATAAAATAACGCAGAAATTTGAAACCTTTACCATATAATATTTCTACGTATTTACATTAATTATCCTACTGCCATATAATGTTAAAGAAATCTTAAAAAGTTATAAAGAATTATAAATAAGACAATTTTCAAAAGTGCGAAAATCAATATTTTATAGGGCGCTAGATTCTAAATTACAACATTGATCAAAATACACAAAAAAATGCTATTTGAAAGAAACATTTTCAGCTTTAAGATAATACAAAATTTTTCAAATTTTAGAGAAAAACAATTATTAGATATAATTATATAGAAAACCATGAAGTTTTAAGATAATAATTTAATTAAAATTCCTACGATATTTTTCTTCTTTTTTATTTGCCAAACATTGTGCGATGTATAAATCATAAAGAAACTTACTTTGAACATGTATATGAAACGTTAACTTAGTATGATTTATACGTTTTGAGAAATCCAGCACATGAGCTAAATTGTGCTGTTTTGAGAAAAATAAAGTTTAAGTTGAAAAGTAATAAAAATATTAGCTAAACAAAGTTTGGTTTATTTTCTCGATAACACTATAAGTTAAAGTAGAATCGTCAAGCGTTTGGCACCAAAATAATCAGATCCGCTAACATTGTAGCATATGTGTTTTTCAAAACTTTCAAAATTTGAAGTTTTAAGAGTTTTGAAACTTCTTCACCAAAATTCTATTGTTTTGATGCCTCATAAAGAATAACTATACTGTCAAAACTATTCTTCAACACAGTAATCAAGACAGTTACGAAAAATTGTTTAAGACAACTGAAGTAAATTCAGAGATTCATTTACATGAAAGTAATAACTGAAATAGCAAGTGAAACTAATTATCGATAATAGCAGTCATTCATCCTACTATAAGCTCATCTGCTATTCAAAACAGAAAATAATATTTGCTAAAATGACAGCTGAATTAGAAAAAAAAATATATAAATGATTTTAAGCATATCAAACTTTGATAATAATTTGATGATTTTGAGCATATCATTAGAAATTATTTTGCTCTGAAATAAAGTTATATAATTAAAGTCACCTTTGTAAGATGTTTATTCCTTTGTGACAAGCTAGATCGTCTTTCAAATGACAAGAAGTCCATGTAATTTAAAATCATTTTCTTTCCAAGCAAATACACATTTATTTGGATAATCTGTAACAAATGCGCTGTATTGGATTTTAACAGGAATCAATTAACGTGTAAACATCAAAATATACGACAGTTCTCTTTCAAAATTCATTAAAAAGAGCAATTCAAATCACAATATTACATTAGCACGAATCGTCTGCATACATTAACATTCATTTCTTCACATTCACCCTATTGAAACAAATAGTGGTTTACAAATGCAATCTTTAAAATATCCTAAGAGTCTCTAGCGTGGTCTAGGGCTACTTTACATTGTGACGCCAAATTTAGTGACTTAGTCCCATTATCACTTGACTTTGAATCCATTGGCATTTTCTGACTCATTGTCTGTAGAGCCATAGAGAGAGAGTCTGTATAGTCTTTCCAGTCAAAATGGTCACTCGGCAGGGAACAACAACGAAGTCCTACTTTCGATTAACAATGTTTTGCCAGAAGTGCAGTATAAGGGAAAATCAGAAAAAACAAAAATAAAGTGACTGATCATGATTTAAATTAATGAATTCGAGTTGTAAAAGATATATCATTCAAGATTATTCCAGGAGCAGTTAACAATTGCCGAATGTGTAAAGTATATCTCAATTTCAGAAATAAATTATCGTCATAGAAAATAAGAAATAAATATTAAGAAATTTACAAATTACAGATATCGTTTGAGAGGATACAGTAGAGGCTTTCCGCCGTTACAGCACTGAAAAGAAAAATACTGGCAAAAAATTAAAAATCGCAGTTATGTATTAAGATTTTAAATTCTACTTTAAACTGTTTGTATATTCTCATTCAAATTAATTTAGCTCTTTTAATAACTCAGACACACTTTTTTACCTCGTTTATTTACCTCACGAAGACACATTAATCGTTGAACAAATTTCTTTTATAATATATTTGTAAAGTTTATATTCTCAAATTTAAACACATCCAATACATGGATTTCAGAAAAAAACGCTTCAATTTCAAATAATTTAATTCAATAATTAAATCAGTTTAATTCAACAATAATTAAATCAGTTTAATTCAACAATAATAAAAGATCAATTTCAAATAATTAATAATTCAATAATAAATAATTTCAATTTTTTTTTTCAAAATACTTCGAAATTTTAAAATTCCTACTATTTAGACAAACTATATCCTTATACAATTTTTTTCAATCCATTTGTTAGTCGTGATTCTCTGAATTCTGCGCTTGGGTATGATTACACTGGTATTAGTTTTCAGTTTAACTAATTTTTTTCGAAATCAAACACTACAAAAACATTAAAAAACAAACAGTGATATCAAATTTCGTGAATTTTTAAAATAACTATGCAATCATATAGATTATTATTACATGCACCGAAATAGCTAAAGTAGTATGCAGATGAATCAGAAAAAAACTTCAAAACTTTAAATTGCTTGCAAAGTAAGTCTTGGCATTTTAGGTAAATGACTCGTCATATAAAAATAAAAAGTTGAGAAAATTAAGTTTAAAATTTTGAAGCTTAATGATATATGAATAGGCACATTATTAAAAAAATTAAATAATATCCTGATTATTGTAGCCGGAACTATGGTATTATGTAAATAAGTGTATATATATAATTAGGAAAGTTATACAATTAAAAAAGGTAAAAAATTCTTTTTCAATGTTATGGTCATTTTTTATGAGATTGTGTGCCAAAAATGCTAACATTAAAATATTTTCAGCAGCTTTTCATTTCAGACATAATTTATAATTATAGGTATTTATATTTCATTTCTGTGGACGGAATAATTTTTCTTGACTTAAAACAGGAAATATAATATTTTCTACTTCGATGTTTACTTTTTGTTTTCACAAGAAAATGAGGAACAATGTTCAAACTTTCAGTTTTATAAACTGTCTTAGAGTGTAATAATTTTTGTGCATTTCAACTTTGGGACTTTTCCTTAAGATAACAAAGAATATGAAATTGTAAGAAGCACAAAATTATAGTATGAATTCTTTTTTCCAAACTTTCTTTTGCAATGTGAAAAAAGTTCTACGAGTGTATAAAAATCAATATTCCAAAAAAGTGTTGCGGGAAAATTCTGTTCTTAAAGTAGGATATTAATCAAGTTAAGTTTTTTTTTACGAGGTTGAGGAAAATCTTTAAGATAAAAAATGCCCCCTTCTATATATCTCAGTCACCTTTTGGTCTACCAATTTTCAGGCGGTAACAGAATATATCTGGTCTTTTTTGAAATTTTTGTTCCATCCAAAAGGCATAATTTTTCTTCTTAGAATATATTGTATAGTCAAAACTATAACTGTCAAGTTCTTCAAGACGTTACATTTTGTAAATTTTTTGTTTCATAAATTGACCCTGCAGTAATGATAATACAACTGTATTATTCTTCCTTTATTGATTTCATTAATACACCTTCCTCACCCAATCAAAATCACAAATTTAATGTAATTTAAAAATATGTGCAATATTAAATAAATCACGAAACAATATTTTCTTGTTTCAACTTAAAATTTCCAAACAATGATATATGTACGCAGAGTGATATAAATGAAAATATCTTGATGTATAATTGGTCCGGATATCTAAGATGGATTTCCAGAATAATAGATGGCACAAATTAAAATTTCAAAGGAACGAAATGGGTTCTCGCGCAGTTTGTCCTTAACTAAACTATTGGGTAACTTTATGACGTTATTTCAATCGAGCCCCCAGCTTTGTTAATAAACCACGACTATTGTAAATCGACCTTGGGTTGAAAACTATGAATCCAGGTATAAGAAGTCAGGAAGAAAACACTCCAAGTATAAGAAGTGTAGTGAATAAGAGTGGAGAACAAGATAGTAAGATGAAATAAATAGAGATAAATGGTTATGAGATAGAGATAATAATGAAGACAATAGTTAATAAAAGATATATAATTAAAGTATGGAGAGGAGATAGATGGTTAGGGAAATTGTGATGCTGAAGAATTTAGTGTAAAAAAGTTAAACGATCATCAGTAGTCGATATTGGACATAATTTCAGTTAACAAGTGTAATATTCTGACATGGATGCTTTTTGCTGTTATCGAGATTAGTTGAATATTGTAATTATTATCTTTGGTTTCGGACTTGAGTTAGTTACCGTTTCATAATCATAATAATTTTTATTGCATCATTATAAATTTATGAGAGTAAAATCCTGTTAATTATTCATAACTGACCACTTTATTGATTGATTAATTAGACAGTTCTGATAGTGTTACAAAGCTTTCCAGAGCGTATGGGGATCAGTCCAACTAGATCGATAACGATAAATGAAGCTTTATTCGCAAATATTCAGAGTAATACATGGGTAGCAGAACTTGGACAATAACATCACAAACAAGAAAACAGCACTTTTGCAAGTTAGCGACACAGTTACAAGAACAACAGCATGACTTGTAGTGACAGTCACAATTATATCAACAACTTTCAGTTTATGATTTACTAGTTCACTTTACGGACAAACCTCCACAGTAATACTCAGCACTTCCATGGCAGACTTCCACAGTTCCTGGTAAAAAGAAACGACGCTTCTCTTCTTAACCACTCGAGTATGCTATCGGCTGTTCCTCGTTAAAACCAATGCCAATCGCCTCCAATAGATTTTCCGATCGATCTACCAAGCACTTCAAAGACCGTTCATCTCTGGCTCTCGGTGTATTTATATCTGTTCCTGCTACGTATGAGGTCAAACGGAAAATTCACGATCAGTCTCTAACTTTCTACCCAGTCGATATTTCCCCAAGATTCCAGCACTATCTGAAAGTTTTTATTTGTAATCAAATTTACTAAGTTTCTTGCCATTTCTTCAAAATAGCCACCAAGTTTAAGGAATAACTGCTTAAACTTCCCTTAACTGACTGGTGACATCTCTGTAAATGCCTCTTTTCCTTGAAAAGATATCCTTGCAGAAAAAAGTCATTGCAAGTTCAATAACAAGTAACAATGGAATTGTATCCTAACCAGCAAAACGGGTATGACTTATATTACTAAGAATAATTAAACAGGTTTTCATACGAAGAGATGAAGATTTTTAGATTTCCATTTTTTGTCTTATATTCGCACCAATACAATACATTAAAAGAATGTGATGAAATGATACAATATTCTCACAGTTTATTTTTCATATTGATATAAGACATATCTGTAGAGAATTGTATCGTTAATTATGATTCATATGAAAGGCAGAAAGATTTTATCGATGGTTAATGATTTTTTTTATTTCGATCATATATAAATTTGTACTTTATTTTGATTTCACAGAATCTCGTATATGAAATTACATGTATCGGTAAAGGAAAAATCTAGACTCGGATTTCATCTGTAAAATAAACGCGAAACTCAATATCTGAAAGGAGTTATTGAAATAAATTCTTAGAATTTGTTTTTATTTATTTTTGAAGTCTCTTGAATAATTCATTCGTTTAAAAGTCCCAAGTTAAATGGGAGAAAAATATTTGAGATTTTCTAAAGCTAGCGCGTTTAGAACTTCTTTTATAAAACTTTCTCTTCCTTTAATCCTGATGGCGCACGCTTCTTT
>BMAW01016558.1:0-23067 GCA_019974015.1 Nephila pilipes | reverse complement strand
CTTTATAACATCTTCACGATCTCTATATTTCACTATGATAATGTGAACTGTCATATATTAGTCTGATTCAAAAATGTTAGTAATGCCATCTGTTGCTCTCTAACACACTGCGTAGGCAGTGGTATAAATTTTATATCACTTAGTTTGAAGTTTGCAATGAATACATAATATATATTGTTTTGGGTATTTAGCAATATTTACATAAAGTTTCAAACAATTAGATTGGTTAACTATATGAAAGGAATCTTGTAGTTTTGAGTGGTTATGAAGATTTGTAACGAAGGAATCGAGAGAAAACTTTTATCTCCCTGTTAACACAACAAAGAATGTACCTTAAAATTAAATTCTTACAAAAGAAATATTTACTATAAAATACTTTAAGCAAAATTCATTTTGTAATATAATAAGTCTATTATGTTTTAAAATTGTTTCTTATTATCAAAAAAGAATAATAATTTCATACAGAATTTTGAATAAAAAACTTAATTTTAATTAAAAATACTTTTTCCCAACAATTTTGAAGTTAACTGTACGTGAGTTAACTGTACGTTAGTGTTGCATTACCACTAGCAATAATATTTGTATGTGAACATTTCCTAATGTATTAAAACACCAAAGCAAGTCATAAACTTTCATATTTAAAATAGAAAAAAAAATTGAATCTAGTTTGAATAAAAGAGAAGGTCGAAATTTGAATTTTCAATTGAAAAATGCAATGAGGTAAGAAAATGAATAGTTTGGGAGGTATATTTTAATACTTTAAACGATGGATTTTCTTGAGAAAATAATTATGACGAAAGAATTTTAGTAAGCAAAATTTTAATTTTTATTATAGTTTCAGTATAGATCTTTCTAAAAAAATAAAAAAAAAATGATTAAGACTCTTTTGATTGCCTGTCGATATTAAAAGTGAATGGTCGCATTCCTATCTGTAGAATGTAGCTCTGCATTGTTCGGTGAGCATGTGTTTCCCCTATCTAATTACGTACATTTACTTTGCAGATTAGCAAACATTTTATACCTTTTTTTATAATTTTAAATTATTAATCATCCATTCATTAATAATCTCAAATTGAATTATTTAAAAATATTTATTGAACTTATTCCAAAACATATTTATCAAATGAACAAGCGACCAAGTATCATTCCAAACGATACAGTTCCAACAAGTATAACTCACCTTATATGTAAGAAGCAGACGAATATAAATGAGAGCTTTGTTTTTATTAAAGTCGCACTAGAAGCAACACGAGGGCTATTGTCGACGGACCTCGTAATTTCGAAATGCGTTCAATTAACGAGGAAGACACTTGAGACATAACATGCACAGTACGCCATTGGGAGAACTTTGGACACTGACAGATTTAACATGCATCAGTCCCGGCTACGCATTGGGTTTTTGGCGGCCAAGAATCAATCTTAGACTGAATCAAAACCACCGGCCACGAATCCGAATCCATGACCACTAGGAACCGCGGACACAAATAAGAAGAGATAAGTACATTTTAAAAATCAAATAACAAAAACTGCTATTTTGAATGACCTTCTTTAAAAACACCGCATCTTTTGGAACTTAAAGACGCATTCTAAATAAATCCTGAAACGTAAAACTACGACATTTTACTTACCTTGGATAAAAACTTTATGTAATGCATATGACGGTTTTGAGCGATTATGAGGTTTTCTATTAATGAAAGCTAAATAAAATTTAAATTCTCTATTGTAATATTGTAGGAAATATCGAAAACTTAAATGTCTTCTTCAAAAGATTTAATAAAGTATTTAAAATTAAATTTATATTGTGTAGAACATGTTTAAGAAGAAAAATGTTTTTCATGTGTGTTTTTGTTATAAATTAAAAGACAAATTCTGAGACAAACACAACTTATACTTAATAAACACTATATATTTTTAAAAAAAACCTTTTTTTTTTTTAACTATGCCATAAAAAAAGATTATAAAATTACAGCATTTGTGAGAAACTGATAGTGAGATTAATTAATGAAATAATTATAGTGAGTAATTTTATAGCATATATATAACAAGCAATTTCAGTTTCTTGTGGGGTTCAGTGATGGCTGTTTGTAGGAAATTTCAGGCTTAGCGAAGAATTACGAAAATTCCAATTGCAAGAAACAGCCCTTTCCTAGATATTTTTAAAGCTTACAAGTCTGTAAAAGTACTACCCATTTGCTTGCAATGGTTTCCTATATACAAATTTAAGTATATTTGGGTTTTTTGCATTAATAATTCTATGTATTTTCTTTGTACAAGGAAAAATGTTATTTATTGCGGATGGTTTCTTTAGTTTTTCTCAGAATAAAACAACACTACTCAGATTAACTCTACAACAGTTTATGTTGTCATACAGTGTACCACTACAAATAACAGTAATGTTTTCTTTTTTAAAATATTAAAATTTTTGTAAGAAATTAACTTCTTCTATTTATTTAACACATTTGAATTACTTCTAAAGATTATTGAAGAATTACTTTTAAAATTCAATTCAGAATTGAAAAAGTTAGCAACGAACTAAAAAATTTATTGGTTTCAGAGAGCTTTAGAATATTAAGGACTGGTACCCCTAGAGAGAAATTATTTACGTGTGAGAAAGAAAATGAACAGATTTTTTGGTAACAATTATACTGCAGCTATTCTCGAATAAATAATTTAAAAACAGTTTGGCATTTCTGTTGCTTTAGAGAAATAAAAAAACAATGATTGCATTTTTAATTTCAAAAGTAGACGTGGTAGGTAATCGAAACTTGAACTCTTATAATACAAATTTAATCTTTATTAATCCTAATATTAAAGTTTGCAAATATATTATACCTTTGGTAATTTCCTAAAATATATATTTTAGACACTTCATTCACTCAAAATCGAATTTTTAAATGATATTCAGAGAATTGTTTCCTAACAGAAGCAATGGATTAAAATTACCTGATTCAGTGAAACAGAACAGTATTGATGTAGATATTCTACATATCATTCTTCGTCTCTTGAAACATATAGTAAGTTTTGGCGTAAAACTTTCAGAACCAAAAAAGGAATATTATTAAAAGCTTTCAGTAATGTATTCCAAAAGATTTAAGTCAAATTCCGATATTTACTCTTTTAGAGTAAGAGATATTGATATTAGTAGTTATATTTCATAGTTTCAATTATTATTTTAATATTAAATTTACCTCAAAAGAGTGAACCAATAGATATTACAGCCACATTTAGGATGTGATATTAATAGATGCTATAAAAAATACCACCAGACTTAAAAAGAAGGAAAATAAAGTTTGCTTTTCTAAGTTGAGAAAAGAATAAGTGACGATAAAAAAGGAAGAAATCAGAAGACAAAATAAATTTGCTTACGTATTTTTTGCACATTTAGCACTGACACAAGCATTATTAGAAATTGCTATAGTAAAACCGAAAACAAAATTAATCTTTCTTTTTCTGAAGAAGAAATTGTTAAGTCTTGTCTCCTAATATTAGATCGCCTTCGTTATAATAAAGGGATAGAAATGAAAGCAGATAAAATTGCTCTATAGAGGGTTATGAGACGTATCTCTGGTTGTATCAGAAGAATTGGAAAAACTTGCGAAATTTTGTACCTTCTTTTCTCTATATTTGTAGGAAGTAACGTTCATATTTGTTGATGCACTCTTGAAGAAATTTAGGACGAATTGATGATTATTTTAATGTATTTGAAGAATATGGCAATTTAAAGTCAGTACATCGAAAAACAAGAGGATAAGTCATATTTGAAGAAGTAAAATCTCCATAGAATTGTCTTAACCATCCAGTGGGTTCGATCTCTATACTTTCGTGAAAGGTGGTGCATATTTGTTGCATATGCTACCGTATTTGGAGTGTTAATAGTAAAAATTATTAGGTGCAATGTTTCTCAAACCTTTAAATATGCTACGTGTTAAGTTGTCGGTTGTGCAATGCGTGAATAATATTCACGCAAGAACATGAAACAAATGAGAATTCTGAGAATATTGTGAATTATTTTATTTCGATTATACTGTTGATAATTTTAATTTTGCAGGGTGATAGCTCTCTAGAAATCAGGTTCTGAGAGTAGATTTCAGAAATTTAAAATGTTTTTTTCTGTTTTTTTAAGAACAAAAAAGTAACTACCTAATGAAAGAACCGTAATATTTAACAACAAACTGGTTATTTTATTTTGCATTTTTAATTGATGTTACTAGTCATTTCAATAACCTAAATTTAAAACTCTACGAATAAATAAAATTGTTTTCTAGTTTAATAAACAGCATCAGTTCCATGCTTAGAAAGGAAATTGACTTTCTTCCCCTTTTTTATTAGATTTTTTAGAAAATTAGGATTTGAGTCAATTTTCATGCGTTAGAAAGAACAAACAAGGCAGAGAATAGTAACAATTAAATCAAAAATGTTCACAAAATTAAACTATTGAAAGATACCTTAAAAGCAGTTTTCTTGATTTTGCTAGAAAAGACAGGTTAGAAATTTGACAGGTTTTTGCATTAGGTCTTATATTATAACGTTTTAAGAAATTAGACTCCAGATTTGAAATCTTTGTGTTCATCTAAATTATTTATGTATGACACGTTATCATTGAACAATTGTGTATCATTATCTGCTTAAGTTAAAAAATTGTACTCTCACATATCTTTATATATGTCTAAAATTTCCTTTTAAAGTTCTAAAATTTATTGCGATCAATATATTTGGAAATGTACAAGGAACAATACAGCGATTTCAATTTGAAACTTTTTCAAAGTTCTCTTAACGTAAGGATGATGATATGCTTAATGTACATTTGCTGTAATCCAAAGACAACTATCCATAAGAAATGTCACTTTTCCAGACATGAACTTGTAGATTCTAAGACGCACGGTGCCCCAATACAAGCACTGAAAATCTGATAAATTTAATGATTTCCAGAATGAGACTTTTTCCAATGGCAGTTCTTGCAATTGCATTTCGTGTAGCTAAAAGTATGAAGAACAATAACGATTTCGTTGAGAAAGGTAAAATAGTTTAGTTAAAATTGAAATATAACATTTCAGACTTTTCTTTATTTAAAAAAATAAACAAAACATGAAGACGCATTCTAAAAGAAATTGGTTAAAGAACACGTTCCGAACTGCATACTTTTCAAAGCAAAATATATGCAATGAATCTTATAGTTTTGAGTGGTTATAAAGTTTTCTATCGAAGAAATCGAGAGAAAAACTTTTATCCCACTATTAGCTCAATGTAGAATATATCGGAAAATTAAATTCTTCCTAAAGAAATTATTAATCTAAAACACTTTAATCAAAATTCGTATTGTAATGTAATATGTCTATTATGTTTAAAAGAAGGTTTCCTTTTATCAAAAGAGAATTATACATTTATACTGAATTTTATAAAAAAAACTATTTCTCAATAGCGTTGATATTAATTAAATATAGTATACGTGAAAAAATGCTAGTCATGTAGTGTTCCATTGCAACTCGCAATAATATTTGTATGTGAACATTTTCTATAATTTTAAGACATCAAATCAAGTCATAAACCTTAATATTCATAAAAAGAACAAAATATCGAATCTTCATTGAATAATAGAGAAGGTCGAAATTTGGATTCTCAATCGAAAAATACAGTGAGGTAGGAAAATGATTGGTCTAGGATGGATTTCATAACATTTGGACATGATCATATCAAGTTTTTCTCCATTACCCAAAATCGAATTTTTTAAAGACACTTATGGAACTCGTATCCAAGACACACAAGCAATAGATTAAAAGAACAAAATTGAAAGAAATAGAAAAAAATTTCTTTCAATATATAGTGTGTATTTCTAATTGGTAGATCATACAGCTAATAAGTTTACCGTAATAAACATTCGAACCAGATACATGTGATAAAAAAATTATCTGTTCCACAAAAATCAATTAAAGATATGTAAACTATTCGAGTAAAAAATATCTAGGTTTGTAGCTAGTTTTGATTTCATTTTATTTAACATTAATGTATTACAACACCTAAACATATACTTCCGGTAATAAAGAGAATAATTAGACATTCGGAATTTACTTTCGAAGCAGAAAAACGCTTATTTTTTTTTCTTTTAATTTTGTCAAAGAATGAATCATGGTCTTTTTCGATTAAATATCTGCAACTAAGGTAATTCCAATTTTTTTCATGTCAATGAATTCAATTCATTCTATATTATTGCACTTGATGAAATCACGTTTCGAATATAGTTTAAACTATGATTCTTAATCTGATCAAAAGTGAGTTTTTTTTAAAAAATGTAATAAACAAATAATGTCGCCAAATGGGGTAAATATAAACAGGAAAATATAAAATGCATGACAAGTGAAGTATTTTCTTATAATTCCTAAGAGGACAGGTCTTTTTCTTTAGATCTTATCTTATGATAGTTTGACAAATGAGACTGCGCATTTGAAATCCCTGTGGTCATATGAAGCAGTAATGTATGGAACGTTAACACTGGACAAGTTTATGTCAATATTTAATTACGTTGATAATTGTAAACTCATGGCTTTATATATATATATGTAAAATTTGATAATTTATTTTTATCAATATATTTGGTAATAAGCAAGGCATTTTACAATTTAATACTAAATTATATACATTCATTATCAGAGAGAAACATTCTAAATTAAGGCCTTATTTACAGCGGGGTAACTTTTCGATTTTTCCTTTTAATTTTTACAAAGAAATAACTATTGTCTTCTTCCATTAAATGTCTACAACAAAGATGAGTCCTATTTTTATATATTAATGTTGAATCGAAATCATTCCATATGATTGTACTTAATGAAATAAAGTTTGAATTGTTTAAGCTATGATACTTAAATTTAGTACATTTTCCTATTTTATTGATTAAAAAAAAAGTTAAAAAAATTTAAACCACTATCTTCTTCCACAAGTAAGTTCTGTACCCAATTTATTTGATAGAATTCTTTTATTTTTAAAAATATGTACTTTAAACACATATAAAAAAATCAAATTAAGTCAAATTAATTTTGTATTATATTCCCTTTAATATATATAAAAGCATTTCAAAGGACCTCCTTATAAAATATTTATTTGATAGGTACACGTTAGCTTATATCCAATTGACAGACATTTTGCTCTTTGCTTGATAAAATATCAAATCTTTTTCGAACTGGATGGTAACAGGTCGAGAAAAGTGGTCAGCCGGCAAAAACATAGGAAAAAGCTAAATTCGGAAGATAGCATCAGCAGCCATTCACGTTAAGTCTGTCCATTGTCATTTATCATCCCGTGATATTTTATGGATCATTGTAGAGGGTGTTGCCAGCTAAGGTTTTGAATTCATCCCTCAGCGAGGTTCAAAATTAAATGGTCTGTCTCCAATAGTTTTTGTATTAGTTTTCAGTGAGTCATTAACAAACAATCAAAATCACAGAGACAACAAATCGAGAAGTTAAACAAACATTGAACGTAACGTATCTGTCGATGTTCAGTAGAAAGCATATCACGCTGCTTCTTTGACCATTCGTCAAAAAAATGGCAGCAGTTGTCAGTAAAATCCATTCACATACAAAAAAGTCTTTTCTGTTCCTACATGTACGAACCATTAACTCTCTTCGTAAACGTATTTCATGTAGATGACAACCTAACAGGAACTCAATTTTGCGCTCTTAGAAAAATGGTATTTTTAAACATGTTATTTACAAATAACTTTTACAATAGGTGGTACATAAAGACGCAAAAATACTTTGTAAAGTAAAATTTTTTAGATGAATAGGAAATGAAGTATTTTTTCATAATTTACATTGCATTAGATATTACATTATGACGGTCTGACAAATTGCATCATCTAAAGTACTTATGTATGGTAAGTTAGCATTGAATAAATTTGTATCGTTATCTGCTTACTTTAAACTTGTACTCTCATAGTTTTATATATGTGTATAATTTCCTTTTAAAATTTAAAAATTGATTGTCATTAATATATATGGATATGAACTAGAAATTTTGTATTAAACAATACAGTGATTTTAATTTGATACATTTTTAAAGTTCCTTTTAATGTAAAAATCATGCCTTGTGGAAAGTACATTTGCTGCAATCAAAAGACAACTTTCCTTCACAAATGTTACTTTTCCAGACTATAAATTGTAAATACAAAGACGCACGTGTTCCCATTACGCTCACCGACAATCTGACAAATTTAATAATTTCACCATTTAGACTTTTTCCGTTGGCAGTTTTTGTAATATAAAAGTTTATATTACAAGGGTTACGTTAAAATTCGGATAAATTAATGCAGATGAATAACAGCTATTCCGTAGGAAAGATAAAACCATTCAGTTGAAATTGTTAATATAACACTTCTGAGCGTTCCCCAAAACATGAAGAAGCATTCTAAAAGAAATTCGGAAAAAATCACATTTAATACCATGAATTTTTGGTAGCAAAATATATGCAATACATTTTATAGTTTTGAGTGGTTATGAAATTTTCTGATTAAGAAATCGAGAGAAAAGGTTTATATCCCTGTTACCCCAACGTAGAATATATCAGAAAATTAAATTCTTTTAAAAGAAATAATTACTCTAAAATACTTTAATCAAAATTAATGTTCAAATATGCCATGTCTATTATTTTGAAAAAAAGGTTTATTATTATCAAAGAGATATAATATTTCTATAATGAATTTAATGAAAAAAAACTTTATTATGAATTAAAAATACTTTTTCCCAATAACGATGAAGTTTATTAAATATAGTATAAATGAATAAGTACTAGTCATTTAGTGTACCATTGCAACTAATTAACTTAATAGTTAACACAATAACATTTGAATCTGAACATTTTTATTAATATTAAGACATCAAAGCAAGTCATAAACTTTAATAGTATACAGGAACAAAATATTCAATCTTTTTTAAATAAGGGAGAAGGAACTTTCGATTCATAATCGAATAATGCAGGGATGTCAGATAATTGGCTGGTTTGGAAGGGATTTAATAATATTTAAAACGCTGGTATTTCTTGATAGAATAATTATAAAGAAAGAAATTTACTAAGAAATTTCAGTTACAATTGCAGTTATAATGTAAATCTTTGCAAAGAAATAATTAAAAAAAAATTAAGACTTTTTTGACTGTCTCTAAAAAATAAAAAGGGAAGGATCATAGTCGTGAATGTAGTTCTGGCATGTCAGATGAACATGTTTATTCTCTATCCTTCTTAACTTACACTGATTTTGAAGATTAGCGAAAAATTTATATTGTTGGTAACATTTTAATTTAGTGATCTTCCATTCTTTAATAAACTCAAATTGAATTATTTAAAGATATTTAGGTAATTTATTCCGAATCACATGTAAGGAATCAGGGTAGAAAGAAACGCCGTTATTTCTTTCGATATACTGCATAATACCAATCTACAGTTTATACATCAAATAAGTTCCGCCGAAAACTAAATTTAACCACAGAATTACCATAAATATCCGTCACTGATGTATTCCAATAAAAATTTAAAAATGTTCAAAATATTATATTTAAACCATAGACCTTCTTTATAGGTTTGGATTAAATATTTTTGCACCGTACTTCAATATGTACATTGTTTCAGTTGATTGACCCATCAGGTATTATTCCCGAATGTAGGGTGCTTATATATGTACGATATTCACTTTTATTCTGTCTCAAGAAAATTATTTTTTTAAATAAATGTATTTAATAGGTTTTAATTCTCATTCTATTCTTTGTTGCAGCAATCAAAATCAATATTTAATAAAATTACTGATCTAAAATGAAAATATTTTATTGACTAAACAAAAAAAAAAATTTCTAAAAGAGTTTTTTTTAAAATTTTCTAACCCTCGAAAAAAATGCAGAGTCTATTTTAAATTATGGTCATCTCTTTATTTCCACATTCTAATTATTTAAACATATCCCAATTACGAAGAGAAGGCAATTATAAATTCACTACAATAACTCCTCTATATAAACGTGCTCCAACTCTAGTTCATGTTACGGAATTATTTTTCTTTTTGAAAACCAAAACAAAAAAATTAATTTTAATTAAAAAAAGAACAATACTTTAAATTTTAAAAGAAATTTGATAAGTATCGATCATCGAAGTTTTCCATTAAAGAAACTAATGATTTTCAAACTATTGGAGTAAACATTTGGATTTTTGTTTATGGTTTAAATTTAAAAGTTTTATTTTTTACTTTAATATTCAAATTACTTTTATTTGAGAGACTCATTCTATATTATGGCTTTATTTAGGACTTTTAAAAATGCACATATTTTATTTCTGTTGTGTCGCAGACGGCACAGAGGTTGAACGCGTTTAAATATTTCAAAAGGTTTTTAATCCAACTCTCATTATTGTTGTTGCAAATCAGTTCATCTCATAGGATTGTACACATAGTTCATGGAAACTCCGATTCCAGAAGAACTGCATTCACAACAGTACTCTAATAAGCATTTTGAAATTCTAATATAAATTAGATTTCGTTACTTACATCTTAACTTCCATAAAATTCGAGATGAAAAGAGGTGCAGAATCGAGTTGCCACATGCTCGGTATAAAAACATTTTTCTTGTAAGGAATAATTGGTGATGAAAAGTAGATTGCCTACAAAAGCACTACAAGGAAAAGAGCAAACTTTGCGTTTAGATATCTTGCACCTTCAAACTGTAAGCCAGTTCTTCGGTTGAATGAGAAAAAAATTGTTTGTGTAGCGGTTCGTCTAAGGACCAGAACATTTCGAGATATTGAAACCTATTGATATGTTGAATGCATGAGAGATAACCTCAGCAGAGTTATGTACGTTAAACATGTCCATATTCCAAGTCTTCATGTAACGTTGTGAGGAAGTTTAAAGTGGGAGGTTTCAGATCAGGTGTCGAAGTTGTAACTTATCGGGGTTCAAAATTAAAAGTTCAGTAGCCAACAACTCTGGTGTTGCTTCTCATCAGACGTGAATAAACAATCATAACCACAGTGTCAACAAAAGGAATGATTTAAACAAAACACTCAAAGAAAAGCGTACAGTGAATAGCAATAGGAAGCACTTCATGGTGCATCATGACAATCCCATGTTATATGTATGTACCCAAAGGAAAATAAATGACAGAAATGTGGAAGAAAATTCATTCCCATACTCCCAAGACCTGTTTGCATTAATTCTCCAAGCAAGCATTTTTGAAAGACATGCCAACCAAGCACTAACTAAGTTCTCAGCCCTTAAAGAAAAGGCATTTTTTCACAATATTATTTACAAATTAAGATAACTAAAGTGATAAATAATGATTGGAAATTATTTAGTAGAGTAAAAACTATTAAATGTAAGAATAATGAATTATTTTGTTATAATTCATAAGAGGGCGGGATCTTTTCATTAAAACTTAGTTTATCAAGTTTTGACACAGTCAGACTATTCAATTGAAATCTATGTCGCCAACTTTTTCATTTCGATGAGTTGCTCAGCAATACTAAATAAATTTACGTAATTCTTGGCGTGCCTAGAAAAAATGTAAACTCACAGATTTTTTTTATTAGAAAAAAGTTTTCTTCTAAATTCACAAATAAGAGAATGTCATCAATTTATATAGAAATGTACAATTGATTTTTTATCTATCAATTTATTGGTCCCAAATTGAAATTGTTTGAGCACTTTTCATGATGTAATACTGATTCCTTGTTGAATTTATATTTGTAGCAATTCAAAAAATCTTTTCCATAGAAAATGTCACTTTTCCGTTCTAAAGGTTGAACATTCTCCGACAAATGCTACCCAACTTCGCACCTTGAGAAGTTGTATTGCTTAAAGTTTTTCGAATATTAAGATTTCTTTTGATTCTAGTTTTTACGCTTCCATTACATGTATTAACATTGAAGACGAGTAAGAATGATACTGAGAGAAAGAACATTTAAGTAGAATGTCAAATATTACATTCCTATCCATCCTTCAATATAAAACACAGCGGTCTCCAAAAAATCGAACATGCATTTTAAAATGTATTAAAAAGTCTGAATACGTTCGTGCACCATATAATCTATAGAAAATATATGCGATGTAATTTACATATTTTAGTGGTTATGAGGTTATGAAAAAGGAGAAAGTTTGATTTTTCTTTTGAGTTTCGGAACAAAGACATATGATAAAAAGCATTGATCAATTCCAATTAATAAATTATTAAATATATTTAAATTATTAGACTAAGAAATATCGAAGTTTGCTGCAAGTTTTAATTTCAATTCATTTATTATTAATATAGTACAACAACAAACTACTCGTATATACATCCATTAATAGAGAGACACATTCGAAATTAAGACTTTACTTGAGAGGCGGAAAAATGCTCATTTTTTTTTAATTTTGTAATTTAAAAACTATATTACTTAATTTGAAAACTATATTACTGAGTTTAAAAACTATTGCACTTAATTTTAAAACTATGGTCTTCGATTACATATCTACACTGGATTTCAAAATTAAGAGAATTTGTTTATTTTATAAAATTTCATTAAAAGAACTGAACGAAATGTAAAAATACTGTTTTGAAACAAATATGTAAATTGATTAAGTCAAATGCATAAGCGTATACGAGTATGAGGACAGAACCGGTCAAAAAATAGGAATAACAAGCGCAAGTGCCAAAATCCACATTTCGTTCGTTAGCACATTTCAACGAATTTCTTGTTTTATCGCAGTCATCGCTTCAATTAAAATTCAAAAAGTAAAACTGAGAATCCACTAATGTGTATATCCAGAAATTTAGTGATGAATTGTAGGTAGGCTAGAAGTAGGCCAGTCTAAAATCCAGATTTGCAGAAAATTCGATTTAACACCCAGTGTCGTTTCCAACTTATGAAAACAGCTTTAGTAGACCGGATCCATCGAGAGAAAGCATTGGTAAGGTAGTCCAAGAGCCATGACTTCAGAGGAGATCGCCATTTGTCCATTATTACGAGGCGTAAAAGGGGTGCTTCAGGTCCTCTGGTCTCTCATGAGTTTTTTGCTGGCATAAGAAACCGAGTTTCTAAGGTGACTGTTTTCAGAAGACTTCATGAGAGAGGGCTGCTTGAAAGAACTGTTATGTACCTCTGGCTCAGGTTCCGTGAACAGAAGAGTTCGCTTAAAACAGTGCAAAGTTCATGCAAACAGGAGCACGGATCAATGGGCAACTCTTCCCTTCACTGATGAGTCCCGGTTGAGCCTAATCAATGATTCTCGCCGTACTTTGATATGGAGAAAACCAGGGACCCGCTACCTATTCTCCAATAACCTCTAAATCGACCATCAAGACAGTGGAGGCTTAGTGGTCTAGGCAGGAGTCAAGTTGGATAGTCGCCCATACCTCCATGTCTTTGAAAGAGGCACTATGACTGCTTGGAGGTATAAGGATGAGGTCTTTGAGCTCTATGTTAACCTTTTCAGGATACAATTCTTCCTGATTTCCTTTTAATAGATGACAATGCGAAGCCACATAGAGCTCATCTGGTCCACGAGTCTCTGGTAAGTGATGATATTCACCAGATAGAGATTGGCTAGCCAGATCTCCAGACTTCAATTCTATAAAGCATGCCTGTCGCGATGAGTGGAGGACAAAGAAATTCGGAATACCCTTCCGAGAACCATCCAAAACCGGAAAAAAGCTTGCTTAACGAGTGAGACTAATTGCCACAGGAATTCTTAAACTGCCTTATTTCAAGCATAAAATCACTTTGCGAGGCCTATATATCTTTAAGAGGAGATCATATACCCTATTAACCACTTGTTCCACTGCTGTTTCATACCTTGAGGCTTCAACTTATCTTACGCATTATAATGCGTGTGTATTATAACTATTCAATGTGTAATTTTTGTATTTATATCAAAACAATGTGCACACCAAATTTTTTTAAAAATCTTTCCAGTAGTTCTTAAGACAATCAATCAAACTGGAAAATTCTCTTTCTTTTGAAGCGTGTACAATATGCATCGGTTTCATTACTATTTAAAGTTGCAGAATCCTAATCATGCCTTATTATTGCAATTGATAAAATCCTGATTCGAAAATAGTTTAAACTTTGATTTTTAAGTTCCAGCACAGGTGCCTATTTTATTAATGAAACAAAAGTAAAAAATTTTAAAATGATATATTTCCTTTTAAAAAGAAGTTCACTTGCCATTTTCTTTGGAGGAATTCTATTTTTTTTAAAATTAAATTCATAAACAGATTTAAGGAAGAACTACATATAAAATTAAGGCAAGCAAATATCATTCAGTATGTATTATATTTTTTAAAATACATTTAAAACAATTCCTAATGACCTAATGTTATAATTTAGATTTGATAATGACACCTCACCTGAGATCCAATTCGAGAAAGAAAAATATCTCGTGGCAGTTATCTCACAAACACATCGCTGTTTGGTTGGTGCAAAAAACAAATCACTTCCGAAACGGACAATAGCAAGTGATGAAAACTGGTTAACCTGCGATAACATAGCAACAAGAACACCTTACTGTATGCTTAAATATATTCACACTTAAAATCTAAGCAGAGCCTTAGCCTGCATAAGAGAATGCTGACAAAACCTTAAAAAGTTTAGAAACCCTAACGAAAACTTGATTTAGTAGCGACAGCTTCTCCAGTAATGCTCGTTAAATCTTTCTAAATATCTTGTTCTATTGTGCGAATGTTTACAGAGGGTGCAACCAGCTATTTTGTCGGAACCGTCACTTAGCGAGATTCAAAATTCGGGGATTCATCGCCAATAGTTCTTGTATTCATTTTCCTCGAGAAGTTAATAAAAAATCATAATCACTACGCCAATAAGAGAATGATTTAAACTAAACATTAATAGAAAAGAAACCAGTGATGTTAAATAGAAAGAAAGTGATGTTGTATCATGATAATGACAGACGTGACAACATGGGGCTTTGGATTCTGATCAAGAAATGGCAGCACTCTCTCTGGTCTGGAAAATAAAGTCACACACAAACCAGAGCTACTTGTTCTTATGTAACGACATTTAACTCTCACCGAAAACATATTTGATGCAGATGACAACTAAACACGAATTGAGTTTTTCGAGCATAGAGAAAAGGCTTTTTTCTAAAAGTGTTACCAATAAATAATTTTGCCAAAAGATGAAAAATAAAGTCAAAAAATTCTTTTGCATGGAAAAAAATCAAATTTATTAAAAATTAAGTATTTTCTTTTTATTTGATTGTAGACAAGTCATTTTCATTCGACCTTATATTGAGAAGGTTTGACAAAATTGACTGCGGGTTTGAAATCGTTGTGGTCATATAAAGTAGTAATGCATGGAACGTTTACGATGAATAAATTTGTGATGTAATCAGCTTAAGTTGAAAATTGTTCACTCATAGTCTTATACATTTGAAAAAGTTCCTTTCAATGTTTTAAAATTTATTTCCATCCATATAATTGGATATGTAATAAGAATTATCTATTGAACAGTACACTGATTTCAATTTGAAACTTTTTCAAAGTTCCTCTAAATGTAAGTCTGCTACCATGTTGAATTTACATGTGCTGTAATCAAAAGACACTCTTCAATAACATATCACTTTTTCAGTCTAGGTCTTGCAGATTCTGAGATGCACGTTGAATTAATTCTCGCACTAAAAATCTGAGAAATTTAATGATTTCACGAATAAGTCTTTTTGCAATAAAAATTCTTGTAATTGCATTCCCTGTATCTGAAAGACAGACAAATAATAATGATTAGAATAACATTTCTGAGTTATCATCATTTAAAGTACTGCGTACTTCACGTAATGAAGACGCAATTTAAAAGAAATTTGGACATATTAAATCGACCACAACAAACATTTTGTAACAAATTATATGCAAGGAATCTTATAATTTTGAGTGGTTATGAAGTTTTCCAACGAAGAAATTTACGTAAATTTTTTATCTCAATGTTACACCAACGAAGAATAAATCGAAAACTTATATTCTTTCGAAAGAAAATTTTACTCAAAAATATTTTTATCAAAATTTATATTGTTACATATTATGTCTATTATGCTGAAGAAAAAGGTTTTCCTAATATCTAAAGAGAATAATATTTCTATTACGATTTTAAAAAAAACTTTATTCAGAACTATGTTGCTAGTTTATTACATTTAACATACGTTAAAAAGTGCTATTTACTTAGAGTTACCCTGCAAATAGCAGTAGTACTTGTATGGGAACTTTTTTTAAATTTTAAGGCATTACATTCATGAATTTTAATGTTTATAAATATAACAAAATATTCAATTTTCTTTTAATAATTTCTATTCATATTCGAAAAATGCAGCTCAGAAATAGCAAAAGTATTAGTTGGGGAGATATATAGTAATACATCAAACGATGGTATTTCTTTGTAGAAGAATTATTATAAAAGAAATTTAGTAAGAAAAACAGCAATTACAATATCAGTTATAATTTAGGTATTTGCAAATAAGTAATTAAATTAGATTAATACTTTTTGTTTGCCTCTTAAAATAAAAAAGTGAATGTTCACATTCGTATTTTCAGAATGATGGCCTGGCTTGTCAGCTGAAAATGTTTATTCTAAAGCCATCTTAACATACTCTTAATTTGAAGATTAGAAAATATGTTATATTATTGGTAACATTTTGAATTAGTAACTCTCCCTCTGTTGATAATCTCAAATTGAATTATTTAAAGATATTTATGGATCTTATTCCGAATTGCATTGAAAGAACCTGGTTTGAAAGAAACGAGAATATTTAATTCGGTACAATGCAAATTACTAATCGGTAGCTTATACATCAAATAAATTCAAAGGAAAATACTTTTGAACTGATGTATTCTGATAAAAGAACTAAAAATATTCAAAATATTAGATTTGAAACATAGAGTTTCGTTGCAGGTTTAGATTAAATATTTTTACTTTATACTTTAATGTATTCATTATTTCTCTTGATTAACCAACCAGGTATTACTCCGGTATTTAAATTGATTATATATGTACAATATTTATTTTTATTCTGGAACAAAAAAAATATAATTCTTTTTGATTAAACGTGTATAATATATTTTTATTACCATTCAATTTATTGTTGCAGCAATCCAAATCAATTTGTGTGACAATATTTAATAGAATAACAATTTCAGTACATTTTAAAGTACGGCTCTGGAAAGCGGATCTAACAGGAAAAAAAAATATTGATCAAACAAGAAAAACCTTTTTGTGGAGTTTCTTTAAAATTTCAGAACTTTCCAAACATGCAGGGAGAACTATGTGTTATCTTTGTCTTTTATTATCCTTATAATAATGGATTATACGCATCTAAATTATGAAAAGAAGGATTATAAATCCACAATAATAATTTTCCCCATAAATGAGTTCTGAACTTAAATCATTTTATGGAATTATATTCTGGAAGAAAGGAAATTCATTAATTTAATTTAAAAAGACATAAGTGATAGAAATTCCTTTGGTAGCAAAACCTCACCAAACATGTAATATTGTAACAAAGGAATCCAGTTCACCAAGATAAATGTTAAAACTTTCATTACTTAATTTTGACCTTTCTTCAACTTCTGCGCATTTCTTTATGATGCTAAATATTTAATCATTTATGAAAATTATAAGACTGCTATTAGCAAGATTTCTTTTTGTATAGGGATTTCGTCCCGTATTTTCTCACAGAATATTTTGAATACATCGTCGACTTATTTTTTTTATTTATCAATTTATTGGTCTCAAATTGAAGCTGTTTGAGCTCTTCTCTTGATGTAATGCTGATTCCATGTTGAATCTATATTTGTAGCAATTGAAAGAAACTTTTCCATAAAAAAGTGTCACTTTTCCCTTCTAAAAGTTAAACATTCTCCAACAAATGCTACCCAACTACGCACCTTGAAAAGTTATATTGCTTAATGTTATTCGAATATTGAGATATCTTGCGATTATAGTTCTCATATTTCTATTACATGTACTAACATGGCCGACAAGTAAGAACGAAGCTGAGGGAAAAAAACCGTTTAAGTAAAATATCAAATATAACATTCCTATCCATCCTTCAATTTCAAACACAGCGTTCTCCGAAAAAACGAAGACGCATTTTAAAATGTATTCCAGAGTCTGAATACAATCGTGCAGCATATAATTTGTAGAAAATATATGCGGTGTAATTTATATATTTTAGTGGTTATGAGGTTATGAAAAAAAAAAGAGAAAATTTGATTTTTCTTTTGTGTGTGCACTTATGTAGAATATATCAAAAACTTAAATTATTTCTACAGTAAAATTTAAGGAAAAATTCAGATTTTTAATTAAAAAAAACTTTTTACTAACTTAATAAAATATAATATCTAGTTATTTAATACTGGACACAGTGCTATCGAAACCAGGAGAAAATGTTAATCATGGTCTTTAAATTTATATAATATATATATATCTTTCAAGTGTTTATAGTTTCAGATATTTTTCGCTGCTGTTCATCTGTAGGAAAATAGTGATCAAGATCTTAGCTGGTAAATTCTATCGTATACCCGTATGTTCCAGATCTACCTGTCCCTCACAACTGACTTCTTTAACTCCCTGGAAACATTTTAGAAGCAGAAGCTACCCAGCAATAATTGGCTTCTTCGACTCTTATATAAACGAGTTTTCAAATATATTATTTAGAAAATACTTTAAAGCTGGCGAGAGGTGATAAATGATGACACAAAACTATTTTTTAGATAAACTTTATTAAATGTAATATAAAAGAATTATTTTTTTACATCTCTCAAAAGGTCCTATTCTTTCGGTAGACATTATTTTATCACCGTTTGACAAAATTGGATTGCTTGAATCTAATAGATATTATCATGTTTTGCAGTTACATGTGATACATGAAAATAATTAAATTTTAGGTATTATTTGCCATTTTTTTTTAAAAAATGATCACCTTCTTAGCTTTAAAAATCTGTAAAATATATTTTTCGAAAAAGAATATCTATAATTTCATTTAAAATGTACTAATATTGTTATATTTAACAATCGATCCATATCAAAAGAAATAAAATGTAGCAACGGAATTAAATTTTAAAATTACTCTAAATATAATAATGATTCCCCATTCAATATATATTTATTATTAGTGAAAGGACTCTTTTCGATGACAAAGACCATTTACCTCGATGAAAGATTGTAAATTCTACGTCGAATACTGTATCAATATAAATAATTCGAATAATCACATTCGAAATTATGACCTTATTTAAGACGCGGAAAAATGTTCAATTTTTTTTTTTAATTTTTTCAAAGGTAGAACTATGGTCTTCGATAACATATCTACACTGGATTTCAAAATTAAGAGAATTTGTTTATTTTATGAAATTTCATGAAAATAATTCAGCGAAATATAAAAATACTGTTTTGAAACAAAAATGTAAATTTTCTAAGTCGAATGCATATGCGTATACGAGTTTGGGGACATAACTAGTCAAAAAATAGGAAAATAAGCGCGCGTGCAGAATTCCGCATTTCGTTCGTTAGCACATTTCAACGCATTTCTTATTTTATCGCAGTCATCGTTTCAGTTAAAATTCAAAATTAAAACTGAGAAACAACTAACGTGTATATCGTGAAATTTAGTGATGAATTGTAGGTAGACTAGAAGCAGGCCAGTCGAAAATCTAGATTTGCAGGGAATTTGATTTAACGCCCAGTGTCGAGCCCAATTTATGAAAACAGTGTAAGTGTACCAGATCCGTCGACAGAAAGCCTGGGTAAGGTAGTCCAAGAGCCATGACTTCAGAGGAGATCGCCATTTGTCCATTATTACGAGGCGTAATAGGGGTGCTTCAGCTCCTCAGATCTCTCATGAGTTTTTTGCTGGCATAAGAAACCGAGTTTCTAAGGTGACTGTTTTCAGATGACTTCATGAGAGAGGGTTGCTTGAAAGAACTGTTATGTACCTCCGGCTCAGTTCCGTGAACAGAAGAGTTCGCTTAAAACAGTGCAAATATCATGCAAACAGGAGCACGGATCAATGGGCAACCGTTCCATTCACTGATGAATCCCGGTTGAGCCTAATCAGTGATTCTCACAGTACTTTCATATGGAGAATTCCAGGGACCCGTTACCTATTCTCCAATGTCCTTCAAATCGACCATTACGACAGTGGAGGTTTTGGTGGATTGTCGCGCATACCATCATGTCTTTGAAAGAGGCACTGTGACTGCTTGGAGGTATAAATATGAGGTCTTTGAGCTGTATGTGAACCTTTTCAGGGTTACAATTCGTCTTGAATTCCTTTTAATAGATGACAATGCGAAGCCACATAGAGCTGCTCTGGTCCACGAGTTTCTGTAAAATGATGATATTCGCCAGATGGATTTCCTAATCAGATCTCACGACTTCAATACTATAGAGCATACTTGGGACAATCAGGGGAGGGCAATTGTTATTCTCAAGCCAAATCCGAGAACAATCCAAGCCTGGAAAAAAGCCTTGCTAAACGAGTGGGACCAATTGCCACGGGAACTCATAAACTACCTTATTTCAAGAATAAAATCTCTGTGCGAGGTCTATATATCTGTAAGAAGGGACCGCGCGTACCCTTTATTAACCCATTTGCTGTTCTATTCTTCAATTTCTGTTTCATACCTTGAGGCTTCAACTCATCTTACGCATGATAATGTGTGTGTATTATAACTATTAAGTGGTTATTTTTGGTATTATATCATAACAATGTACACACCAATTTCTTTTTTAAATCTTTCCAGTAGTCCTTGAGATAATCAACCAAATTGGTAAATTCTCTTACTTTTGAACAGTGTACAATAAACATCGGTTTCATTACTATTTAATGTTTCAGAATCTTACTTATCCTTTATGATTGCAATGGATAAAATCATGACTCGAAAATAGTTTAAACTATGATTCTCAAGTTCCAGCATAGATGTTTATTTTATTAATGAAACAAAAGTAAAAAAAAAAAATTAAATTCAAACCAATGATTTTCCTCTCTTAACAAAAGAAAAAAATAATTAATATAAAAGAAATGAGATATAAATCCTAATAATGAAAGATTCCTTAATCTAAGATGAATATTATTTCAATAAAATTATGGTATCCGGAATAAAGTACTAGCGATACCGGTTAAAAGTTAAATAATTATGCTAAAAAGTTAATAATTATGCAATATTTTATAGAATGTATAAAATTAAATATTTAAAATATTTACAGATCCTAATAGGGCTCACAAATATCTGCTTGTAGGAAATTCCAAGCCTATAGAAAAATTACGACATTTTGAAGTGAAAGGCATAACCACTTCTTAAACACAAATTTAAGTTTATTTTAGTTCTTCGTGCATTAATAATATTTTTACTGTCTTCTTTCTATGAAAAAGTCTCATTCAATGTGCAAATATTCTTTAGAGTATCACAGAAGGTGTAAGCATATACATTCCATTCAACAAAGTAAATGCATGCACTGTCAATTAACGTGCAAATACAATCATGTGTAGCAGGTTAATTTCGTGGTTTCAATACTAAGTTGATTTTTTGGAACATTTTAGTATATTTAGATAATTTGTAAACTTTACTGTCATTAAATAGGAAAAAACATTTCAATTTTCATTAAAGGAAGGAAAATCTGCGAATGGATAAAAAAAAGAAAAAGTAGACTTACGACATAGGAGTCTAGTGTTGATATAAGAAATTGACTATTCATACATAACAGGTCAATTGAAAAGTCCCCAGCCTGACACAAAGATGGCGCTACTAGAATTAAATCCATATGTTTTTAAGTTAGCCCTAACCCTCAAAAGATGCGTGTATAAATTTGACAGCTGTCGGATCATTAGTTTGTGAATTATAGCATTTTGAGTGAAGCAACTTTTGTTATTGTGAAAAAAATGGAGAAAAAGGAATTTCGCGTGTTGATAAAATATTGCTTTTTGAAGGGAAAAAATACAGTTGAAGCAAAAACTTGGCTTGATGCCAAGTTTCCGGACACTGCACCAGGAAAATCAACCATCAAGGATTGGTAGGCGAAGTTTAGACGTGGTGAAATGAGCACTGAAGACGGTGGACGCCCAAAAGAGGTTGTTACCGAAGAAAACATTAAAAAAATCCACAAAATGATTTCGAATGACCGTCAATTGAAATTGAATAAAATAGCAGACACTCTAAAGATATTAAATGAACGTGTGCATCATATCATTCACGAATATTTTTTATGAGAAAGCTCTGTGCAAAGTGGGCGCCGTGCGAGCTCACTTTTCACCAAAATCAACGACGAGTTGATGATTCGGAGCAGTGTTTGAAGATGATCAAGCGTAATAAACCCGAGTTTTTGCGTCGATATTTGACAATGGAGGAAACATGGCTCCATCATTTCATTCCGAAGTCCAATCGAGAATCATCCGAGTGGACTGCACACGATGAACCCGCCCCAAAGCGTGGGAAAACGCAACAGTCGGCTGGCAAGGTTATGGCGTCTGTATTTTGGGATGCGCATGGAATAATTTTCATTGACTACCTTGAAAAAGGATCAACAGCGACTATTACATAGCGTTATTGGACCGTTTGAAGGACGAAATCGCCGAAAAACGGCCGCATTTGAAGAAAAAGAAAGTGCTGCTTCACCAAGACAATGCACCGTGTCACAAGTCAGTGAAAACGATGGCAAAAATCCATGAATTGGGCTTCGAATTGCTTCCTCATCCACCGTATTCTCCAGATCTGGCCCCCAGCGACTATTTCCTGTTCTCAGATCTCAAAAGAATGCTCGCTGGGAAGAAATTTTCGTCGAATGAAGAGGTGATCGCCGAAACTGAGGCCTATTTTGAAGCAATGGACAAATCGTACTACAAAAATGGTATCGAAAAGTTGGAGGTTCGCTATAATCAGTGTATCAGCCTTGAAGGGAATTATGTTGAATAAAAAAAACTAATTTTGCCAAAAAAAAATGTGTTTTACTATGGCAGGCTGGTTACTTTTCAATTGACCTGTTATTTCTATATTGAATATTAACAAAAATTTGAATAATAAGCAATTTGATTATTAAAAAATATATTATATCGTTGGTAACATTTTAAAT
>BMAW01016557.1:29861-82591 GCA_019974015.1 Nephila pilipes | reverse complement strand
ACAGTGTACTTCGTTCAGTTACGTATTGCTATAAATTAGCACGGAAGATATTAGCTTTTAGAAATGAGCAGGACCATATTTTATCGCCCAGTTGAAATATAGAATACTATGTTATATCAATTAGTAGTATTACTCGATAAATAATATAATAAATAACCCATAGAATTAAATCTAATTATTTGATTTGTCATTCAACCTGCTTTCCTCATAAAATAATAGATTGTTATAAAATGAAAAACTAACTGTCTGTACTTTTGCTTCTACATTTTATAAAATCTTTATAGCATCGAGATGAAAAGTCAAAAAAACTACCTACGTAATAGTTGAGTAATGACTCATATATAAGAAAAAGCCCATTACCCTCTTAGAAATCGAATCAATAAATGAGCAATAACAGTTTATCCAGACATCATATATAGTGTTCAATATGAAGTAGGTAATGTCTTTTTCTATTTATTTTTTAGAGGATTGTAAGCTACTTTAAAAGTGGCATTTATAAACTACAAAATCCTCTAAACAGCAGGGAAAATTCAATTATAAAAGAACAATATTGGAATGCTATATATATACTATATATATATATATATATATATATAGTATATTAAAGATAGCCATTTGATTGCCCAATTCCACATATATTCAAACATATGCGACAACAAGAACTTATTTCCAGTAATACACTAGAACAATAAAAAAATGAATACCTGCGAAGAATATCAAAGATATTTAACAAGAAACTGTTTTAAAGAACTTTTATGAATCTTCCTCGCAGTAGACCAGAGCCCTTGAAGCTGCACTTCAACTGGACGCCTATGAGTAAACAATCATATACTATACGCCATTCTTCTTCTTTCAGGAAGCTTTCAAAGATAATGAATGTCATTCTGTACATTTATTTAAAAACAGTTTTCTGCTTTCTTTACAATAAATTATATTAACACTTTATAATGTGTTTGTGTGAAATTTACTATTGAATTACATACATAGGTGTAAATAAGAGAACTTATCGAATACTTGTAAAAAATTATAAATTCTAAATGTTCTCTACATTCTAATACTTATAATTCCTATCGTTTAATTTGAAAATACAATTTCGAAATAAAATGAATGGATATATGGAACAACCTATATATATATTGTGTGTGGATGTGTGTTTGTTTATAGCTAGCATATATGCTCCTGAAGAGGCATCTTTCTTCAGTTACTTTTTTTTCTTCAAACTTTTTTTACTTTTTTACTTTTTACTTTTTTTCTTTTATTTTCTTGATCTTCAAACCTTTCATAACTCCATAAATTTTTTTTATTCTTTCCGACGAGGCAGACCATTTCGCTTTTTTTTTTGAAATTATTAAAGTAATCAACGGTTTGATTTTTGATCCATTTCTATCATTGATGAGTCCAGGTCTCACCGATGGTGACAACTTGAGCACAAAAATGACGTCACTAACGCTATGGGGGCGGCACATCAACATTTTCAAATCAAATGTCAGTTGTTTCTTGTACATTAATAGATGTCTGCTTACTAAACATAATATACTTTGTTAATGTCCTTAGTCTTCCAATTTAAGTACTTTTTTTGGATAACTTTTCATATATATATATATATATATATATATATATATATATATTCATATATACATATATATAGTGGAAAAAGCAGATTACATTCAGTAGCATTTTATTGTTTTAGATATTTAGTTTTAATATTTTTTTAAACTTTTATTTAGTGGTTTATAATTTGAATTTTCTTGTGTGCATTTAGAATAATTTGTAAAATTATAGTGATTACATTCATAATGTATTATGTATGTAATATATATACACATAGTTTTAAAATAACTACAAGCTTCAGAAGTTGTGCACAGTATACCTGAGCTTACACTATGAAGACTATGCCCAGTTCATGACATGTCTTTCATGGAGTTGTAACCTCGCTATCCATGATACTCTGATTACCAGCATGTGTGATGCAGATGTTGTTAAAGCGAACCTGGCAAAAACACGAAAGTGAGATGCAAGGAAGATAATTCATTCTTAAATACAAGATACTTCAACATTCAACCGATGTCAGCCTCGACAGCACTACTTCTTTCAATTAACTGTTCAAGTCGTGTGATATTTCTGCATGAAGTTAAAATTTTAAGATGATTTTCCTATTGTTAATAACTTATAATAAATTTTGAAATGTCCAGCTGTTGATTTCCTTTTCCTAACACATCTGAGACTAGATTAGATTACTAAGTCTCACTTACTACACTTATATATATTTTATTAAATCCGGTACCTTTTATCTCTCTCAGAGAACCATGAAGAAAATGTTAAAATGTTTATTTATAAGGTGAATAAAAGTTTATTTTCTTAATACTTTCTCTAAGAGGAAATGAAAAAAGATAGGAAAACTTCTTTGACGAAGATGTACGAAATAGCCAACCCCCTACTATTCCACATAAAAGGTTAGCCACATGTTAAAGAGAAAGTTCTGAGAGAATGCTACGAAAAATAATAATAGGATTATTTCAGTCTTTGATGATGCCAACAAACGAAAAATTCTAGCTACAGATCGTGGATTTAGATTAGTCCAACTATCCGAACTTAGAAATATTTTATAGATTTTCTTAAACAGTTGTAAAACAATTTGGAGGAATTGTATATTTTTATTAAAATGATAAGAGAAACTGAAAATGTTTTCTTCGTTTTTACTAAAATGAATAATGAAGTAGTTCTATGGTATAATAAATTACAAATAATTAAATCTTATTAGATCTCTGTTAACTTTTGGTATAAAATGTAATTTAAAATATATTTTATTTTTGCAGATTCTTTTTTCATGCTTTGAAACGATGTTTTTACGTGCATAAGAGAGTATTTTTTTCTTCCTTATATTTGTATCTGATATCCTAATAAAGAGTTATTTCTATTCTATAAAAACATATAAGCAAAATTTATTTCCATTCTACTTTTATTATTATGATCTAGTAAATGAAGTTCCATTGCATTGGTATTTCGATAGCGGCTGAAGGCGATACGTATCAAATTTCAGCATGCCCAAACAGACGTAGATCACGCGATTCAAAATGTTAAATTGGTCTGTTCAGTTTAGGTACGTTGTATGGGCTCTAATTAAAAATTTCAGTGCTGTTTCGCATGTTCTTATGAAACATGGAAACGAGTCATTGTACCTGAAAAGAAATACTATCAACTCTGTATCATTATCCGAGAATTAATGCAGAATCCTTATTAATCATATCTGGACATCTAGAATCGACGATTAAAGGACAAAGCCGTCATAGTACAAGCATGCGCATCGTAAATAGGTAAAGGAGTATACACATCGTCTTTTTTCAATTTGTTTGAAAATATTACAATACATCATTGTTTTCTATTGTCAAATAATAGTACGAGAGTCCATAATTATTGAAGAATTTATATTTGGAAGGTTATTTCTCTAAAGCAATCACTTTAGCAAGTTATACTTTAAATAGAAAGTTTCTTATGTAATTCAACGATGGATTTAGAATGTAAACGTATAATTTTCCTTTAATCGTATTTTAATCTAAATCACAGGGTAGCTTTATTTTTTAACAATGAGTGTGCTAAAAAATGTACAGGGAAGTTCTCTTAATGAATTTCTAGGAACTGAATTGTATACATGTATTTCTCCAGTGTGAGATGTATTGAAATGCAATAGAAATAGTACCAACCATTTAATTTTCAACGGAAATAATGCAAGATTCTTAATTTAAGAATATTTTTTTTCAGTAATGTAAATATATTATCACTAAGAATAAATGAATGAGTATCTCACACAGGTTTTTCAGTTGACAAAACCAAAGTATCTTTAATAGGACCCCCAATCCAACAGCGTAAAGATGGCATATCTAAACTTTTATTTTACCTTTGAGGAGGCACTTTCGAAAAGAAGTCACATGATAGGACAGGTGTTTTCTACCATTACTTACCCCTTTTACTCAATGATTGACCATTTTTAAGTGTCGTCCGACAAAGACCCAATTGAATTTGAACCTGCTGTGCAGTGGGAGATGTTTGAGTTCCAAAAGTCCTAACAACTGAGTCTCCCTTTTTTTGCAGGGAGTTCCCTCCTGAAAGCCCTTTTGCGGTTATTTGTCGTTTCCATTTCAAGAAACTTTGGGAAAGATGTTCTGCAAATTGAAGCAATGTTTTTCCTACAAATTTCCTTGTTATCATTCTTATTATCATCATTTAAATTTTCCTGCTAAACATTTCTATTCATATACAATAGTATCTAGAATCTAGTATAATATTATTTTAATTAGACATATTGCGCGAGTGAAGACAACCCGTTACATGATATTATTATCAGAGATTATGATTGCATACTATTTAAAATTTTAGCATAAACAATATGAACCATCTATTTACCCAGATTCTCCTCTAATTATTTGGAATGTATGAATATGTTTTTAGCATCTAAAATATGAATAAATTTGTAAATTCTTTTTAATAATTAAGGAAAATGTTCAAATTATTAAAAAAAAATTGTAATATTTTCTAATGTACTGAATAATAACAGAAATAAATCGAGCAATGGGAAAAAAAAGGTCTTGTATGTTTTAACTTTTATCGATTTTAATAGTACTGTATTAAATTTAAGACATTTCTAACTCTATACAACAATATTTCTTTTGTTAGAACGTTTTTTACTCTGAGATTTAATATAAAAATACTACATTAAAAAAAAATAAATGTTTGTTTCGTTTTTATTCAAGATCAAATATATTCAAAAACATGTTTAAAAGTATGTAATGTGCAATTAGTAACATATTTTAATTTTATAATCTTTATTAAATCATTGGACCAAATATTATAAATTTATTTTATATATCAAAACCATCCATGTAACATATTCTGTAAATGTTTAGTTTGAAATACGGTTGAAGTTCTTCAGAAATGTATAATAACCGTTAGAAAATTTAGATAAATTATTCTTTATAATCAAATATTAATCGAAAAGAAAAGAAAAAATTTGAGAATATATCAATGTGATGATTGATTAAATTCGATTTTCTCAAATCAACGACACGTTGATTAGTTAGTTTTATTAACGTCGTACTAGAAACTAAACTATTGGTTGTAAACCTCGTGATTTTGAACCTCGGTCATGAAGAGGGATGAAACTTGAGCTGGCATCTCCCTCTCCTAACTTCCACACCACGCCAATGGAGGACTTTTGGTCTGTGACATTTTTACGTTATCAATCTCAGATACACAGGGTCTTTAGTGCATCAGGCTCGAACCCGCAACTCGACAAACTGTCTGCCAGGGTTTGCGCCGTTTCACTAGAATACCACGACCGACAAATCAACGATCAATTGTTTATATTGTTTAATTCTAAACTCGAAATAAATATCCGTGGGAAGGGCTTTCCATTACTATTAATGAAGAGCAAATGTACATTAAATAAATTTAAAGTTTAAATATTGTTATAAGCATCGATTTTCACAAAGTCAATAAATATTATATTTTTAAAAAAAAATGCGTGTACTTTTTGACATTTATTACTGAGCCATTAGAAGTGCTTACACGTATGTATTAATATATATTGTTCTTAAGAAAAGTCTTGCATTTTTTCCTCAAAAAAATAAATTAAATATTTTTATAATATATATTTTCTACATATAAAACGTTTTCAGTGATGAGCTTATATTTTGTTTTTCATGTATAGTTCAATAACATTAGCATGTTACTGAATATGTATGAAAGAGAGTAATACTCTATAATCTGAACACTAAGAATAATACTCACAAATGTATGTACTCTTAGAATTTAAGAATATTTTTTCAATCTAATGCACCAAAATTAAAGTAATACTCGGATTTTTAGTGATAATAAATGAAAATAGTAATAATCAAAATAAATAAATAAAGAAAATAATTTGTCAGTTCAGTTCTTAGGGTAACATTTCATACTACAAAGTATAATACTGTTAGATGAAGCTAAACTATTGGGGATCGGGGAGGAAACCTTCCTAAAAGTCCCCTTATTATAATATTTCTATGAAAAAAGCCATCATTTATTTCATAAAATAAATAGGTATAGTGACCTGGAAACAAAATATTTAAGATTAAAAGAAAAGTAAAAACAATTTCTGCCAGTTTGATATTTCAAAAATGTTTTTATCTTTTCTCTCGAAAAAAAACAAAAAATTGTTTTCGAGTAGACTTTGAGTTCTGAAATTTTTATGGACTTCAATCAATCTTTTTTTTTAGCTGCCATTTTTAATGAAAATGATTGCCGAAAAAATTTACTAGATTGTTGTGACAAAGACCAGTTTTTAATCAAATTAAAAAGCTTTTTGCAGAAAGGCTAGTGAAAAACGCTTTAAAAAAAATTGTCCCAAACATATATATAAAACTTAAGGTTTATAAGACGTAAAAAACCGGACATCCACGGCATTTTGTAAAAAGAATTGCCGACATATAACGTCAATAAAATCGGGAATGAATTATAATCTGCATCGAATAGAATGAATGCGAAAGAATAGTGCCCACAGAAACCAATTATCTCGTTTCCTTTTCATGTATAAGGTTTAAGGCACCCGACTAGGTTCGAAGACCAATTTTTTAAAAAATACTTTTCAGAAGAGTCTTTTAGTGTCAAGTGATAGAAATAGACTCAAATAACAATAAATTTATATATATATACATATATAACCTCTAGGTTTTGAAAAAAGGTGTTTTTTTAATGAAATTTTAGCAAAATTTACAATGTTAGGAAAAACAGCATAATTAAACAAATAATAGACATAATGGACTTTTATTTCATATATATACTTCTTACTCCCTGTAAAGTGTAACTGACCGCAGAATAACAATTATTTTAAAAAATAAATATTTTATAAGGATTCGAAGTTGATGTTAATGATTTTTCATCAAAATTACTACATGCTTTGGAACGAAAAAGACTGCAAAATGTGTCCAAATGTAACTATCTCTAAACCTGCGGTCTATTACACTCCCAAGGACTTGTTAAATATGTGTACCAAATTTTATTGAATTTGGTTGGATTGCTTTGGAGATATCACGTTTTTCGTGCATGACTTTTGGTGAAATTTTAATTCTTCAGAAAACACATTTAAAAAATATATTTATAAGTTACTTAAAGTTAATATTAATGAAACAACTTAAAACTCTCCAGTTTTATATCTTATTCCTTCCTTCTCCTCAATAGTGATGTTTCCTTTTTTTCTAATGGACCTAAGTTTTCTTGTGGAGGTTTTTGTTGATGGTAGTGAGAGCCATTTTAATTCTTCAATACTCATCCTACAAGGATCGTGGACTAATTTTTCAAAATTGACAACCAGGAAAATTTTATAATGAGAAATAATTGAAAAAGACTCATAATATCACAAATACTTGAGAGTATAAAAATATATACATATATATTACATCTAAGTTTTGAAAAAGAAATGCTCTTTATGAAATTTTAGCAAAATTTTACATGTCAGGAAAACAGCATAATTTAAAAAATAATGGCCATAATAAATTTTTGTTTTATATAAATATACTTCATAATCCCTCTGAAGTGTCACAAACTGCACATTAACAAATATTTAAAAAAATAAATATTTTATAAGCAATCGCAATTGACGTTAATGATTTTTCGTCAAAATTAATTTATGTTTTCTTAAAAAAGGAACTATAAAACATGATTAAATGGAATTATCTCAGAACCAGTGGTTTGTAACATTCTGAGGGGATTTTGAAATATATGCACTAAATTTCATTTAATTCAGGTAAACTGTCGTGGAAATGTTTCAATTTTTAAGCAAAAAATTTCGTGAAAAATTTATTTTTGAAGAGCACATTCAAAATATATAATTATTTTAAAATTGACAGTAGAATAAGTTAAAACTCTCCAGTTTTATAAGTCACTCCTTCATTTTCCTCCATTTTTATGTTTCTTTTTTTTCTTATGGCGCGAAGCTTTCTTCTGGAAGTTTTTGCTGTTGGCAGTGACTGGCACCAACACAGTGTAAGCACCAACTGGTTCCATGTTCGATGAAGACCCTTTATGGCGATTGCAGTGGCCTTTGTGATTTGATAGTTTGGAATTAAATTTCCTGCAAAATTGAGATAAAGTCTCAAAGTCCACAACTTTTCCACTGTCTACAGATATGGCACTAACACAACCATTTAATGATGAATACCCACGGCGCTGCCAGGTACCATCCACAGAAACACCACAATTTGTAACATCATTTGGACATTTCTTTAGTTGTCGAATACTTTTTGCAGCATCATTCATACTCTTTTCACCAACGCAAGCAGCATCACAAAGAATTTTCTTTTCCTGTTGACGGAATGCAAGCTTTGAAAGAAAGGGAGGCAGATTCAAGATGGCACATAGCTTCCTTCCTGCGGATAACCCTCTTCCAATTAAACGCAAACCATACACAAAACAAGTATTAATTTCATTCATTTTGTCTTTTTTCTTGGATGAACAAAATGAAAATACAAAGTTACAGTTTTTGCAATGTAGAGAAAAGTTTGAAGAAAGTCCAAATCTTGAATCCTCCACAAGAAACAAACTACTTTCTCCACACTTTTCAGTTTTACAACGCAAGAGTGAAAAAACACTAAGTAAAATTTGTAAGTCGATAATAATATTTCCTGTTAAATGTCCTGATGAATTATTTTCAGCATGCTCAGATTTTTTACTATGCTGTAGTTTCCTTTCGCTCGCAGTCTTTTCTCTTTCACAGAATGACTCAGTAAGAGTACTAGCGTTCTGATTTCCATAAAACCTCCTTTTGCGTGGACGATAAGAACGACTTTTGCCCATATTTTCAAGAAAAATAAACTGAAAAGGAATGTCTTACAAATAAAGAACTGAAATTAAAGCAAAGTATAGGGGGAAAAACTAACGATTAGCAAAGTTATACGAACGAAAAATGTAAACAAACAGTTATAAGCGGTAGTCAAAATCTCTGTTGCCAATCATCTAAAACAGAATTGCTTGAAATAATTATTAATAATTCGTGGCTTAGTAAGTAGAAAATTAAAATTGAGGTTTTAAAACATAATTTTAGGGAAATAGTGCTTTAAAAAAGGATAAATCGTCAACTTCCTGTCACAAATGTCACTACTTCCGGTTTCGGTTTCAATAACAGCACACTATTAAAAAAGCTATAACTTGAGTTCTATCAAACATAAAGTAATAATAAGGACTGTTTTGGAATCTTAAAAAGTGGGGCTTTAATTTACAATCAGAAAAAAAAATCGAAATTTTCATCAAAAAAGGCTTTTTCAACCTAGTCGGATACCTTAAGATAGCCCTCGGCACTTTTGGAGCTAACCCTAACCTAGCTTTGAATGCACTTCATTGTGCATTCAAAGATTTAAAGATCCAGATAGACAGGCTTAGAATGGCTGGACACTAAAGATTTATTGACACTTTATCTGTGGTATGAGTTTCAACTATCTAATGTTAGAAGGGGGGGGGAAAGGAAAAGCGAATTTTTCCACAGCAGTTTTCTAACAACCAAGTAGGATTATATATAGTTTTTACGTTTCAAAATTTTACTTTGAAGAAAGAAGTAGAATGTTTTATTTCAAAGAACCTTCTCTAGTTATGATAAAGTCAAGAAATACAACTCATTAGGCAGAATTTTAGAATTAAAATAATCAATGAAAGTGCATTTTTCTCTTACTGCGAATTGTATTATATAATATTGTATTTTGCTTGAGTTTAAAAATTCAATTCAACTTACAGAAACTTGTTTTTTAAAGTTTTTTGAAGAGAAAAACAAGGGGGAAATGTAGGTATTGCTAGTTTCTGTTCTATTTTTTTTTTCTTTCCAATTTATCTCCACAAGTTTTTACATTTGCATATGAATGAATGGATCATCAATAAAAAAATAATTGCATTCATAAATGAATGCAAATAAGGAAAATACATGGTTCAAAAAACTAACTATATTCGTCCTTTTTTTAGAATCATTGGTACAAATCAACTACTGCATAATAGGTCATGTTTTGTGCAGTTTTTTTTTTAAACTAATTTTTAACAATTCTAATAATTTCAGCACACATTCAACGGAGCATTGTATTTTCTAACACTCACTTTATTCGGTACATGTTTTAATTTTGTTTCAAAAAAAAATTATTTTCCTTTTTCGAATACTGTTATTAGAGTATAACTCAAAATATTCTTTTTTTTTTTTTCTTGAGTGTGTGGTTACAGTGTTTTGTGTTTGTAATTAAATCTTTTGATAAAAATTTTACTTCCCACCGCTATAATGAAAAGAAATTATCGAACAAGGATGAGATGAATTCTATTTCAAAATATATTTCTACCATTTTTGAATTACTTATTCATGCTAACTTATGGGAAAACAGTTCCCTAAAATGAGAGCATGTAAAAAAATTATATACCCTTATTTTAAATATAGAACTTTTAAAATATATGTACAAACTTTCATAGTTCCAGCGTATTATTTTAATTTTCTTTCATTGAATGCGCCATTTTATTTCATTGACCATTAAAATTTTTATATTCTTTTTATCTTTTTCACGACACCATGCATTTACAATTCCAAGTCTTTTTTATAAAAAAATATAAGATATCGAATTTGTTCTACGCATGCAATAAAGATATTGATAAATAGTTCTTTTTTAAAAACAACCTTCAAAATTAGATGTAACAATTCTTTTTACTGATTTTCGTAGCAACTGATAGAAAAAAAATAATTGCAAAAATGTAAATGATAGTATTAGAACCAAATCCATACATAGAATTGTCAAAAATGATTCTAAGAAATTAAGAAAAAGATAACTTAAAAATATTAAAATTCACTGTGGGGAAAATTTTAAAACATTATAATATCTTGAAAATAGTAAAAAATTTAATTAATTATTTATTTAAAGATGAAGTTTTTTCTTTCTTTCTGGAATGCATATTTTATGTGTTTTCATATATAGTGAAAAAATTATTTTCTTATAATTTTACAAAATTGCTCAACTCAGGTTTGTAAAAAGACACCAATAGTCAATGTAATAATTAAAGCTCATAAATTTGCGCAATGTAATTGAACATAATATGTTTATATGAAATCATTAAAATTGTCATTCTATAATTCTAATATCAGTTAATAATTTCAGTAAGTTTCTGTAATGTTAAAACAAATTGTGGATACTTACTTATGAGTAAATTGTCCGCAAATTGCATTATAGATTACAAATAAATTTTTAAGTAGTTTTACAGTCTTAATTGATAATAGAAATAATAAGCTGAACAACATTTAAGTATGGTTTTTATCTGTGCTGGTAATATCTGTTTTCTTTTGCATTATGCAAATATGAAATTATCCTACTTTATGCAATCAAAGTAAAAGAAATTGCTTTATGTTAAAAATATCTCTTAAATTCATAAAAATTTTTACGATAACATTTTTATGCAACATACATTTCTTCTAAAACTACTAACTCGAACAATAATATTAAAAGATTAATATAAATCAGAAGATAAAAAATTATTTCCAAATAATGAGATGTGTACGATATAAAATAATCCATTAATTATTTATTCTTACAGTAAAAAAAAATCTTATTTTAGGTACAATATTTAGCACAAAAAAATAGAAATAATACAAACTGTTTGCTTAAGAGAAATTAAAAATTTTTATTTAAATTTTGTATGAAAAATTGAGCATATCAATTCACACATTTTGTACTGTTAATAATATTTTCATAGATTACGCCAAATTTTTATACTCGTAAAAAATTTGCTCAAAATAATAAGAAAATATCAAATTGAGAAAAATAAATCATTTTATTTCAAGTAAAGTGAAGTTATTAGTCTGTGATATCTTAAAAAAAAATGTTCAAATTATTTCTGTTACAAAATACTTCAAGTTAAAGTAAAATATTGCAATTCAAAATCACAAAAAGGGAGAAAAAAAAGGGATTATTCGAGAAGCGTGTACAAAGGCGGTCTATCACTAAAACCTCCGAATACAAAGAGGGGTGGTAAAGTGATTGGCATTTACGAGCTCTACAGCGTTTCGAAAGCTGTTACGAGGGGAAGGAACTCCTTGGTCGATTTCACGACCAACCCCGTCCTTTAAGATACTGTTCCTTTTGGTCGCGAACGCGACCGCCCGGCCTCTAAAGGTTAATTTACGTTTTCATTTTGTGCTGCAAAAATAGTTCATAAGTAAACACCTGCAGAACCAATAAAATAGTCACAAAATGATAATTTATTGATATTAAACACACACTAATTAAATAATTGTTTAGCTCCGTAAATAATAAGCATTTATTACATTTGTAACTTGGGCTATTCATGAAACTTCTCTTGACTAACATCTGAGATTTCTTTCTGACTTACTATTAGAGTTTATAATGAATTCCTTATTAAATAAAACGTAATGATGCACATTAAGTTAACTTTATAAGCGGAGTGAAAATATATAATCAAGTAATATAAAATCAAAAGAGAATTGAATTGGTGGATAGTAATAATAATAAAAAGGGTAAAGTAAAATGAGATAGTGTGATGTGCGCAGAAGTTTCCTTGAGTGTGTAGTTGATTTATCTGATTAGGATCTGATGCTATCGAATTCATTTAATATTTGAAAGAGGTACTCACATCCCAATCCGGTAAACGTATTTTTCTATATATTATAGAAGTTGTTAGTACTCGTAGATAAAGACTCCATATTGGCGGAGACCATTCCCTTTATTAGAAGAATAATAAACTCTATTTTGAAATATAATAGACTAATTTAGTGACTTTGTCTGTGATTGAACTTAAGTTGGGCTTTAAATCTGATAATTAGAGTAACATTTACGATGACAGACGAGACAGGTAATAGGATTTGGTCTCCCACTATACCATGGAGAATTATATGTAATTAATCTGAAGACCTTTTGTTGAGAAATATTATAAAATGTCCTTCTAATAGGAGAAAAGATGAATAAGTTCTCAACGCTGTTAACTATTACATAACCTACATAAAGTGATTGTATGAGATGCAATTCTATGCTCGAAGTCTCAAAAAAGGGTTCAAAATGTACCCGTGTTTGGAAGTATAATGAAGGATTCAGGTCTCATAGATAGTGACAATGTGATTCAAAATGACGAAGATAACTGGATGCGGCATCCTTCAAAATTTATGAGCGTTAAATTTGTTTTGGCATCATTTAATGGATGACGTCACAAAATGATCACATCACCTTATCTTAGGAAATCCAGGTATTTTTTAAGTCTTTTAAGATTCTATGTAATTTATAATCTACCATGTCTTTTAAGGCAGTTATTTTTTGAGCCACACCATAATACCTTTTCTGTATATTAATTATGGTGGCGGATTTCCTAATTACACTGAAATTCACCTTATCTTGACTAATGGTGATGATGTCACTTTCAGATATATAATAAATACAGTACTTAATAAGGTTTTTGGTAGCGTCGATCAAAAATCAGTATTTGAGATTATTGATCAACTCCATGTCAAGTTTTTCGTAAAGTGTTACGTTACAAAACGAATTGTGGATGCGATACTTGTTTTGCTTAAATACTTTTGACTGTGAGACCTGAGTATTTAGACTGTTCTTTATTTTATTTAATTTAACATTTTAGGACATGTCAGTAACATGGTTTAATCTACATTTCAAAGAAAATTCGGCTCTTATGGGGATATCTCCATATTGTTTTTCTACCTGTACTAAAGATAAGATTTCATAATATTGTGCGGAATAGTTTATCACCTTTAATTAGAATATTTTCCCCTTTAGTAAGTAGTACGCTTTTGTGCAAAAAATGTTAATAAACTCTGGTTGGACACTCTATATTCATTTTAATTTAACCCTAGAATGCTACCCTTTGAAAAACTTATGGAAACTATACCCATTAGTCTCCTAGATTAAGTAAATTTCGGACTGCTTAAAACATAACTAAAAAGTTAAGAAAAATAAAATAAGAAAATTATTACCTGTAGATTATTTCATAATTCTGGATCTTGAAATAAGTGAAAATCAATAATTTATTTATTTTCAAAGCAATATTTACATATGTCTGCTGGATGTTCACCGCGCATAGATCTAGAATACGTTAGACAAAATTTGCGTGTCATTCTGCTCAATTTATATAGGGCAAATACACACATTTTCCTTTTTAACATTGAGATTGTTCAGCAGATTGATTACCCTTCTCCAAATTTAAGACTTCGTATATAATTGCCCTTATTGATCAAAGCAAACTTTGTATGTTCAATCGTTTCTCTTTCCAGGCTGTTAGAAGATTTTCACTTAATTTTATGGTGAACGTTTTTTGATTAAGCTTTTTCGGATTTTCGAGTCATATTATATATAAGTAGAACATATGCATTCACTACACTAATATTAATTATACCATAAAGTACACAAAGAGGCCACCAATGTGTTTTTCTACTAGATGACGTGTTATTACGCATCTGATGTAATGTGTCGATGTCCCCTTTTGTTGAGTTATAAAATTCTATCATCTCCTGTTTTCATGCTCTCTTGATTAACATTTGGTTTTTCATTGAAATGTAGAAAGAAGAATAATACAATTATTTGGTTTTGTTTTATATGACAAAAGAGTTTTGGCTTGTTCAAAACAATATATTGAAATTCCAACACTTCCAGAACGTAACTGTAGGTGTTCAGGAGGAATTCTTCTTTTGTTTTTTCTAGAGTTCCTATTTCTATTAGTCCCTTGAATTCTCCTTGTTAATTCTTCGACGAAGTAAGATACAAGAGGAATTCCTTTGGTTAGAGTTTGAGACCACAAAATAAGGTATTGCGTTAACCATATAGTTTTTTTCTACATCGCGCATATTTTATATTTTAATGCCGTATTTGGCAGGCTTATTTGGTATGTACATTTTAAGAGGATACCTTTCTCAAAAAGCTAAAAATAACTGTTCATCAATAGTAATGTACGATCCTGGTTTATAAGAATCCGAACATTCCTTAATAAATTCGTCCTTGAACTCTCTGATTGGTGCAAATTTACCGTTTTCTTTTCTTTCTTCTCAAGTTCTTTTGCTTCAAAATTCATTAAAAAGCGGATTTTCACTTCACTTATTCCAGCTTTGTACCGCTGACCACATGAAATTGTATTAAATGATTATTTAGAGGCTAAATAATTATTTTTCATACCCATTGTCAAATTAAGTATTACGAATAATGCTTTAAATTCATCACTACAGGTTTCTGATAGTGAAATTTTTTGTTCAGCATACCGATATTTTTGTCTTCTAATTTCAGAATTCGTACGCAAAACAAGTTTTTTCATCATTTGAGTAAAAAATTGGTTAAACGTTTTTAGGGGAATGTAAAGTTCTCTTGATTAAGTCTTTAGAACCTTGGATGAAATGGATAATGTTTCTCGCTGTTGTTTTTGTGTTGCTTGACTTAAAGAACGTATGTCCACTAGGATTTATCTTTACCAGTGAGCTGAATTTTTCCGGGAAATATTATAGATTTGTCATAGGAATAAAAAAGTTCGAGAATTTTTCAACTCAATCAATTTTATTTGATATTTTTGTACTAGCCTCAGATCTTAAATTCTTATTTTCATTTTCCTGGTTTTGTTTTCCAAGTGTTGTTTTTCTTTCATCTGTACTCTCAAATGATAGTTCACCATTTTCACCCTTATCGCTATCTGTAAATTCGTGGTTTGGAATTTCAACACAAACTTTATTTTTCGATTCATCTTCAGAATTACGATTTTCTTCATCACTTAGCTCTTTTCTCGGATAGCCTCAGGTCTACCCGAAAATTTTTCTCCTCGAAAACGCTTTGACATCTTCACGTGCACGGAGAAAGGTAAAACGAAGCCCGATTCTGAAATGCAAACGTTGCTGCTATCTATTCGCCTCTCAAGCCAACATTCCTCTGAAAACACTACATGCGAAAAAATTTTGAGAACAACAAATATACTTATCTCTAATAGCCAAGGTCATATAAAGGTATTGAGTCTCACGTTTCAGTTTATGTATTAGGGGATGCAGTACAAGATTATTTGTTATCGGCTTCGTCTACTAGACGAATGGTTAGCTGTATAGGATTAATATTTGTTTAACTTAAATTTAAAATTTTTATTTAAATAACATAATCATAGAGAATATATCAATAAATTAGAAAAATTGTGCCTTTCTTTTCAAACATCAAATATTACCTAAGAAAATCTCTAATGAAATTAAAATTTCTGTAATTTTTTTTCATACACGCTTGAACTTCCGAAGCGGAAAATTTTGGGATTGAATAATTTAACACTTATGTGATTTATATGTTCATCTAGTGACACAAATATTTAGAGAAATTTTAATTTCTTTATTATATATTTAGTTTTAATACACTCAATATAAGAAATTATATAAAAGAATAAATTTGATTTGAAAGAACATAATGCAGAAATATGTGAACAAAGAATTAAATAGGGAATGAATTCAGGATACTCGTAAGCACCGTTTATTTACATCATATTTGAAAATTTAAGGAATTAATTTTCTTAAATACTATCCATTTAACCAGATTACTTATTTATAATAACCATCAGGGTTAAGGAATTGCAAATATTTATCCCTTTGACTAGTTCTTGAGCGTAAAAATGGCCAAATTTTATGCACAAATTTGATTTTATAAGAAAGGTCTTATACAACGAACGAACAAACAACCCTGATACTTATAACCTTTCAAATCGAAATTGATACTAATTACATATTATAAAATATAAGTAACTACAATTCATAGAATAAATTTTCAAAGTAATATTGAAAATTAAAAATTTATTGCGAAAAATAATTTATAGTCAATTCAACAATCTATCGAGACAGCTTAACAGAGAGGCCAAGGTCGCTATCTCAAATCAGGTGGTTTTTAGCCAATCGTAGAGATGAGCCCTGATGAAACTAAAGATGAGAGTCCTCCCGTTGGCATAGTGTGGAAGTTTGAATAGAGAGGTACCAGCTCTAGTATCACCCTCTTCACTTGATGAGATTCAAAATTACAATTTCCGTCACCAATAGCCCTAGTATTGCTTCTCATCTGTAGATATAAGGGGCATAGTACAAGTTAACTTAAAACCGAATTTTTTCGATCACGATTTTTGTGACTTGTTCTAAACGCTTTGTGATGAATTGAAACGGAATCAGATTTCATATAGAAATATTAATTATTGGAATAACAAATTATCTTAAATCAAATATAAATTTACTCATTGAGTCCTGAATTTCATGGCGCTCAATTTCCTAATTTCCAAAGATAATTCTTTTTGTTAATCAAAAATTTAAAATCTAAAATTTTATATTTTTATTATATAGCATTGTAAACTGTACAAAAGAGACATACGCAAAATAATTTGTATTTTCTGTACGTTACTTCTAGTAAAAGGCATTAATACCGAAAGTTGTTTTAATATCATATTTTAATACCTATTTAAATTCTAGCAAAAACAAATTGCAAGCCTTATGTGGTCCGACATGAAGGTGAACCTCTGCAGCAACATTTGTCTTACCAATGGACGTAATCTTAAGATATAATTGAATTCTATTTAAAGGAATAGTCATCAAAGATGTAAAAATATGTCGTAACGTAATGAAATTTGAATTGTAGTTCCTTTGGATTCAACAAATACTTCACTTTAACATTTATGGATTTGATCTGAATGCGTATCCTCCTTGTCAATGAAAAAACAACCCTTTATCATTATTTCACTCATCTGGTCTCTGTATACATGATTAATGCATTTATCTGGTTTTCAAAATATGTATTCCGATAACACATATGTAAAAATAAAATTACTTGCATATTTTTCGGGTGTTAGTCAAGCTTCTCGTAGACTCTTTGAGCCAAAAATGAGCATAATTCGTAAGAGCTTTCAATTATCAGAGCCATTTAAAAATTCTCAAAAGCCACACAGTATAAAAAGGCCATACTTACTCTCATAGATATTATTATATTAATCTTTGCTTAAAATTTACTTTGAATAGACAGTACTGGCACATTTTCTTTGATGGTAGCCATAGAGCATCTGTTGGTTGCATTATAATTAAGCAATGCAATAGGGACCAATCAGCGAATAATCTAACAATATTACAATGATAATGCATGTTAGGATACATCAATATATGTAGTCAATCTGCTTAAATGTGAAACTCTTAACAATTAAATGACTTTTATATCATTATTGAGCCAATAGTATTAGAAACAGTACGCACAAATACACCTTGTCCAGAGCTTAGAAATATTTATAAACGGAAATTATAAATTTAGATTTTCTGTTATAGGTTTTCTTCAGAAATCAATTTTACCAATAGTATTTTTTATGTATTAATATAAATACTGTTAATTGCATATAATCATGTATTAATGTTATTATATGTTATTCAGAAGAGTTTCTGTGGCAAAATGAAGATTTTGCTATGAGTACTTTTGACTTGTTCAGCTTTACTTTAAGCTGGTCTTAAGTTGGGTTGTAACCTCGGTTCTTGCGCTATTTCTTAATCTTTTTAGTACTTAGCAATAATGACCAAATTCGAATTGAAGATACTCAAGATCTAAACTGAATTCATTATTGATTGTCACTATCGAATGCCTATACTCTCTCTTTGATTCCAACCTAACTCACAATCCTAATTTATGATTTAAATAAGAAATCTCATCTTACCAGTTCACCTTTCGTTCTCAGTTCAATAATTCTCATCAACAGTAACTACACAAAAATATATTTGGGGTATAACTCTTTTTTTATCCACAAAACTAACAGAAGAGTTTCAATCCGAACTACACTTCTTTGTCACATCAAGTCATTATTCTGTATCTCTCTCCTTTTCCTATTAATTCTGTTTCATTTATATATTACTGTATCTAAGTTACTTCAGTTCACTTCCATATTAATCAATATTACCTAATCGCTTTTCATTTTGGTTGGGGAGAAATTGTAATCTTATGCAATTAAAAAATAGATAGAAGTCCCCCGAGACCATTGAAGGGAAAATAACGACTAATCCAACGTCACACGATGAGCAGTACATAAAGTGGTTTAGTTCTTTACTAATATCAAATACATAATCTGATAGTTCAAAGACAGAGTTAGAGTAGAGTTGAGGGTGTGATGGTTTTCATACACCTGTCCACAACTAAATCCTGAAATGAAATTATTTTTCTAGAATTGAAAAGTTTTGGGATTAAATAAATATTTTGGTTTTTCAGTATTTGTTGCTTTTTAGGTTTGGGAGAAAGCAGGGGAATGCTTTTCTTAAGGCAACATGTCGCACTTTTAGGCAATTTATACAATAAACGGTTTTCTTTCTTCTTTAGTACATTGTTTGATTCTATATAGAGCATTATGCATTTAAGACAATTGGGGTTAAGGGTAAAATTTATTGAATTATGTCTGAATAATTCGTAGGTGTAATATTGGCTTGTAAAATATTTCTTTATGTATAGCTTTCAAAATAACTATTCTTGTAAAGGAATTTATATGTTTTCTAGAAAGTATGAAAATCATTGCATGTTTTTGATGGATTTGGCAAATTCGTAAATGCAGCTTGGTATCGAGATAGTTAAACTGAATTACTTTTTGTAAATCATTGTCAGATATTTTTTATTTTTTAAATGTCTTCAAGAAATGTATCATTGTACTGACCCTTGAAAACTTCTTTAATGGATCTTTAGAATTTCGGAAAAATTACGTAATTTTCTAAGTTATGTTCTTCAATTACAGTTATGATTACACAATACTGTTCGTCAGTTTCAGGGAAAGTTTCTTATGACATGAATAGATTGTGTATATTTTTATTCGAGGAAGTAAATTGACTTAAAATTTTAAAAAATGTACTACAATTGATTTTGTGCATTATATTAAAGTTATTTTTCTTGTATCGTTCATGTTATCATCAAATTCTTCGTCATTCTATAGCTGATCAAACTTATTTATTTATGTGTATGGGGGTTCATCTTATCATCCAATTCCCGTCATTCTACTGGCGATCAAACTTATTTAATATTGATTACTTTATTTTTATCAGTGTTGCAAACAATACGTTTTATGTAATTAAGTTTCACCACATGGTGTTTATGGGAGTTTGAAGCATAGAGCATTGATGGGAGTATTAGTAACTTGAAAAAAAAAACAAAATTTACCGTCTAGTTTCTGCGTATAGTAAATGTACGAATAAGTCAAGGACTTAAATGGGCGTAAACACATCTCCTTCGTCAGGTTTTTCTATATTTCTTCAATTGTTTCTGAATATCTCAGTTGTTATTAAGAGTAGACGAATTTTCTGTTTATTCTAATGTCTGTTAAAAGGAACCGTGTGATGATAGAAGTTGAACTTTTTTTAAATGCCTCAAAACTTTTTGCGTATTTTAAACGAAGCCAGGAAGAATAGAACTAACTTCCTAAATGTTTATCTGATCCATAAAATTGGTCAAATGGCAATATCCTTTGAAACTCCATGATTTCAGTAGATACTGAGACGATTGATAAAAAGTAGATTAAAAAACAAGACAAATAGCAACTAAAGTTATTATTTTTGTTAAGAACGCATCAGGCAAAATTTTATAGAATGCAGTTTAAATCCTCATACAAAGTGTAAGAAGTCCTGACGATTAAAATGCTATCGTATATATTTAAATAGGAACAATAATATTAATTATCAAGAAAGTGGTTCTAGTGTAATTGTTTCGAAGTGAAAATATCAATTTTAAAATAATTGAAATTCCTTTTTTTAAATTAAACTTCTCTAATTCCAACTTTACAATTTTCAATAAATATTTTTTAACTTTTTATGTCGGAATTCACACCTAATCAATATGTATTTCTGATAGATTTAAATTGTAGGGGATTTTTTTCGATTTTTTGAATAAGTTGATTTCTTAAAATTTTTAATTTATTGTTTTTTCAATAAATCATTTGATGGCATTTTTGGCAATAAAAATGTATTCGTCAATAACATGTTGCAGTACGGTTTCTATAAGATAAAAACCTAACTTATGAGAATTTCCCAGAATTGAAATGATACTAATTTACAAGTAAAGCAATAAAATATTTTTTTATGAATTTATTAGCACAAGCTACAAAAAAGTAAGAGAAGGACGGGAAAGTTACACTAACAACTGTAATTATACAAGATGAAAAATAGTTATTAGGTATAAATCTGGCCGACACTGCAGTTAATAAATTCTTTACAAACACTGCTTTCAGATTTACACATTGAAAATACGTCTATTAAAGATCAAATCAAGCCTTTTATTATTCGATTCTGAATACAACTTAATATGACATAAATTTAAATACCCTTTCATGTGCATTCCGTAAATTTTTATTCATAATGGTCATAATCAAATCAAAATCTAATTTTAAATTAGATTTAAATTTGTGTCGTCATTTTGATTTTTTTTCCATTTAAAATTTAAAATGTGTCAAATACATTTAATTCGGATGTACATTTCTGGTTGGACCTAAAATCATTATGCCTTATTTCAAAAGAAGCTTTCCATTAATTTGTTCACTATCGAATAATGTAGTGATTAAGAAATAATAGCCAATACGTTTCGTATTGAAAACCATAGTCCACTTAACGGGATTAACGCCTGATTTGGTATTTCTTCTTACACATCCGTACCAGGTTAGCGCAAGCTTTAAATTACAGCATATTCAATTAAATTGCTTCCCCCACACGATGGTCTTAATTTGGATTTAAACGTCTCGAACTCTGTTTCCTTAAAGTGTTATACAAATATTATTAACTTGAATTGGTTACCCCTCGATAAATCAAATTTATAATAATTATATAAAATTAATTATAAGCCTCATTAAAGCCTTCGTATCTAAAATGAATCCATATTAGACAGTGTGTTAAATGATGATAAAAAGTGAATTACCAAAGGAAACGTTAGTAGGACCACGCTGTGATCTCAGACAACCTACCTTCTCTGAAACGGACTTGAACCTGAATAAGAGAATGTTAACACATCAATCAATAACTCCCGAGACTAACCCAGAGATGGCGCTCGTAGTAAACCAGTAATCAGGTCTTTCTAGAGTACTTAACTTTGCTTGAAACGTGTCAAAATTTTAAGTCGATCGGACCAGAAACAGCTGAGTTATCGAGGTTGGAGTAAAGTCGTTTTGTAGTTTGTTTAAAAAATGGAAAAAACCGAGTTTCGTGTTCTGATAAAACATTGTTTTTTAATGGGTAAAAACACCGTGCAAGCGAAACAATGGATTGAAATATGTTACCCGGACTCTTGTCCATCAAAAGCAACGATTTGTCGGTGTTTTGCCGAGTTTAAACGTGGTCGTACCGACACAAATGACGCGGAACGCTCCGGTAGACCAGTGGAAGCCGTTACACCGGAAAATGTGAGTGAAGTGACACAAATTATAAGGAAAGATCGTAAAGTGAAGCTCCGTGAGATTGCTGAGATGACACAGATATCATATGGAAGTGTATTTACTATCCTTCATGAAAAATTGAGCATGAAAAAGGTTTTTTCCAAGTGGGTGCCGCGATTGCTTTCGATGGAACAAAAACAGCAACGAGTCGATGATTCAGAAAGCTGTTTATCGCTATTTACTTGCGAAAAAAAAAAAAAAAGATTTGGAAAAGCGTTGGAACGATTGTATCCCCCTAAAAGGTGATTAACAAAAAGTGTTATGTTGATGAATAAAAAAAAATTGCAAAACAAATGTTGTTTTCAATGTTAGTCTCGGGAGTTATTGATTGATGTGTTACATAATATATGAACCGAGGGCCAAGGACCAATACATTACGAGCTATTAAAACGTAACGAAAAGCTTATTTCGGAGAGATGGAGTCAGGAAATGGATAATTTAACTCTGAAACAGAGGCAAGAGGTCTTAAATTACGACAGAAATTATGCTGTACAATAAATATTAGTAAATGTATTAGAAAAGAGTATTTTTTTTTATTTTCTGAATTGACAGAACTTTCAGGTAGACCTAATACATACCTATATGATTAAATCTATGAATAATGCAAAAAATATCGTTATAAACACTCTCCAATTTTAAATAAATATTTGTATAGCTTGGATTACATAAATTTCTTCAATTTATACAGAGTGAATTTATAATTACGTAAAACATATTATTTTTGAAATCCCTTTCTATTACGAATATCATTATTCTGTTAAACGGCTTATGTATCATTTCAAAAATAATAGTGACATTGTTAAAGATAAAGAGCTTATATTCATTAATTATATGGTTAATAAGACATTCAGTAATGTTATTCGTTATTAAATGATTAAACTAGGAGAGTATTCAACGATCCACACGTCTTTTAATTATAAAGAAAGCAATTAATAAATATAATCAACTAATAAATTCAAGTTTAAGTTTTGCATTTAATATTTTTCAGTATAAATATTTCTTTTTAAATATTCTTGAAATTCTTCCTGAAATGTAATTTTTTATTTCATACACAGCACACTGAAGAATTCGAAAGCTCTTACTTCCCTTAAAGCTTCATTTTTCTTTTTCCTTCCCATAAAAATCTTTAACCTGTCATACATATCTAGATTTCCATATTCATATTTTTCAGATAAGCTTGAAGATATTTCTTTCATAAAACCTCCACTCAGCATTTATTCTTCAATAGTGATGGTGGTTGAATGAGAAGTGAAGTGACGATTTGTGAAAGACGAGAAGGAATATCGGAAGGAATGAAATAGAAACGGGAATTTTTTTTCTCATCTCGATATTTCATTCAAAAGTGGATCCTATCAAAATTCAATCCATCATTCAGAATTCCAGTTTATTAAATGACTGAAAAATAAATGACTTCAATATCTTAGGGAAAAAACGTTTCTTCTTTTCAATCAATATTTTGGAAGGATCCGAAACTATTTTTGTATCGGAAAATGCAATATCTGTCATCCAGAATTTGAAAAATGAAAGGAGTTTTTTTTGGGAAATGGGAAATAATGCGACATAATAACGTTTAAAAGGATAGTTTATTGTCTGGATTCCATCTATTTCAAAAAGAACTCACTAATATCAAATAACGAGCAATTTCATGTTGATTTATAGGGCCAATTTTTATCTTTCTTATTGTTTTTATAGAAGTCATGTTCTCCAAGAAGATTTAAAACAACTGTACAAACACACTCATAATAAGTTCGTGGACTTATTAAACAAGAGTTTTCTCGTCTAAATATTTAACCAGTAGTATTCTCTTTTTTTCACATTTAATGAACTATTTCGATTTCCTTTCGTTAAACATGTCCTTATGATAATCTCGGCAGTCTTCGTTGTTTTCAGGGTGTTTGAGAAGCACGCATGATATCATAGAACTTTTTGATCTACTTATGTTTACCATTTACAATATAATTTTACGGTTCATGAAGTAAGCAAAATAATTGAACGTATTAATACTGTGAAACGCTGTTGTTTTGTTGGAACAAGATTGGGCTTAGCAACTTTCTGTAAGCAATTCTAAATAATTAGTAATTTTTCTATAATTCTTAGTAATTACCTGATGATTATTTAATTTTAATGTGTATTATAACACCATATCGTTCCCTTACTGTTTATACATGTCCGTCTTTATTTCTTCTTTCTCAGATAGAATAAGCAAGTACATACACTGGTGTTCAAAATTAAGAGAATTTTCTGATAAGGTCGATTATCTCTAGAACTACTTCACAGATTTTAATGAAATATGGCTTGTACATAGGTCTGATTTAATACAAAAACAATAATCCATCAACAGTTATAATACACAAACATGTTCGTGTGTAACACTCGTCGGAGTCTCAAGGTATGAAACAGCATTAGCAGAATAGAACAAAAAAATGGTTTATAACAGACGTGGTGCCCTTTTACATTTATACAGGAATCGCACCTTAATTGTATGCTAAAAATAAGATTTTCAGGTAAGTTTTCAGGTCATGGATGATTCTCGAGAGGGTGAATTGTAATTGCCCTCCCCAGAGCGTCCCATGCACACTCTTTAAGATTGAAGCCAATCTATCCGGCGAATATCCGCATTTTCCAGAAATTCATCGACCAATTTAACTCTATGGGGCCTCGCGTTGTCATCCAATAAAAGGAAATCAAAATCAACTTGAAGATTTCATCTCTATACCTCTCAGAAGTCACACAGCCTCTTTCAAAGACATGTAGGTGTGTGCGGCCATCGAATATGTTGCCTGACCAGGCCATCAAGCCTCCGCTACCGTAATGGAAAGTTTCTTGGTCTTTGGAGGGCAAGAAGCAGAACTCTGGTTCTCTCCATATGAAAGTAAAGTATGGATCATTAGTTATTCTGAACCGGGACTCATCAGTGAAGAGAACGGTCGCCCATTGACCTTTGCTCCAATCTCTATTATATCTGCATCATTTTTAGCGAACTCTCCTGTTCGCAGAACTGAGTGGAAAACAAATAACAGGTCCTCTTGCAAACAGCCTTCTCTCATGAAGTCTTCTGGAAACAATCAGCTTGTTCCTGTGGCCGCATACAACTCATGAGAAGCTGTAGCATCCCTGTTACGCCTCGCTACAATGATGTTCTTCTTCGGCCGCTGTGGCTTTAAAACGACCTTGCATGGCCTTTCTCTCGACGGATCTGGTATCCCTGAAATTGCTTTCATAAGTTGGACACGACGCTGGGCGTTAAATAGAATTCTCTGCAAATCTGGATTTGAGACAGGCCTGCTTCTAGCCTACCCACAATTCGCCACCTTATTTCATCCTTTTAATGTTAGTGGTTACTCAGTTTTGCTGTTTGAATTTTAATTTAAGCGATTGCTGTAGAAAAACACCAGGAAATGTGACGAAATGTGGTAGCGAACGAAATGCGGATTTTGGCAAGCGCGTTTATAAATCCTGTTTTTCGACTAGTTTCGCCCACACACACGTATATGCTTGCGTATTTGACATATAAGATTTGAGTCTTTGTTTTGAAGCAGTATTTTTACAGTTCGTTCAATTCTTTTAATGAAATTCGACAAAATATACAAATTATCTTAATTTTAAACACCAGTATATATATATATATATATTACACACACATACGCATACATACATACACATATATTATATGTATATATATATAATTTTCGCCTTAATTATTTTTCCTGATTTTTGTTCTTGAGGTAGATTTGAATTGTCTTTAGTTTTAGTTCTAACCCTATTTGGAAAATGGTGTTGCTATCTTTTGTTTAATTAATATTTGTTTTCGGAGCGGGAACTTTGTCAACTAAGTTTGCTTGTAGTATTCACGTATTGTTCTGATCACTATACGTTTTATTATTTATTTTACAAAGTGAAAGTTTTATTTTGCAGTGCATGACTATTTTGTTTCTTTATTCGTATTATGCTAAATCTTGTTATAATTTTCTAGCATTGCTAGTTTGTTTTCTTTCTAAGTTATTCTGTTTATTTTAAAATTATACTGAATTTTTTGTTAATATCTGTTCAATTTTATCTTCGGTTTTATAACCATTTTTGTATAATATAACTGTAGATTGGAGGCATTTTCACCATTAATTCTCAGACAACGCAGCTTAGGACAGTCTGCAACCTGTTACAACATTAACTATACTATACTCAATTTTTTTCATTATTCTTCAATTTCTTAACTCTCAATTTCTTCATAAGTTTCAGATACTTTTAATAGATATCATTTTAATTTTTCATATAGTTTATTTGCGTCTGAAAATTTATATGTGGTATATAATTTTTTCTTATAAACTTAAGTTTATGTTCTTGTTCAATTTTTTTTGTTTGAAACTATTTATTTGTATAATTGTGTGAATTGGTGTTGTTTCATTTGTTTATATTTCTTTTTGCTTACCTTCTTTATAAATTTTAATTTCCGAATCTAATTTTTTACATTTTTATGTATTTCACTTGGTGTGTGTCCGTCTGTGTGTGTATTAATGCGTCATCAAATTTTCCATCTTTAATTTAACCAACTTCCCATCAAGCTAGAGCTCTGAAACTTTGGGAATCATTCTTACTCGCCTAACAATGCAATATTTAGACATTTGCTACAAGTTTTAACTAATATTTCGATAATTTGTTTTTGGCTACAGCAGCGTTAGGATCGATAAATCCTTCGGGATCAAGGCTGGCATGGCGAATAAATGCCAGCCTTGATCCCGAAGGATATGAAATAAATTATAAGTAAAATAATGTTTAAATTTTCTTACCTCATCTATGACGTTTTCTTACTCTCTCTTTACTGCTGCCAGCCCTCTTCTGGGTATCTTTTGGCCCATTACCAGTAATTGGCTTCTTAGTTTCATCTGGAAAATAAATTTGAGATTTAAGGAAAATTCAGAATTGAAAATATCTTTAAACTTACCATATATTGCATGGTTTGTGTGGCCAATTATTTTATAACAATATTGGTTGAGGATATTAACGAAAATGATAAGGATATTTTATAATTACTTACCGAGTACGAAAATGATAAAAAAAATGCAATGAGTTCGAAAATTATAATAAATTACCGAGTACGAAAATGCCACCATATAAAAACGTTGTTTTTAAAATCGTTAGTTTTTATCTCGAATTATGTCAGTATACTTTCACATTTTATTTCCAACTTCCCATTTGAATTTTTTAAGGATGACTTTATTTCTTTTCCTTTTTGTTACCTTATTTTTTCACATATAGGAGAAAAAACTATGCAGACTTTATTTATGAACAAGTTATTCTTTTCTATCATTTAGAAATTATTTGTATGAAATAAAAATTCAAATAATCAAGATTAAAATATAGCTCTTGTAAATTATTATTTTTGTAAAGAAATCATTTGAAACTGTTAAAATGGATTAATGTAAGAATCTCATCTGTAATTCTAGATTGGCCACAATAATGCCTTTCTTAAAGAAATACATATATGGGTTTTAAAAAATAATCATCTTGTCTTTTTGGCAAAAAGAGAAAAAAAGGAAGAAATGATGTGAATACTTCTTTTGATTTAAGCAAATATTAAAAGCCATAGTGATAACTAAGAATAAAATTAATGTTTCTTGAAGTGAATTTTTAGTTCGCTAAGTTAAAAATAAATTAACATTTTTTTTTTGAAAAAGATGATGAATTTAAGTTCAAAAAATTTCTTTGATTGCATATTACAAATATATCTTATGACTAAGTTACATTTCGATTTAATAAGAGTGTCTTAATAATACCTTATAGATAAATACGAGCGCGATGCATGAGCTAAGCACTAGAAATTTAGTTCAAGGGTTTTCTTTATGACATGAAATTAGCTTAAAATAAGAAGATAAAAGAAGATAAAATAGGAGAACAATAGAAGATGAATTTGAAGAATGCATCTTCTATTGAATTCATCTTTCTGTCAATCTTACAAGATTTATAACGGAAATTGTACCTATTATTAATCAATGAGTAATACTATTTAAATTTAAAGAACAATCTCAAAAGTTTTTAGGAAAGGCCTTTGAAATTTATTTTATAGAATAAAATTTATTCTCATAACTGAAAACAACAGATTGATTCTATTGGTTTGAACGAAATAACAAAAAAAACCACGACTCTTAAAATGAGGAAATTTTATTTATTTTTCAAAATATAACAAAGCCTACTTTTGAGAAAAGAGATCTAAAATAGTTTATAATAAAATGAAAATAATCAAAAGTACATATAAGTAAGTTGTAATGAAATATTACACAATAAACGATATAAAATATATTTTATTTTACAACAACCTAAATAATTTCAATAAATATATTTTAAACATTGTTGGCCTGAAATGCAAAGAAGTGTTTATTTTTTCGTTTCCATAGTGGAATCATTTACATTTTTAGCAAGATTATTTGAAATTTGAAATATTTTATGAGAGATATATTTACATCTAATAACATATTCTTAATATAATCACAATATTTTACAAAAAAAAAAAAAAAAAAAAAAAAAAAAAAAACCACTTTATTCCATTAAGCAAAATTTTTCTAAATTGTTATGTAAATACATACTTACTAACAATAGACATATTTTGAATACGTCCACCACTTCTGATATTAATAAAGGCAGTATATCAATACTAGTCCTCAATAAAAGTCTTATTCTTGTATGGTATAAAAATTTTCAAACAGTGTAGTCGATATCTAAGATGACACGAGCACATATTTTTATGGCTGGGGAATAAATTATGATTACTTTTTTCTTCTCTCTCAGAATTCTATCTTTTTCTAGCTCATTTCATCTCATGCATCATCTTTTGAAAGAGATGAAAAGGAAAAAAAAAGCGCAAAATCCTTCAGCGGTTTTCGAAGAATCTTTTCTTTCCAGCAGATAAAAGATGGGGCAAAACCCCTTAATACATTTCTCAAAATTGAACAAAGCGTATTGTTGAGAAAAATGGGGTATTATTTCAAAAAAGGCTAATGTTGAGTGACTGAATTGATCAAAGTACAAAATGCCTAACACTGGAGTATTTAAATTTAGATGCAATACTAAAGTAAATATTTCATGCGAATTATTATTCTAATTTTTATCTTTTAATGCATTTTAAATTTGGTTGGCATGATTGATGTTAAGTAGAGAAAAAAAAATGTAATTTGAATGGAACTTTGCAATTTAATGCATTTCAAAATCCATTTTGATATAGTTTTAAGAATTTAAGATACATATTTCATTTCAATTTAATTCATGTTATAAGAATGCCTGATTTGTTTGAAATAATTATTCCCCTCTTATCATATCAATTGAGACTACAAGACGAATAAAAGAAGAAAGAAAGGCATTATTTTGATATCGTTACAAAATGCGAAGTTTAATATGTATTTGGTCGGGAAACGTCGATTTCATCAATGTTGAAAAAATAGGTCTACAAAAGTTTTCAATTTCCTATGCACAATAATCACTTAAAATGTGTTTTTGATCTAGTGATGTTAGCAGTATACTTTTTTCTTAATTATCAAGCAAAATACCAAAGTGTTGTGAGAAGTTTTAGTTTAGTTTTTATTAACGTCGCACTAGAAGCAACACGAGGGCTATTGGCGACGGACCTCGTAATTTTGAACCACGGTCAAGTGACGAGGACGACACCTGAGCTGGCACCCCCTCTCCTAACATCCACACCACGCCAACGGGAGGACTTTGGGCCCCGAACAGATTTAACGTGCATCAGCCCCGGCTACACGGCGGGTCTTTGGTGGCCAAGGATCGAACCCGCGACTGAACGAAAACCGCCAGCCGCTATCCACGACCCTGACCACTAGGCTACCGCGGCCCCAAGTGTTGTGAGAAATAATGCTATAATGAAAAACCAAGTTTTGAAGCAATTAATCATAAATATTTATGTTTATTACATTTATTTAAAATTCAAAGTTTAACTGTCATATTTCTTTTAAATATTTGATCTAAATATTTAGTTTTAAGTATTCTTCAGAGATAAAATACTTTTAAACATTTAAAATTGTACAAGATTATACGCAGGACTACTGTATAAGAAAAGGATGTAATTTTCTGACAAAGTATAGGTGTAAAGAAAATAAGATTGTGAGTGTTATATAGTGTAGGTCATGCAGTAATTAGGAAGATGAACTGCAGAAATAATCTGTCGAAAATGTCGTTAAGTAAGATATGATTTAAGAATATCTGTATTAATTAATTAGTCCTCTCATTAAAGACAAAAGAGATACACAAACTTTGTTGTCCTTGAGTATGGACCTAAACCTGTTAGATTCTTCTAGAATTTCGAATAATCGTTGTAAGCGTTGACATTGCTACAATTGTAATTACAAAACGTAATAACGTTATAAATTAAAGAAAATTTTAAAATAGAAACATTTTTTTATTTAAACTTGAAAAATACATGATATTCTATTTCAAATATCCATCAGTAGGGATATTATTTTGTTTACCTTCATCATGTAATAGCAAGTCATAATTATACTTGAAAGTTCAATACCATTTTGTGAGTTGGAGCTTCACTGGGATTTAATTTGAAAAATGCTACTTTTCCACACGGTCAAGAAGTCTGGAACTTACTATTTGTTAATACTTATTCTATTATTTCGTCACTAGGAAAATACTTTCCTAATCTAGAATTATAAAACGTATTAATATTTTATGTATTCTTAATCATATTTTCATATCTTAGGTAAAAACCTGTTTTTATTTTATATCCTTTATGTTTTACACTATTTATATTATGGATAAATATGTGTATAAATACTCTTTTAATATCAAATCTTAAAGAACAGATAAAATTAATATTATTCGAAATGTAGATTTGTTAAATAGTAAAACTCCTGTGTATTATGACTTTTATTGGAATCTGAAGCAAAATATAGACCTAGTTTAAATTCCCTTATAAATTACTTATACAATGTTCTTAAGTTACAATGTTTACAGCCAGCTTTAAAAGATCATATGAAATGAATTTAGATCGTATTTAAATTTCACCCCCCCCCCTTATTTTACAGAGTTTTAAGCCCAATTTAAGTTACAAATGTTTAGAAAGATTTTATTGTGTAAATAAGTACGTAACTGATGAAAACAATCTTTTATCCTACGGTTTGCTTGCTGTATCATGTGAAGAATCGAATGCGCATTTAAAGTCAACTTTTTTAACCTTGTGGCTTTTTAAACATAAAGTAAGGTCATATGTAAGTTTGTAAGTATGATACAGCTTTCGCTTAGTTTTATATCTTCACTTTTTTTAATTTCGTTCATTTTTCTCTCAAAATAATAGTTCTTATGTAAAGTACGACATGAAACAAACTATATATTTAAAAATATTTATATAATATTAAGCTTACAGTCATGGAATAGTTCTTTAGTTAACATTTATCACTTCAGCATAATACTTCGAAAAAATTGTAAAACGTATGTGGTAAATGTTTATTAATTTCCACATTCTCTCTCTCCCGCTCTCTCTATGTATGATTTAATCTTCATTACTTATTTAAAATCATTTTGAAAAAAAAAAAAAAATGTACTTTTTTTGCTGGAGTAGGTTATCCATATAAACTATATCTTTGAAAGAAAACTAATACATTAATGCGATATTATTCACAATTTTTTTTATTTTAATTAATTAGATTAATTATACTAACTTCCAACTTTCATTTTTTTTTGTATCTTACAATCAATTATATAATAGTCATAAGTCAAATAAGTGTAATCCGCTGATGTGAAACTGTGATGGACAATTAATTGTGTGTCAGCTCAAAGTATTCAAATAAATTTCGATAATAGTGACTAACATTAGAATATGACCAAAGTTATACTAGATCAATCAACATCTGTATCGTCAATAATTTTAAAACTCATTAGATAACATTTCGCATAAAATTAGAATCATAAAGTATGAACTCAAAAGTATTAGCTTAATTCAATGACTGCATAAGCTAGATGGCCGTTATCGCCTACATAATCAATTTTCAAATGTATTGAAATAGGGAGTAAATTTCAACTCGATGGCAGAATCTGTTCAGTGTTATTATTCATTTCAATTCATGACGAGAGATTAAGTGGATTTATCAACTCTAATAAACCGTTCTTGTTATAGTTGTTAGATCCAATTAATCATTCATTGTTATTCAGAATACGTTTTGAACAGTATTGAAATATTAGATAAATTAAACCACGATGAATCATTTTGTCTTGATGCTGTTATTCATTTCAGTTTCAAACCTGGTATTAAGTCGAATCATTGACTATAGAAAATCTCATTACTATCACTATTCTGAAATGATAATTGTGTTTGTAGTGGTAGAAGATTTGTAAATTTTGTAAAGATGAAGTAAATTTCTAAAATTTAAATTACATTTATCTCTATATTTTATTCCGAGTATTATTAGCTTATGATATTTTAAGTCTTGAAAACTTCAGCCAAGAATGTAGTTCTAATGTACTCCGAAGTGTCTTGGTGTGCAATATATGATGATGCATCGCCATTTTATGAAAGAACTCATAGTAATATCAGAAGTTGTTTTGGGAAAAACCAGTTACATGAACTATTCAAAAAATTAGTCATTTGCTGAAATGCATTTAATACTTATTCTTGCAAATTTGGATGATAATCTATTTGTAATTGAGACGAATGATTATCTCAGGGTATTGTTAACAAATCTAGAATGATTAAATACAATGTGTGTGTGTGTGTCAAAACATTCCTAATTTATAAATGTTTATTTTATCTTCTTTGTGTTTTTTCTTCACTGTGTTTTTTATGCCTTAGTTTGGAGCTTATTCATAATTCGAATTTACTTCCTTGCCATTATTTCTTTGCTTGGTATACATTCAAGTATATACGGATCTCTTTCTTAATTACTTTGCTGACTAATTTTTTTTTCTTTTAATGTAGGGCTTTGGCATAAGAAATAATTTTTTTACATACATTTTTTCTACAATCTCAGAAAATTTTATAAGTTTACTTTGTAACTTTTAAAATTTATCTGTATATCTTAATGCTTGCTTCTTTCTCTTATAATTTTATATAATAACTAATTTTATACTATAAAATAATTTTAGAAAAAGATTATGCTATGAAAAATAAGACCCGAATTATGAACGCACTTTAGAATTTGGGTTTTAATAATCGATTGACAACTCGAATCCGTTTGACGACTGCAGAAAACAAGGGTAATTCGTTATCTTGAACATGTAATGTGCAATATTGGGTTCGTGATGGCGGGAAACAGCAAATTCTGATGATTCAATAATCATAACAAACATTTTTTTAATTATTACGACTTTTCCTCAATTTTTTTATAATTAATTAAATACATCCATAAGATTTACTCTTTGAAACATTATGTTATTATAAATTATCTGCTATTTGGACATGTAGAAGAGAATATTACATTAAAAGACATATTATATTGAAGATATAAAATGTGTTATATATAAAATTGTATATTTAAGATATATATTTTATTTAATTAAAGACACATTGCATCAAGACATATAAATGAAAAACTTATAGAACATTAAAGACATATAGAATATTGCATTTGTCTCGTATTTCCCTAAAAATGAATGATAAGATTTTAGAAAAAACCTTTTAATACGTACTGATTAAAAATGTATTCCTTCCATTGGATAAATTCCATTCCATTCATTCATTACTTTGAATTCAAGTGAACAAAAAATTCTTTAATTGAATTCCGCCATTGAGAATTTATGCATGAGTTTGCGCATGAATGGATTATGAAATAGTGTTCACTACTTTAATCTTAATTTCTATGTTTTTCAAAATGTGGCTTATAATTTGGCCTTTATTTCCTATATGCATAAAATTTAAACATAATCCCAGTGCATTGTTAGCAATACTCCTCTCATAACGGAATGCAATCGTTTCACCTGCCAATTAATATCATGAAGTCATCCGATTCAAACTAGAGTTTGATGAGGAAGTCATTAGAGCTATCAACACACATTTGAAATGCCGAATGGGAATATGATGATGTAATCTCTCTAATAGTCAGAGTTTCAGAACAGATTTCGACAAACTGTGCATCTATTCGATGAATGTCATCCTAAAGATAAATTTTGATTAAAATCTTATAAATGCTTATGAATATATCAAATATCTCCATAAAATATGGGTACTTTAAGTTATTATTAGTATATATTGCTTCATTAATATATAATTTATTATCTTTAATGCATGTTATATATATATATATATATATATATATATATATATACAGCGAGAGAGAACAGTTTTATTTCAAGGTCATATTTCATACAAAAAAATGATCCTTATTCTTCTTTATTCATCAGTTTCTGAAATCTTTAACCAGATCATTATGTACAGTTGTTTAATCCGGGAAAATATTTTTTAAATTACAATGCTCACAACTAAAAAAAAAAGATCTGGAATAATACTGAGATTCTGTACTGAAAGAGGGATATGTTCCTTGTCTTCTTTTCTAATTCAAGCGGAAATTTTATTTTAGTCTAAAATTTAATCTTCATTAATTTGTATTATTAATTATGTCACTCCATGTTGCAGCTCCATGAGTAACACATGAAACATTATAAAATTTAACTTATATTCAAAAGTGCACCTTTCATTTTATAAAGTTTTGTCGCTGTATCCTGAATTATAGGTATGAAGGATTTCCTCTCTAAAATATTAAAATTGAATGATCCTAGTACACTTTCATCACTAAATAAGAATCAGTGTTATTTTTTTGTACATATAAATTAAGTTTAGGACTATTCGGGCCAAAAAAGAGTCCCATCAGAGGGTGTCCATCTCCATTTTTGTTCATTTTTGACATGAGATGCCAATTAACGTTATAGATATATGCATTAATTCTGATAAATTCAAATTTCCGGCATTGTTTTTAAAAGAGAAAAATTAGTAATACAAATGATATACATGTAACAAAACATTTTATGGCATTTGTTTGTCTTTATGTAATAAGACTTGTGTCTCTAAAATAATAAAAGTCTATTTCTTGTAAGTTTTAATAATTATTCGTCTTTAGTTTGAGTAAAAATAATTTTATTTTTGATTAAATTTTGTATGCATAAATTTTTTTATTTCAGTAATTTTAATAATAATTCTAGTAATTAGTTCACATTTCCTCAATTTCGAGAAAATAATTTCAATAATTATTCGTAAAAATGACGAAAGAAATAAAATGAATTAAAAAATATATAAATACAAATTTGTTTAATGTAGGTTTCGAATATAAATATTCGAAAATATATATATATATAACACATCGATCAATAACTCCCGAGACTAATCCAGAGATGGCGCTCGTAGTAAACCAGTAACCAGATCTTTCTAGAGTACTAACCTTTGCTTGAAACGTGTCAAAATTTTAAGTCGATCGGACCAGGAAAAAGGTTTTTTGAAGTGAAGTGAAAAAGGTTTTTTCCAAGTGGGTGACGCGATTGCTTTCGATGGAACAAAAGCAGCAACGAGTCGATGATTCAGAAAGCTATTTACTCGCAACAAAAAAGATTTCTTGCGAAAAAAAAAAGAAAAAAAAATTTTTTTTTTGGAAGGAAAAAAAAAAAAAAAAGATTTGGAAAAGCGTTGGAACGATTGTATCACCCTAAAAGGTGATTAACAAAAGGTGTTATGTTGATGAATAAAAAAAAATTTTGCAAAAAAAATGTTGTTTTCAATTTTAGACTCGGGAGTTATTGATCGATGTGTTATATATATATACCGAACTCCTTTTTGGAACGGTAGGTAGATTTGTTAGAAAACTGTGTAAAAGAAATACATGCGACAAAAAAAAAATACATGCGACGTATGGTAAATTTAGTGATATGTTCTACATCATAAAAAAATCATGTAAGATGGAAAAAAACTCTAAATATACAATATTAAAATAAAAATATACAATATTAAAATAAAAATATACAATATTAAAATAAAAATATACAATATTAAAATAAAAATATACAATATTAAAATAAAAATATATAATATTAAAATAAAAATTTACAATATTAAAATAAAAAAATACAATATTAAAATAAAAATATACAATATTAAAACTTATAGTATAACTACAAACGATTTCAAGTAGTGATGGCGTATGACAGTTGAAGAATTAAAAATATTACAGTTCCTTTTCTAGTTACGGTTTATATTTTTTTATTTTTACTTTCTTCAATGTCTTGTTCGAATTTGTGTATTTATATTTTTATTCCTTTTTCTTTCTTTGCGGAGATTTATCTGTATATTGGTAAATATTGATGAATATGCTTCTAGCTCTATGATATAGTAATGATTCCTCCTTTACTATATTATTTTATAATTTTTGAGATTTTTATCTTAAACTTCATAAGGTTAAAATGCTTTGGTGTAGTATATTTAGAAGAATCTTCACTCACTAAGAATAATCCATTTCGAAAGTTACGTTAATGAAGTTTATTAGCTATTTATTTAATGTTTAATTTTTAAAAAAAAACTTCGAAAACGCTCACTGAATCTCTTTAAATAAAACATTAGATGTAAAAAAAAATATTTTTACTGAGACTTTTTAATAAAAGATGTATCGCGAGTTTTTCAATAAGCTAGGCACGAATATAAAGGCTTAACAAGGCTTGGTAAATATTAACCACTCCAAGATGTCAGGTTTTCTTTAAGGTAAAATGTAAAACTGTCTTCCTTGGCAAAAATTACCTTTTTTCTTGTAGAAATTTGAAGTTAAGTAAGAATTAATATACATAAAAATGTACACATATTTTTTCTGTAAAATAGATAAAATTTAACGTACATGTACGAATTTATTTACATTATTATATTTCCTATATTTGACTTTTTATATCATTTCCTACGTTTTCATTGTAATTTTGCCATCCCAATGTTTGTGCCGATGATATTACATAACTTATGTTTGAACAGAATTTAAGCACATTTTAACTAGTTTCTCTGAAATGAATATAATAGTCAGCAGAATTTGTTTTTAAATTCAAATGTTTAAGAAATATAAATTGAACTTAAAAGTTTCTTAAAATTGTTTCCACTCACTAAATTATTTATTGCACAATCGAAAAGGTTTTTAATTAAATAAGTTTAATAGCTAAGCAAATTGTTGATATAAGTGTTAAGCTCTTCACTATATTAAAGATTAATAGCATGTGATGAAATTTAAAATTTTTTACGTTTCTAACTTTTATGTACCAATTTATTTTTTTTGAAAAAGAAAGACGCTTAAGAACACTATTACTTTTAAGCCAACATTTCAGGTTCCGAAAACTATTGTAAGAAAATAATAAACGTATCACACAAAACGAATTGGTAAAAAATCTGAGCAGAAAAAGAAAGAATTTAACAAAAAAAAAATGATCAGAATGTCAGCTGGTGAAAGCCTCAAGGTATAAAGATGTCATAAAATTCTTCAAAATGAAACAAATTGTTTTCTGTATAAGAAAGATTTCATCCATACCCACGCAATGGAAACGAGAACCTTTCTAAAATGACACTTTATTATTTTATTTTTGAAAATTTTATACCTATTTTGTATTTGTATCTAAGGTAATGCAAACTAAATAAGATGGATTTGAAAAAAATGAAAAAATAATGATGAGAAGAAACTTTACTAGAGGAAAGAAAAAAAATTATGTGCTGAACATTTTAACTTAATTTCGGTTTCAATATTAGAATATATATGTTTAAAAAATAAGTGCTGATTATTTTTTTTCTCTTCAAATGAGTTAAATAATGTTAGATCATGATATCAAATATTTTATCCAAGATTTACTAAACCTTGAGGGCTAGTATTCATCTGGCTTGTGAATTTTGATCTGCTTTGTTTAATTGATAACTATTTAATTTGAACCTTCAATGAGTTTGTTCTTTTGAATTGAATTCACTAAAACTTCTTAGATGTTACAAGTATAGAGAATCGATTAATATAAAATAACTGAATATTCCGAAATCATTAATTATTCTGCTATGTAGAAAATTAAGAAAATACAGAATTGAAAACCTAATAGCTTTTATTGGGGGTATTGTACGAAAGGAAATACACATTTTAATGTTGATTAGTGATGCACTGTAAAAAATGTAATTCCGCTGAAACTTTCATTATTTTCTGCATAAAATAAATAAAATAATAAATATTTGATAACGGTAGTGGAAATTCCACTAGATTAACATTACGTTCACAAATCAAAATGGCCCGTAGACGGGAGCCTTAAATGTACATCCTCTTTTATAAAACGAAGCGAATTGCTACCCCCCAAAAAGAGTTTTATGCTAATATCTCCTTATCTCTACTTTCAACTGCGTCTTTGAACGAAGTTATATACAAAACTAAAAATTGCTGTTTATTTCACTCTTAAGCGTATTGCATAAACAGCATTAGAATAAGAACGTAGATTTGTTGAAAGAAGGGAAATCGACTGAAAACCGGATAAAATTACATTAAACGAAGCAACAAAAATTAAACGAAATTTAACAATATCAATATCTAATTATGAAATATTTTATAAGATGTGACAATTTCAGTTTTTTTGGTTAGTTTTTGAATTACGGTAAATTTTCTATATAGTAATCGTAAATCATTCAAAAACAAAAGAAAGGCAAATTAATTTGTACAATACTGATAACTCTGAGCATATTCCTGCAAAAAAAAAACGCATTTCTAATTTTTACTTTGAATAATAATACTTTTTTATTATTATATAAGAATTTCATAAAAGAGACGATTTTATGTCATAAAGTACATGACTCGAATAACAGTGTAGAATTTATTCCTAACATATATAACTTTCTATTACGAAGCTTGAAGATAAGAACGTTGTAAAGTCCAGTTTATGACGCTGTACGTCAAACTAGAAACAAGCTCTGGATCAAAACTAGTTGGATATTTGAAGGCATTTCAAACTTCGATCTTGTCAGGCAAATACTGTAACAGAATGTTAGTCTTGAGAAGCATAAACTCGTTTGAACATCTTTCCGAAATAGGGAGAATGTTTTGACGTCTCTTACTTGTAGAGATTTGACAATGCATTAAGTTTTACATGCGTGTAGAAGGAAATATATTCAATGCATATATTTCGAAAATGTTTTGTAATTTTAAGAGTAGAAGGAAATTTTTTCCCTTTAAAGAATATTTGATTCAAGATTTACCCTTATAATGTAAAAGAGCATAGTTATTAATTAACAGGGTTTGTAAGAAAGAAAGATAAAAATTCTGCATTAATTGTTTAATTAAAATGTTAATTTTAGTAATCTAATATTTTATCAGTTATTTGTATAGTATAAAATAGTAACTTTCATTAATTAATAAACACCGATCAGCTGACATTATTTTAAGCGTTTTGAATAATTGGCTTGTAAAATGTGTGTCAAAAGAGTAAAAGTAAATTTTATGTAAAAGCAAGAATTTTTTTGTAACAAGATTTAGAAGCAATTAAGAAAACAGTAATTAATATTAAGGTGAAATTTTTTTTTTACATTGAAAAGGAGTACGAAGAAATTACTGCGTAAATAAACCAAACGTTTCTTTAATTCAAACAAAAATACACTAATTATGCTTACATCTACTTTAATAATTTAATTAAAAAAGCATTTTTCCATTGAATGAATATCTTTTGTCAATATATCATTTTCCAACAACATATTGGAAATTTCGGAGCAGGAAATATTCTTCATATTGAGTTTTACGGTAAGTGCTGCAACTAGAGTATCAACATTCAATCTTGATTTCTCTCTTGTTCAAAAATCATTATTTATGAAAAATAAGCATTTAATTGCTGCATTAGTTCCAGGGCAGCACACCGTAAATTCAACAATAAATAAATTTTCATAAGGAATGTGTTTATTCTTGAAATTGTTAAATAACTCCTCCCATCTTTTATCAATTTCAACACGTTGATTTTCCCATTGTTCTAATGTATCAGAATTTAATATACATTTAGTCTTCTAATTTCTTCAAACAGGCAATTATTATTTTTTTAATAACACGGATTTCTTTCTGTAAAAACTCAAAATAATTTTCAATATCTGCGATCAAGTAAAAATACACCATTGAAAGCTGTTATTTTTTGTAATACTTGTTTCAGACCATTCTTCGACACATTGAAACATGTTAGGTAAAAATTCTGCACATCTTTAGTACACTCTTCCATTCTGCCTGTATCTGATTCCTCTAAGTTTGATAATTTTCATTTTATTATTTAAAAAAGAAGTTTTTCTTCAAATCGTGGTTTATATTGAAGAATAAAATCGTTCAAAATAGGACTAACTTCTGTAGCTGAAATATGTTCCCCTTTAATCTTTTGAACTGTATTATGGAAAATAGATGCCTAATTATGTACAAAATACATTAATATCTCCGATAATTCATAATTGAAAAATATTTCTAGAATTTTTGGATATTTGTGTAAACTTTAAAAAAATGAACAGAAAGGCTCAAATAATTGCAAAATATGCTCTATAGCAGGTGTTAGAGGGAGCCATCTAACTTTTAAATATCTTACAAGTTTTGTGTATTCAACATTTGCGTAACAGTTTGGCGCTGTATCGCTGAATAGAGAGATTAACAAATTAGTTTTAAGATATCGAAAGGGAGGACAGGAAGGAAGAAACTCTTCGAGGAAGTGGAGGACATTTGGTCACCTTATTATATAGCCTTTCTTATTTGGAACTTATATATATATATATATATATATATATATATATATATATATATTCTTTCTACACAGTGGTTTCAATGGATCTTTATACGTCTTTGTATGTTGAGGAACATTTTATTTCTGTACTTTCAGCACATTTTTCATCAGATGCAATCCAATTTTATTTTCCCTTCCCATTTCAATAATTACATTTAAAAAAGAAATCCTTAAATAATTATTTGTTTGTACGCATGAATAAACGTATTAAAAACATTACAATTTTTTCAATTATTTTAAGTTTTTTATCAATTAGACACTGGTTATTAGTGGTCATGATAGCTTTTTGAGAGCCCAGGCGAAATCTGCTGATTACAAAATTTGGAGATATTGCTTGCTGAGAATGAAAATAGTATAAAATAACTAAATAAAAATATCAAAACACTTGAGAGGAAGTAAGAACTGTTTTGGAATGAATACATTATAACGAAATTGTATATTTGTTTTTTACAATCTTTTGAACGTAAACTATGATAGCATAATATTAAATAGTTTTAGTAATAACACCATAATACATAGAAAAGGAAAGCTAGTCTCATAATAGTGTAAACAATAAATGTTGTATAAGTATATTTATAATCATAAACATATTACCTAAAAGAGAAAGCTGAAATTACGTAGGTACTTTTCTCTCATTTGAATATAATCTACAGGTAAATATATTTAGAGAACTAATTAGGTGCCGTTTTCCTTTTTGCAACGAGTGGGATAAATGGTGCCCAAGATTATAGTTATAAATTCGAGTGGTCCATCTTGGACTCTTTGAACTTGTAGTTCGAAGATCCATAGAGAGTCATTTAAAATGTATTACTGTGGAATGGTATCGGATCTTTTGGGAAAAAAGGGTGCTTTCTTTCTCATTGTGTATCTCTTGTTTTGCCTTTAAATAAGAAGTTTGCCAAGATTTGATTCAATCACTCACACGAATTCGACAGCGACACTTTATACTCGCAGTACCTACATACATCCACACTATCACAGCACACGCAATTTGTAAAGTTGCATGAATAAAGCATCTACATTTGGTGCATCATTTTTTAACCTCCTAGCATGTACAATTATGCAATGGTAACAATTATTCCGTTTGCTTAAAGGATTTAAACGAATACACCAAATTATGAAATTTTTTCTTTGAATAATTAATTATTTAATTTAATCTATAAACAGAGCTTCTTCTCTTCCAATATAAAGATCACTTGCGTCTAATTAATCTATAAATTAATAGTGCCCGAAATAATAAAATCAGAAAAGCATCCTTCAGTATCAAGTGACGTATGCCACCGTAAGTTTTTGTCAACGATTTATGCTTTTGCTTTGCAGTTGGTTGATTTTTAGTATTTTTAATTTATAAAAAAAAATGTCTTATTGGCTTAGTGAAATTATAAAACATAATATATATAAAGAAATGACAGAAAAAGTTAACTAATCACCCAGAAAGTAATACAAATGACGCTGCTAAACAAACAAGGCTACATCTATGAATAAATCAGATAAACAATTTGTGGGAACAAAACCAAAGACAGCATTAATAAATTTTTGAAAAATTACAAGGAGATTCTTCACAACTAAATTAAATAATAAAAGGCAGAAAAATAAGACTTAAATAGTGTTAACATAAAAATAAAAGACTAAGTCTAAAGGACAGAAAATCATCTCAGAGAGTGCAAAAATATATGTAAAGTTAAGCTGATTTTTTCACCACAGACTGAAGAAAATTGGTCTTCATGCTAGAATTCAGTGAAAAACGTTATTTCGATTCATCAAACAGTGATTAAAATGATAAAACTGGACTACAACTCATGTTAATTGAACATAGGATTAATTAGATATTGCTATTTGAAAACATGAAACCAAAATTATCTTGCTTGAATTTGTTGGCATAAAAACATAAGCGCAACTGAAAAGATTTACATCATAATTGAATAATGTCTCCTTTTTCCACACTCACTTTGTGTTATGATCTAGGGTTGTGTGATATCAAAAATGCTCGGAAAAATTTGAATTATTAATGGGAATTAAAAACCTCAAAAATACATTAAAACAAATGAATAGTAATTTTGCTATAAAATAAACGAGAAAAATAATTGAAACTCTTCCCCTTGGTCATTACAAGAATGATAAATAGGTTTATACCTGACCAAGGTTGAGTTAAAAGAAAAAGTTCCTGTTGTGTGTGTAAAGTGATTTGAAGATAATCATATTCCTTTTCAAGATTGCCCTGCGAATAGAATACTCTTTAAGCCAATCCAAAGTTTATGGAGCTGATGAAAGAAACTTGGAAGTCAGAAGCAAACTGAGAACATAGCTGTATAACACGTTCCATTTGGTCGAGTGGTTGTAAGGCGGTCAGAGTGCTTGTAAAAAGAATAAAAATCCGTTCAGACTTTCTTTTAGCTGCAAAACTTTAATTTAAACATTAATGCAGCACCATACTCAACATTTACAATAATACTACGCATCTCAAAATCTATTGAATTATCAGACATTGCTAGTTCTTCCGCCATTGTTCTCCTGTTCCTCCCTTTCTCCCTCACTCTACTCGCCTAACGTTGAGTTCTTTTTCTCTCTGCTCGTCAAGTTGAGTTGCTCTTCAACTCCGAGTCAAGTTGAGTTGTTATTTTTGATAAATCTGTGCTATAGCGGATTTGTTAGAACTAATATTTTAATCCAAGTTTTATACTTAAACCAGTTTCAGAAGTGAAATTACTTAATACTCTCCACGAGAAGTATCGTGAGGCAGTAATTAAGGCTATGGGGTACCCAACTAAGTATTAATTGACATGCCGAGAATTTTTGTATTTTTCGAAACTTTTCTATTTCTTAAAATATTTTTTCTATAAGTGCTTTTCAAATATGAATTTCTTTATAAAATATATTGAATTATTTCTTAGAAAAAATTTCCTTTTTTTTGATGTATAATTTTATGGACCTTACTGTAAGAAAAGTAGTGTTATGTGTCATATAACACCAAAAATACTCTTCTTTGAAATAGTTCCTCAATTTTAGCCACAAATATAAATAACATCTGTTATGATTTTTCTGTTGATATGAATATCTCAAAATTTGTTATGGAAAGTACCAAAAATATATGAATGATATAAGAGTTTATACCTAGAATATAATTAGAGCAAGTAATTTGTAATAAAGAAAAATATTAACAACAAAGTTGATATTTTTATACTACATTTGATTTCTTGTTGTTTCTTATTTCTTGACTATTAGCTAGAATAAACTACAAAAATAAAAGTGTTTGTGCAACGAGATCACTTTCTTCATAAAAAAAATAAGATGCTGTAAAATATCTGAAGAAAAATTGTCTTAACCTTAATTTGTTGCTAAAATATTATTTTAGTTATAACGCAGAATTATTTTCTGAATAAGATTATTTTCATACTTGTTTTATTCATGGAAAAGTAAGAGAAGCATAGATATTTTTTTTGCCTTTCACTCATTATGTATGCGTATAAGGGATTAAAATAAAATGGAAAATGATTTCAAAATACATTCTCATTTAAAAATCATATAAGATCTATTAATGTTGATGAACAATACCCCATTTAATAATTTAAAAGATTATTTAAACGTTTTATATTATTGATTTTTCTCTCAGATTTTTTTTTTTTATTGAACAATATTTAGAATTATGTTTGCATTAAACAGAAATTATGAAATGTGAGTGCAAATAATTAAAAATATTTAGATTACTCTCAATAGAATGAATCTATCTAGATCTATCCTTGAAAAAAAAAAAGTATTACAGTTGATAAAATTGGAAATAAAAGAAAATTCTTTCTGAAGAACAAATAAAGAATTGAATGAAAAATATCCGATAAAAATGTTAGCTATTGAAAGCCCTTAGGGTAGAGAAATGTCAGAAAACTTTTTAAGATGGTACAAATTGTTTTCTGTAGATGAATTTTTCAATATGTTTTCCACATTTTTGACGAGTATCTTCTCTTTGAAAAGACAAATTTTTTTATTTCATTTCAAGAACTTTTCATCCTTATGTCAATCTTAGGAACAAAGTACAAAAATAGTAAGATAGTGCAAAAGGAAAAAAAAGTTAAAAAAACTAAAGTCCTCAGAGGTTTGGTATTATTAATAAAATTTGATTTGATCACACAAAATTGAGTAAAAATGTTTCAAAGAAAAAATAAAAGTTAAAGTAACTAAAACTCCAGAGGATATATAATATATCCTCTGGTGTTTATTTATGGGATATGCAAAATAAAATGGACTATAACTATTTACTCAACAGAGATTAAAACCAAAGGAAAAGCTACTTTACAGAAATATTTCTTTGAAATTGATTAGAAATCTATTTCAAATGCTGAGCTTCATTTCAAACTAGATAATGAATTAAAATATTTATTGACGAAAAAAATCCATCTTTAACTTCAAAAACATGCTGGTTGTTACAATAAAAGTATATAATCAGGAAATAAACACAGTTCTACAACTGATTCAATCAAAGTGTATCGGTACAGGAGTTATGATTATCATTGTTTCAAACAAATACTCAATTACTCCGTTCTTAATTGTTGAAATAATTTGTGGAAAGTAGCAAACTTTGTTAGCACGAATCGCCTATTAAATCATTTAATTTTATAATTTTAAGAAAATAATCGTACTCAAAATTTATTACAATTAATAATGAATATTTTGAAGCATAGGAGATTGAGCTGTATAATTTATTGACTATATAATGCTGAAATATTTTCATGTTTAAATGAGTACTAGTTGGGAGGGAACGACTACACACTTCTTCTAAGAAACTTGCCTTAAATTATGCCTATTATTTTGTACGGTGAGCTCTGAAGAACATACCAGTTCACCAATAATTAGGTTAAACACTGTTTGGGTTATTTTTCAGTGCAAATATAACTGGTTGACAGAACAAGATATCAAAATACCCCAAGTGAACTCACCAAATGCTATATTCTTCTTATTCTAATTTAATTACTTCTTTAACAAATGAAAAATATTGCAGCAACTTTCTTCAACAATAACATCAAAAGTTAAAGCGCTCTACTAACTAGCCAGAATGAGATGTCTTTTTCAGTCTGATTGGTATGGGCGGGGCAAAAAGCGACTGGTCAACTTTTCTTTCACTAGGGTTCGAAACATTACAATCGACGACGACAACCAGCCGCCGCTAGCATCCCAAGGTCATCATTAACACTCTTCCCCTCCACGGGTTCGAAAAACCACCTAGCCGAAAGATTAAATTTTCCATGAAAAGCTAGAAATTCTTAGGTCTATCTGCTTAACATTTTAATACTGTTTCTGAGATACATTTATTTGTATCATGTAAGAAATACATTTACTAATAAAGAAACTTAATAAAAATCGATGTAAATATATATTCAATGTATTTTAATTTTAACGTCCTTTCCTTACCATTTGAATTGCAATTGTTCTCAGTCATTTCATACTCATATTATGCAGAAATCTTTAACTTTAAATAAATTGATAATATAATGAATCCACTAAAAATTGAATCATATATTTAAAAATAAGTTTATGTCTGAAAAAAAATATGCATAATTTTCAATCCTTATTGTCGTGTGTGAAGTTTTCCGGTAAATCCTTTAGTGCAAGTAGACTTTGAATCACTAATCCTTAAGTTAACGTTGAAAAAAGTTCTGTACATATATGCAATAACTAATTATTTACTTAATATCATCGAATCAAATGAAAATATCCTGATTAGCCTTGAATGTCCGCTTTTGGTATTTGACATAAATAAAACTAATTTTTGGAGATGAACTGATCATAATTAAAGAGAAATTCGGTTTTTTATAGTTCTATATTTATAAATGAAAAATTAAGTTAATCGAAATTTAAATGTGAAGTAATATGAAAGTTTTTCACATTAAACCTGAAATTCTAGGAATCAAACATTAAACAGCCTATTTAAAATGTATATGAATATAACGTAAATTCCCAATTACTTTATTCAGATTGTATATATAACAACAGGCAACAACTAAATACCTGCAAAACTGTTTCATTACAAAATGCTAAATTAACAATTTATAACGATTTTCATTATTTTGCATGTAATTCTATCCAGATAACGTTTCAAAAAATAAGATGATATAGATAACGTTCCAAGAATAACATATAACACTTTCAAGAGGAATTTGGCAGAGAATTAAATTTATATCAAAATCGTGACAAAAAAAATCGTGGATGAACACAAGCAGTGGAAGAAGAAAATGATAATTTCCCCCTTAATATTTTATTCATTTTACTTACATGTTTAGTTTGAACAAGTTGGAAGATGCCACATAAAGATAATAATTAAACATACATTATACCATGTAAGTTGTATAGTTGAAAAATTAATAAAATTCAAATGACAAATATTAAATAATGAAGATTTTCTTATGAAATTTAGGCAAAAATTTACTTCAGAAACCAAAAGATCCAAAACTTTTAAACCCAAAAACCCTATTTAGTCATTACATATTATTTCAGAATCGAAACAGTTTAAATAAAAGCAAGGTAATAGAAAACAAATATTTAGAAAAAATGAGATAGTGAAATCAATACTGTTCGATACTTTGGAATGTAATAAAGTGTGTTTATACCGGTATTATAGACCTAATAATTACACTACAGTGTAATTTATATTCCAAAAAAGATACAAAACAAATTGAAATTCAACCATACAAAAAAGGAAGAATAAAATATATTCATTTAGACTTAAATATACTAAAATATTCTTAAATAAGCATCTGAAATATTTTTATACCTATTAATAATTATAACTGAAAAAGACTTATAAAATTGTAACAATAATTAAAACATTAAATTCTATCAAATATAATGAAATACAAAAAATCATAATAAATACAACATCACATTTTTGAGTTGAGGAAGAAGTTGAATATTAGTAAACCACAAGCAGAATGAAATGTTTTTTAAAATCTTGCATAATGCAGAGATGGTAATGCTCTACACAGAATAAAACAACAAATAAGTACCAAAATCTTACAATTTCTAATAGAGTAGTAGAGAATCTTAAACAATATATATATATATATATATAGATAGATAGATAGATAGATAGATAGATAGATAGGTAGATAGATAGATAGATAGATAGATAGATAGATGAATGAATGAATAGATAGATAGATAGATAGATAGATGAATGATAGATAGATGAATGGAATAAGATAGATAGATAGATAGATAGATAGATAGATAGATAGATAGATAGAATATAGATATAGATAGATAGATAGATAGATAGATAGATAGATAGATAGATTATCTATTGTATATATTTTTATCTATTGTATATATTTTTATCTATTGTATATATTACTATTTTCTTCTATAGCATTTGAGTATATTTAATGTGAATTATAAAAGAGGAATGGAACACTCTAAGCAATGAAGAATTCAGAAAATAGGGAAATAAAATCATATAATACATTTTATATTTATAAATATGACTGAAAGTAACAGTCTTTATAATACTAAAGTCAATGCATTCTGTAACCATTGTTTAAGTATGAAAGAGACGTAACGAAGCAGGTTTGCTTTCTAAGTAGACAATAGAGAACATAAAGACAAAACTGTCTTATCTTCGAAGAACTTTTCAGTCGCTTTCATGATATACATTGTTGTTAGAATGAATACATAATATGAAAAACCAAATATGTTCAGATCACAGTTTTGCAAGTTTAATATTTAAAGATGAGTATTATACACGTATTTCGAAATTTTTTTCTCTTATCAATTTTACGTATTCCTCTTTAGAATAATAGTTTGTATTATCTAAATACGTCTTAACATCCATAGGCTATTTTGTGGTGTATTTGTAGCTATTTGAATACATAAAATGTATTTTGAGATTAATAGAAGATAACCTCTTTACAAATTAAGTTTTAATCGTAAATTGATTAATATTTGAAAGATATCACCTTATTAATAAGGATTGATTGTGTTATTATTCCTAAATATAGGTATAAAGTTTAAACGAAATACTTATGTACCTTTTAATATACTTTAGTTGAATTATTACACAAAATATTTTATAATTACAAAGAATTATGTTTAACCAAATCAACTAGAGGCTAGTAGGTGATCGAATTACAAAGATATCTAATAATCGTCTATTTAAGGAAAGAAATTATTCATAGAAGAATATTGAAACAAAGAAACAACATAATTAATCTAAACAATTTATATAATTTGTATAACATGAATCAAGAACAACAATGGAAGAGAATTGCTTAGTTTGATAAGTTCAAAATGACCATTAAAATACGTCTACAGCTTAGGAAAATAAGTCCGAAATGTTTATTTGCTTCATAGCTGATGCTCAATTTCCCCCCGTTAAATCTCTAAAATGTCTTAAAGATGGCAATAGATGAGCATCATATTCTCCATGTTGGTTTAACCACTTTATAGCTGTCTCAAAACTGTGAATTGTAAGGTGTGTTTACCGAAGGGCTCATCGTCACTAGACACCTCATAGAATCAATGGTCTTGGTTTTCGATGACAATGTACATGATTGCATCGTCTTTCAAAACTTGGTAATCAAGTTAATCAACATCGCTTACGAATCTTATATGTATTTCTGGTCGCATTCTTCAAATCCAGAAGATTCCTTTTTCATCCAAATGAGTTCTGATACAAATTAGCTGTTTCGTGGCTCTTCAAAATGCAGTGGTGGAATTATTTTTAAATTTATCGAATGTAATGCTTTCATTTAACATATGCTTTGTTTGATCGGCATTTTGATAATCTATTATTAAGTAACTATTGAGATTACAAATATTATATAAAATTCAGAAGTTTCTATATTACGAAAGTTTAAATAATAAAATATAAAATAAATTTTTATATATTTATTTTAAAACATTTTTCAAGTGGTTTTATCTTTATATTTTATTTATTTTCAGACGATTAATTTCATCTTAACATTAGTATCAAAAATAATTTAAACAGTTATTTAAATAACAAAGCACAAAAGCAACTGTGACACTTAACCAGAATGATACGTATAATAATGAGTTTATTTATTTATTTATTTATTTGAAATATGAAGTTTTTGATACACAAATATATTTATTAAAACTGCAATGATTACTGGGTTTTATTAATAATTAGAATTGATAATGAGTTAACATTAATTTTAAGAAAAGAAATGTAAATAAAAAATAATTGTTTTTACTTTTTTAATTCCTTAGCAATAGAGTTTTTAATGTAGGTAAATGGGTTTACAGTAATTACAATATTTTCAATTTTTTACAATATTAAAAAATTATTTAATATCTAAAATATTTTTAAGATATTGGATCACTTAATTTAAAATTTTACAAAAAAATGTATATATATATATATATAATGAAAATATAAAACTAATATATAGGTGGAAATAAAAACTGCTTAAGAATAAAGATCAATCAAAGACAGTTCAATATAATTAACTCATAAAAACAAAACAGAGTATTTAACTTTAAGTACTATATTATCAAAATAAATATAAGAAATAATTTTAGGAAATAAATACTAAATTATAAGAAAATAATAATATTTTAAGGTTGAAATCATTTTCATGCTATTGAGTAACATTTATATAAACTTAGCTATCTAAATATACATATAAAATGATTGCAAATAAAGAAAATGAATACAAGTTAAAAAATCAACTTTTAGCTATAAAAAGAAAAGTATTTATTTCTTATTCATAATTTTCTAAAATCTTTATATATAATTGATATTATTTTTCCTTCTTACGAGAATGTTAAACTATTAACATTACAATAGCCGTTAAAAGTAATAGCAGAAAAGCTAAATAAATCGAAAAATTGAAAAGTATAGAAAAAATATAAGTGATTCTCTAAAATCATGCGGAGTATTTTAAGTAGGATTTCTAGAATTGGTAGTCAAACTATCCCATTCATCGATCATATTATATAAAAATGGTTATAAGACTATGGTAATATTGAACAAACATAAATGAAAATTAAATGCAGAAAAAATCCTCTAATGAGAAAATAAATAAGTATTCTAAGAAATATCTCTAAGATTTGAAAAGTAAAGCAAAAATTAGAAGTAAAAAAATATAATAGGACTTAAAAATATTATACTGTATATAAAAAAAAAACTAAGGAGACTTACAATGAAAACAATACCTGAAATGTGTACGAAAAATAATTGTCTAACTGAATTCTAGTTCAAACGTGAAAAAAAAAGATTAAATAAATGATGTTAATAACGCACTTTAAATTTATTTTAGAATTGAATAAAAGCCTTAAATATTTATAAATATTATAAGAAATATAATATATTTAAAGGTAAAAAAACAAAACTGATATCGAAAACTAAAAAGAAAAAACAATTAAAAAAATAAGAAATACAATTTATATAAAATGCAGTCTACAAAAATAAAAATATATATTTTTTTAAGAAATCTATTTTTCTGAAAATTGAAAAAAGTTAGAATAAAACATTTCCATATCAAAAAACAGAGTATTTTAATCTTTGTTTATATTGTAATAATAATATTTTAAATTGTTTAAATGAAACTAATGGGAGCAAACAAGAAAAAATTATTTACAAGCAAGCAACTTTTGGGCAATGTATATAAATTTCTTTATGCATAAGAAAGGTTAAAAAACTAATATTTTGTTACGTAGCATATAATAATTTATAATATTTCTAAAAATAGAAAAATTAATGCTACTGTTACTCCGAAAAATTCTTTTTTATCATGAAATGAATGTTATACTCTTGTAATAAACATTGCAAAACAAATTGCTTTAATAATTTTTAAACAAATATCTTAGTATTCATATTCAAGAATATTAATATTAGTTTAAAATAATTTCAAATAAGCTGGGTAAAAAAAAATAGTTCAGGTAAAATATATTTATCTTATTACTTAATGTTCTTTTCAAAAAAAAATATAAGAACTTTAATATATCTAACCACTGTAAAATTATTACCATGAATATAGTTATATTTACAGACATGCAAGTAAATATAATCTAGACTATTACTAGCAGGCCCTCCTTGTTGTATGCCTTTTATTTTTATTTAAAAAAAAATAAAAATTTTGTGTTAGAACTAAATTCGTTGAGTTTATCAATATTTTTTTCACAAGAATTCATTTCATTAATATTAATATTTTTTACACGTATTGTTAAGAAATTTAATGAAATTTTCAATATCTACGGAATTAAAAAAGATCTTCAAAATCATAACTTTTGACACTGAAAATTATATATATATATACACTGCATGCATTTAATGATTTGAAGATTTGTCCAGAAAAGAATCGATGTAATTCGTCACGAAAGAATATAAAAGATAGAATTCCCATTGTATAATTTCTTAATCTGGATGCTCACCGTAACCTCGGCTAACAAAATTTGCATTCCACTAAGCAAACATTCATCGGAACAAATTCCAAGGAGGCGCAGGGTACTTTGAATTTCTGTTCTTTGTCACAAAAGACAACAGACAATGCACTGGATGCCCTCCATAATGAGTAGGGGGCTCATTAACAAGGCCGAAACACTGCTGGAGGAGGATGTTTGTTAACGTAATAAATCCACTTAACCCAATCTCGCAC
>BMAW01016557.1:0-24861 GCA_019974015.1 Nephila pilipes | reverse complement strand
TATATATATATATATGTTTATGTATATATATATTTATGTATATATATATATATATATATGTTTATGTATATATATATTTATGTATATATATATGTTTATGTATATATATATATATATATATATATATATATATATATATATATATATATATATATATACTAGAAGACACGACCACGCTTTTCTGTGGCTAAGTTTTACGTTGAATTATATTGTAGTAAACTATTTAAAACAGTCAAATTATTATTTAGAAATAAAGACGAAAACGTTGTAACCGATGTAAAAACCTACGGGATTAAAATTTGAACCTTTCGTCAAAATTTGTATTCGATTGATGAAAATTTTTGTTGAGTTAATACTAAGCACAAATTAACATAAAATTTTGAATTTTATACTTTATTCATCTCATATTCAAGTATAGTTTTTAATAAAAGAGTAATTTACACAGCTCTTAGTTAATAAAATGAAACAATTTTTAAATGAGGTAGGTAGCATAGATATTTTACTATTTTTAATAATTATATTCATCAATCTGAATTATAAAAATATTCAATTTTAAATTAATTTAAAGCTAATCTGTGCAGAATAATCTTTGTTAACCTGTTTCTTGCTAACACAAATAGATTTGATGTGTTTCCCACACGTGAGTATGCAAAATATAATTGCCCATGGGATGAACATGGATCTTCCACGTCTAAGCCGCAAATTGATATTGTTTGAACTTCAGATTTATTTATGGTCACGGAGAATGCTAAAAGAATTTAAAACTGAAGCCGTTTGAAAGGTATCGCAATTTCTGATGGTATCATTGGAATGCATGGCAAGAGGAGCACTTCTCCTGTAAACTTTCAAGTCAAAATGGTTGCATCAAGAATATTTCCGGTGATATTTTTGATGACCAAATGTGCACCATTGCACAATCGAGGTGGATTGAAATTACGTTGAAGAATAATACCTGAACCAGTCTTCAACTGAAGATTATGGGGTGGCATTCCGGGCATATCCAGAAAATTTAAAAATTTATTTGAATAATTAACACTTTCGTTTTCAGTAACAACAGTGTAATTGATTTAAAAATCATCAGATTACTTCTCAACATTTGTGTATCTGGAAGTTAATTTTGTCAACATCAACATTTTCGGCTGCCAAAATAGCCCGATTACTGAGCCAGTTATGATCCAAGTGATTATTCTATATGTCTGGGAAGATACTCACAATTAATTCTTTTTTTGCCAGAACAACAATGCAGAAATTCTCTGGCAATTTAATGAATCGTGTATTTGGTTGCAATTCTATTCTACCGTTTCCAATATCTAGCAATTGTTTGGAAAACATTTGAGCCGAAGGATCATTTTGCAATTGTACGCGCATGTTTATGGTAAGTCGAAGGTTTTTGACATTTTGCCATAAGAACGTTTCATTTAAACATACGCTAATCTCATCGGCGAAAGTAGAGAGATGAACGACTGAAGCACATTCTCTAGAACACAATATAGATATATAGTTCAGAAAATTTCAAACAAATATATTCATAAATTTTTCAATTATCATTGCGACAGTGTACACATAATGCGTATAAAGAAGTTTTGAGAAAAAGGCATTTAAAGTATAAATCATTGTACCTTCACATTAAATTACCTATGTATTAGTCTAAAATTTCCCAGATTTGTATGTTTCTCTTTCATTAACATCATCTTTGGCAAATTTTCTTTTCTTTTTAGATCTATTTTTTTTCCCGGGCAGTTTTCATACTACATGATGAATGTCGTCTTGATTCAGTTATCTGCTCTTCATCAAGTTCAGCAAACCCTTCCATTGTATTTGTTCCTACTTGCACATCGGCTGCATTTAAGACATCAAAAAAACCTTGAAAAACTTTATTAAATTGTATGACAGCCGAGTAGTCGCCTAATCGTAGATTTTGTAACTCTCTGAACGAAAATTTCTATCGGTATAAATTTCCACAAAAGGCCATTAAAACTTTCATTTCTATTTGGTATTTTCCCATGCAAATATTTATTCATTAAATGTTTGTCTCATAGTTTCATATAATGAAGTTTAATGATGTTCATTATGTTCTTGGATAGTTCTTTAACAGTATCATTATATTTCCAGAATTTCGAAGCCTTTAACCCACATTCTTTTGAAAGTGTCCTATACATTCAAACTTTGAGACACTATTTTCACCATAAATATTTCTAATCGAATCAAAACCGTTTGAATGACCATACCCATCAAAATGCGCATACATTAATTTTTACATGTGATTTGATCTTTCAAACATGCCATAGATACCGATGGGTCTATGGCACCGGATGATCCCACGTTTCACACACTTATCACTTATGAGTAATTCTACCTTCAAGATTTCTTTCACAAAATCTGCATATTTTTGACATAATTTCAATATCTAGCATTTTGCCAGTATCTATGGATATGGCACTAACACATCCATTAAGAGACAAATGTCCTCTTCGCTGCCAAGTTCCATCGACTGACACGTGGCACTGAACAATTTCATCAAAATTATTTTTCTCGTGAATTTCAGTGGCAGCCTCACTCATAATTTCAGGTACCACATTACTGGAAAAATTCTCCAACTTTTTTTCAAGACAACTATTAGCTGTCTTAGATGGAATGTTAAAATCCATAGCTGAACACAGTTTTTTTTGCACCAGAATGTCCATTTCCAATAATGCTCAAGCCAAAAATAAATGCAAGATCGATGCTATGTATTTTGTTCACATTTGGAGATGTACGAAAGGAGATGGAATATTCACAGTTTGGACATTTTAGTAAGAAATTAGACGCTAAGCCAAATACTGATTCTCCGAAAAACTTAAACTATTTTGAAAACACTCAGGACAATTAAATGAGGAAATAAAATCATTTAAATGTTAAAGTTCGGAATAAGGTGTCCCCCTAGGGGATTGGTGTATAATGATTCAAAAATGGCGATTCGTAATGGAAACCCTAAGAATACACAATGCTTAATTCAAGCACGTTTGGCCACCTATCTAGGAAATCGCAAAGTTTCTTCACCAATCAACTAAGGGATATCCTATTCCTGACTTTAACCAATTTAAAAATAATTACTATATTATGATCTTTATTTCTTAAAGTATCAATTGGTTTTGAATGTGACTGAAGTTTTGATTCACTGAATGTTGTTGTAACATATCTATCAGTGTTCTTCTCATCCACTTTCTTGGTGTAACAGTTTCCCTTAAACTTATATTTTCTAACAGAACTTCGATTTTTCTAATTAGCCATAAATTTTATCAAAGTTCTAATGCTAATTAGTAAAACCAAAAATATCTAAGTGAAATTAATTTCCATCAAAATAAATCTCAACATTTGAAATGAGCATATTATCGTAAACATAGTTTAAGCTTTGCAAACAAAATATTGTTGCCAAACTTTTTGAAGAAATTAGGTGTCACCAAACTGCATATCCTAAAAGCACAAATTAAACAAATAATTTGTAATAAAGAATACCGTGACTATATATTAAGATAAAAACCACCCCATCTCTCAAGTTGGACCAAACTGCTCACAGCGAGCAAAATTTCATTAAAATCGGTTTATTAGTTTAGAAGTTAATCGCGGACACACAATGTGACAGAAAATTTTTATGTATAAAGATATATATATATATATATATATATATATATATATATATATATATATATATATATATATATGTATGTAGGTATGTATTTCATATATATATATATATATATAGATCTTTTTAAGAGCCTATGTTTATTCACTTTTAATTTTTATTATTAGTTTAATTTTTGTTTTGAACGTATAATATGTGACCTTGAATGACTTTATTCAGGAAATGATTTCATGTATGACTTTTTTTACATTATAATATTTTGCAAGTTAAAATCATATTTTTTTATCTATAATGGTGCATTGTAGAGATTATAATGATGAAACAGAAAACTGAAAAATATGAAATAGTCTTTAAAGCGATAATACGCTAAAATATGTTGTTATTATTTCACAAAAATGCGTAGTGGTTCAAAAAAACAGATCACGTATTGAATATACATATGTAGTTAGATATTGATAACATTTTAATAATTAGATAGAAACAATAAATTATTTAAATGATAAAAATATATGAAAAGAAATATTTTTGAATAGTATACTAAAAAAATCAAAAGTGTATTTAGATTTATGTCATATATTCATAGTGAATAACATACGGTCAACGGAATTTATTAGATGTAGAATTCGAGTATGTCAGAGTCAATCTAACACTATAACTACTTCGGCTATGAACATTCAGCGATTTCAGATATTTGTGTATATATCGCATTAAATTTCAAATGCATACTGAATGATTAAATGTCCAACGTGTAATCTTGCTTCATATCATTGATTGCTCATAGAATACAATTATTTATATTACGTACCAATGCTGTAAACAGATATTATACTTTTTAAACATCTACTAATTGTATATCTAGCCCTTATTGACTCTAAATAAATAATATTTTATTTAATGGACAACTCTTCCGTGAACTTGTATTTAAATATATATATATATATATATATATATATATATATATATATATATATATATTAGAAACTTATATTCATCCTAGTATATACTAAATTACAAGCTGTAATCCAATGAAATTATTTTAAGTGAGTCAGTGCATTAATTGTATGGATTCAAACAAAATATTTCGTAAAAAGGAAATCTAAAAATTATACGTGGAATAACCAAACCCTGTTTTAAAAAGGTTAATTCACTGTTAGTAATGTGTTAGCTATCAAACAGAAGTATACTATGAAATCTTTCTATAACAGTAAAATTGAGGATGCTGCTGTTGAATCTTGGTTTATAATACCTAATAAACTATTCAGAAGTAAAACCATTTGCATTTGAATTATAAAATCATAGTTTTTACTAGGCAAATATGTTTCACTGTAATCCTGTTAATATATATTTCTTCTATAATGCGAACTGCAAGAAAAAAGTTCTACAATTATCTCACTATTCATTTCATTAAATTTAGAATTTAAATTAAATATTAAGAAACACATTGTTAACTTAAAGATAAGTAAATTAATTTTATATTAAAAAATATCAAAGCTAATTATCAGTTTGTGTCATATAAGCTATTCTGAGAAAAATAAACACTAGAGTGACGAAATTTAAAATTCATAGTATTATAAAAGTTTTAAAATGCAAAATGGTATCTAAATCTCACTAACAATTCTTTTAATACAGCACATTTTAAATACTATATAAAACCTTAAATCACTAATAGTTTTTTTTTTTATTTTTCACATAGAAAACTATCAAAGTTATGTAATCAGAAGTTATGAATTTTGAAACAGAAAAATAATTGAAGGAAATTTAACATTTTTTCTATAATTCTACAAAATATTGTTGGACTCTAATCAGAACTCTTAAAATGGAGTATTATTAACTTCATTTATGATTATTATTACCTACATTAAATTTAAAATCTAGGAAAAATTATCCAAATATGAAAGATAAATTACTCAATAACATAAGAAATTTGAAATGTGTATAATGTTTCAATTAGAAAATAACCCAAAACGAAAGTTTTGAAATTCCCGTTTCTAGAAAAAAATAGTTTCTAGGATATTTGATAGCATCCAAATATTCATAATTAAGTAGAAAATATTCGAATTACTTTTTTCTTTGTCATATATAGTCAGAGAAATATATACTCTGAATTGCTGAATATAACTTTTTAAGAGGTCATTTTACGTAATACACTTTTTTAAGAACATGTTCTTTTTAAAATTTTTATTTTTAAAATCATTATTTAAAACTTATTTAATGTTTACATTTCTTTGATATGTTTATTTATTTGTCAATACCGATTGCACTTGAATTCTTATAAAGATTATGTATACATTTTTTTTACATAGAAAAATAAATACTCCGTAATAAAGTTTAAATATGGAAGTAATTGCATCTTCTTAATTCATATATGAAATCTAATTACGTCTACAATTCATACATGTTTGTATATAAACACTGATAGATTGAATGAACTGAAAAGAAATGCGATGAGAATAATCTGTAATTGTTACTAAACATTTTTTATAAAAGATGGAATACGAGAAAACAGAACAATAGTTAGAATCAATAAATTCGCTTAATTTCATCCTTGAATGAAAAGGAATAGTACAATGATTATAAATATAATATTAAAATTTAAAATCAGACAATGCTGAAGAGAGTTGAAAATGGATAATAATTTAAAAATGTATTTCAATTGAGAGGAACAATATAATTAAGATATAGAATGAACGTCATAGTAAGAGTGTCTATACTTTCCTAAAAAATATCGTAAGTTATTTATTAAATTATTGATTGGTTAATTTTATTGGCTATTTTTCTGTTTTACACTCATATGGCTTCATGGATAGTTTTTAGTGAATCAAAAAATTTTATCGCATGAAAATTATTCCATTTTTTATGTTAAGTTTATAATTTCATTTTAAAATTTTCAAAATTTACATTTATATTCAAGTACTAATATAACATTCTACTAAACAGCTTAGATTACTAATATATTTCATGCAACAAGGAATTGCCGGGTCTATCTTGCATTCTGAACTATATGTAACTTTTTTTTGTAAAACTGATCTTTTCATATATACTAAAATTGATCAAAATAAAATCGAAAGCTCCTAGTGCGGGTAAATGAATCTTTATCGAAATGTTGTTATTTATCTCATACACACTACCTGTTCTAAAAGAACTATAAATTATTTTTAATATGATTTTGTTTGAAATTATTGACAATATGACGTCGTTTTATCTAATAAATGTATTTATTAGATAAAATTTTTCTATCTTCGACTAAGCTGCGTAAACCATAAATTATTCTAAATTATAATACTTATATTGATAAATATGAATAAAATATCTAAATCGAGTAGAAGTTTTTGGTTCATAATAAGCAGAATTCTAATGGCATATGATATAAAGTATCTTATACAAATACATTTTACATCACATTCCCCTACTTTTTATTATTTAGCAATAAGGATATCAAAAAGCTTAATTAAATAGTCGATAAATCCATAATTTTTAATTAAAAAGACAAACACAAAACTTATTAAATTTCTTTAAAAATTATGCAAGATTGCTCTCTCTCAATTAAGCTTCATGTTCATTTCTAACATTTACGCATCACGAGTATCTCTTTATTATCTATGCTTATTTTGTTCTTTCAATTATATTTTTCTTGCATATCACTATCTCCAGTTCAATTAATTGCATTCTTTAATGTTATTTAATTTGCCTAGATTACGTTTTATTTTGTTGGAAAGGAGTTTGAATTTTATGTTATTCAAATTACAAAACATTCGTAAGGTTATTGAAGGAATAAAACCTATAATAGCCGAACGTCACAAGAGGAATTATACCTTTTCAAAATTAATTTCTTAAATTATGTTATTTTTAATATATTGCTTGAATTATCATTATTTATTAATGAATTGGATTTATATCGTTCTTTATATGATAAATTGAATAATGTCCCTTCTTATATGAATAATCATATTACGTTACTTTATTAAAAGATTTAATAGTTAAGTATTTTAATCTGTATTTTAAATTACAATTATATTATTGTCTATACTAGTCATAGAAGAATTATTTTAAAGTAAATTTAAAATAAGAGTACATAAAGTAAAAAAATGTCAAAGAGTTTATTTGAAATTAATTTTTTACTGAATAAATCCTTCGAAATATTTTAATAATGATTTTTAAAAATTAATAAAATGTATAAAATAAATCATGGTTAATTCTGCTACATAAAAAACTGAAAAAGATAGTTGTCTCAGTTTCTAATCCATTCATCTTTTTCATAAAGGGACATAAGTTATGATTACTTCTTAATTTCTCATCTTTATCAATTACAATTTTAATACTCAAAGAATTGTTTGATATAAGTATTTTTAATAATGTAAATATATAATTTGAACTGTGGCGTAGAGATATATTGTTATGGTATAATGAATCTCAATATTTCTCAAGTATATCCTGTAATCTCAGAATAGCAGCTGTTCTGTAGATATCTAACATAGCGTGTTGTCTTAAAACATTCATGAATCTTAAGGTAAAATGGTTAGTGTAGTACTTAGGATTAATGAACTTTATTAAGTTTATAGCGTAATCAGACGCAGTTGTGTGTGTGTATGTGTGCATAAAGTTAAAACCTTCTTAAAGTAATACTACTACTAAATACAAAGACTTAATTCAGAATTAAATATAGTTAAAGATTTGTATTAAAATAATATTACATTTTATGTAATGAAACTTGTTTGTGAATTCAGATATAAGTTAGTGTGATGTATTAAAAGTAAATATTTGTTTTCTGCATTACGATAAAGCTTTTTGATTCAAAAATACTTAAAAGAATGCGATGAATGAAGAATTTTCTACTATTCTAGACTAATCATTTTCAAAAAAGTTCTTTACTAACTGAAACGTAAAAATTTATATGTAAAATAACTTAAGAGTACAGAAAACACACTATTATAATGCATTCAATACAAAATAAACATGCAAGGGATGTTTCAAAAGTAAGTTTCGTCATCTTTTTTCTCACGAAAACTTTATTCATCCCCACCCCGTCCAAAAAAATAAAACCATATCATCATGAACTATATATCTTGCACTATTTTCAACATAGTCACAATTGACATAAAGACATTCGTCGTAGCATGCAAGCAGTTTGAAGAAACTAATCTGGTGAAACTCAGTATCATGCGATATAAGGAATTGTCGCTCAGCTTCCTCAATCTCCTCATCGTTTTGGATAGGCCTGAGCATGATCCATACATAGTGCGGACATTACGTCTGACATCGTTACACGCCTATCCATTAACACCATGTCCTGTGCTCTAGCAGTGTTGTTTTCATTCATGGTTGTGATAGGACGCCCAATATGACTTTCATTCTTCACTGAACATGCTACACCAGTGTTCAACTATTTGACGAGACATGACCTGTTTGGTATGCATGGTCTGTAGACATTCATGGATGACCGACATACTAATAGCACGTGTGCACTCATATTGGATAAGAGCCAGCATTTTCATTGCCTACCACGTTGACAGTACAAATCTGTCGGTCGTCGTAATTTGTACTCGAATAACCTTGGGAACGCTGGTCTGCTTCTGTTCTCATTTTTTCGTCTCTCTAGGCATGCTTCTTTCCTCCTGATGATACTTCTGTCTTTGAGCCAAAAACGAATGTGGATTTTGATGATGGCTTTTTGTTTCGCCTAGTGTGCTCCATCTGCTGATTCGAAAAAAAAAAGAAATCCCGAATCTTACTTTCAGAGCTTTCCTCGTAAAACATGTTTATTTTATAAAAATGAATGTAAACCAAATATTGTACCTTTCCAATCCTTTGTTAATGCTATTTATTCATCAAAGTCTAATATGATTATTTTCATTTTTTTAATTCAAGTCTATTTTGATGTTTATTATTATACTTATTAAGACAATGCTATGACATGACAGTCTTTAAATAATACTTTTTTCCTCGTTTTAAAACACAGGTCAAATATAAACCATATTGTACATTAAAAAAATCTATTAAAAGGAAATAATAATATTGCAATAAGTAATTATTCACAATTATATAATTTTTCACCAACATGATTAAAGTCATCGGGAATATATTTCAGTTATTTAAATTTTATCAATACGTAAGTAATGCTATTTAATCTTATATTTTATTTTATTAATCTTTATATGAGATAAATTGTATCATTTTTTCAGATGATAATTGTAAAATTTTAGAATCAAAATGCCTACATTATGCATATTATATACTTATTTCTGAATGCTTCTCTGTCGTTATAATTTTGAAAATATCTAAAAGGAAAGTTTCTTGTAATTATATATGTACATTGAAAAATAATTCACCAACTTCCTTGTTGATAGCAATATTGATCTTTTACCAAGTTCATATAATTTGTTTTTGAATAATTGTTCTAAATGCTAATTTGCACAAAAATATCATTAATAAATAAGTGATAAAAATTCAGAATAATTAAAATAAAAATATATATTCCGATTATTTTTTTAAAATGTGAAATATCACGAACAAATAATAACGTTTTAATCCATTGAGCAAAATTATTACTGGTGATTCTAATTGAGATGCAATCGAAAGCATATCTTACAAAAGAACAAAATTTTCATCAGTGTACAGTAATAAAATCATATTTTATCCACGAAAATTATTAATAATCACCAATTAATTTCTTTTTGAAACGGAATAGAAGTTCAATAAGTGTGTATATAAAGATTAAAACTTCCGTTATTGAATGTAATGAAATAAATATTTGCTACTTCCTGAGGTAGATAATTGTGGTATTAAGTGCACAAAAAGTTATAAATTCATTTTTTTGATTTCATATTTTTGTGAATCAAAATTTCTGCGATAAAAAATATTAAAAATAAAAAGAAAGAATGAAAGAAATACTATTGACTTGAAGATATAAGAGAACATCAGCTCAAAATTTGACCTTTGCAAAAGAGGTATAGAGGTATTCTAAACAAAATAAAGAACACAGATGTATCATTAAAAATCACAGTATAAAACTAAAATAAGTCAGCAATTGTGCGTGTTTTTTTTAAAAAAAATATGTGATTATTATCTTTTGTAACAAATAATAATAAATAATTTTTTATCATTGGTTAGGATGGATAATTTTTAAAAAATGTGTGTGTATTTCAATCCTCATAATATATAATTAACAGAACTTTGACTCTAGATTCAATCGTGGCATGAGATAGAATCGATTTGAAATCTTGTTCCAGAGTTTTTAAACCATTTTACATTAGCCACAAATTGTAACGAATTCTCAAAATCGCTATACAATTCGCCGAAATCTGCATTGAAATTTTAGCAATTAGGAAGATTAAAGCATATATTCCTATTCAGTACTCTGAATCTACGTTGATAGCCTTAATGACTTCCTCATCAAGCACTAATTTAAATCGGATGACTTCGTGATATTAATTGGCAAGTGAATCGATTGTGTTCTGCTATGAGAGAATCGTTGCTGTAGAATCGCGGACATTAATTTCAGTTCTATGCAAATATGAAATAATTATTTAAAATTAAGTTTGTTTCGAAAATGATTGCAGATAAATTAAAATTTTTAATAAACGATAAATTCGTTAATAAATTTTAATATCTGGTTTGCATAAGATAAAGTAATATATTTAAAAAAGTCATTAAAAGTATATACATTCTATGAAAGTTTTGATTTAATATCGTCATCAAATAAGAATTTACGTTAAACAATGATTTGTTTTACATCTGCTAGAAATGAATAAAAAAATTTAGCATTTACGATTGCTTAATTATTCGTATCACTTTGTCATATGGACAGTACCTATAATTATAGCATTTAATGTGAAAACTTATTTGATTTGAAGTAATTGCAAAAATAATTTACCTAATTTAAAGTATATATATATATATATATATATATATAATTAGATAAAAATAATTTTATTAATAGAAATACTAATAATTAGTGTAGAGTTTGGCGTCGATATATTGTCAAGAACCACGTTCATTTTAAGAGAAAATATAGTTTAATAACATATGAAAAAGTAAAGAAAAAGACGGACTCGAATTTCTGCGTGATTTCATTTCGAGATATAATCATCTAATGCAAGTTCAAGGTAGCTCTGCTGTAGTGCAGCGGGACAATTCCCACATTAGTATGTTATTGTTCTTAACTATGAATAGAGAAAATACGTTTTAAAAAAATAATACAAAATTAGAAGAAAAACCAAGGTAGTATATAGATTTTTTTTTTTTTTTTTGTAGGGAGAAAAACTAAGCAAACCGATTTAGTGAGAGAAAAAATTAAATATCTGACTGAAAAAGTAATTTCAAAACCTTTTTCAGAGATTTAAATTTAAAAAGTGGTGTTTTTTTCCCAAAAAATAGAGACTTTAATCAATGGTCTTCTGAGTATTTAGTTTTTATTTCATGATACGATGTATAACATATTATACTGGATTCAGATATGGTTCTTAAGCGATATGCAGTAATTTAAAGTATTATACAGTACATGCATACTGTTAAAAACTTTTATTCTTGTGAGTGTTCTGTAAAATAGGTTCAATACGAAGGATAAAGGTAAATTACACTTTATTCACAAATATTCAAGAAAAAACAAATATTTACGGTTTAATTCCAAATGCTTTTCTTTGCTGACCAATGAAATCTATCTGTATAAATGTTTTTTTTTCTTTAAAATATTAACGTTGCTGGGAATAATCATCGCAGATTCATTAAAATATTATAAACTAAAAACTTTTCTATCTTGATGAATGCATTGAAATTGCTTTAAGTAAATGTTATCGAAATATTTTGGAGTCCAGAGTAAAAAAATTTAAATTTGTATAGAATGTTATTCTTATTAAAACAATTCTGATCAAATATGTCATATTGGCCGTAAAATGTAACATTCGATTAGTTATTGTAGCCCTGGAATAAGATGTTCATATTAAAATTATTACAAATCATTTTACGTACAAAGACTGCTATTTTAAAAATAAATGGATTATGAATAACTTTTATGCTATAATTCTGATTAGATACTGTTATCAAGTATATAAACAAATCGTATTTGCATGTATATTATGCCATTAACTCCATTTTCTGTTTTTGTCTTACTTTGAAATCTTAATTCTTTTATTTCCATTAAATAAATTTTTGCTTAAAAATTTAACTTTATTTCGAATTTTTATTACGATTATTTTAGGATACATCGTTAGAAAAAGAGCATACTTGCAGCATACTGTCCCCTCCATCTCTAAGACGAGATTGAGTCTAAATAAGGATTGTTGTAGAAGGATAATTGTGTGTGCATAGGATGGAACGTCCAAGAACCAATATATTTCGAGCTTCGGGAAACTAAACAAAATGCCTTTTTCGGAGAGAAAGTGTTAGCAACGAGAAAATAAAGAGAGTTCTTTATGATCTCAACCATCTTTACAGTTACATAATATAATAATAAATACACTTACACTGATTGTTGATTTTTCGCCTTTATCCAAAAACTGTAAAAGCAAAAAAAAAAAAAACAATTTTTATAGGATTTTGATAAAATAATTTTAATGGATCCAGTTTTCAGTAATGTTTATGTAAAGAAAACATTACTGATTTTCAAATTTTAAATCAGATTTACGAATATCAATAAGGAATTTCCAGACAATTAACACCATCTTGAAATGATCCCACAATTTATTTATAACAATACCCTGTGAGATATTGTTTAATTTAGTAAAAATTACCAATGAGTTATAATAAATTGACGAACTTCTAAATTACACATTTCCTTGCATTTTGGGAGGAACAACATTTTATCGATAATATTGTTCAATTTCAAATAAGACAATGTATCTTTCTACAGCTCACTAAACAGAAACTTTACTGAATTCATTCGATTTATTATGTAATTAACGTAAAGGCCAACAAAATTTCCGCGTTCTTACTCAAACCCGCATTAACCGAAATTAAATTCACGAATGAATGCTCGTGAATAGAGCTATTCTGAAGCTTTGTTTAACATCACAAAGGGAGATGAAATGTTTGATAATGTTCAAGCAGCCTGGAATAATGAGCACGAAATTCATTAATAAGAAAGTGTTGAATGGAAAGAGGATTGTCAGATTTAATGAACCCACTTAACGCTCTGTTTAGGTCTGATATGATAGTATTCACTGAAGCAAGATGTATCATCAAATGTATTCATAATCACAGTATTGCTTCAAAAAGTATAGAAAGCAACAATGAATATCTGTATGATAGTAGAAAGTGTGTTCAGGTCTGTATTCTTATCTGTAGTACATTGTGTTTGTGGCAAAGTCAAGCAGGAAATATGATATACTTTGTGATGATATTATTTAAATCAATACGGATGACTGATCCAGTATATATACAATGTGTTCTCCTAGTACATAATCCGTGTATTTTATGTAGAAGACACGAGAGCACGTGCGCATTATATAAACAACACATCACTCAATAAGTCTCCGGTCTAACTGAGAAAAACATATTTGTTTTATAAATTAGACTTTATTCATCAACATACTGTTTTTCAAGAGGGATACATTCATTCCATTGAAGATTTTGCAATCGTATAGTGGTTCGTGAAGTTAACGGAAAGTGATAATTATCGAGAATTGAGACTAGAGCCCCTAACCTAATAAGAAGGTGTTACGTCCAAATAAATATTAATTTATTAGAACTTATTTACTATTTGAGATATTAGAAAATGTGTAAGGGGAAGGAGATTTGATGGGGAGAGAGAGATAACATCTTTAGCTGAGGGTAAAGAAAACTGGAACAGGTGTCTCTAGCAAAAACGTCCGACATTAATGGGTAAGTGTATTATTTTAAATTGCCCTCCATCATCTATTAGCTTGGAGCCTGAGCTCACAAGTTAAGCTAATATTCCACAGTGAGATTCGACACTGTTCGAGTGCCGAAGCTCGATTGGATGGTATTAGACATAAAGTGAATGATTCTTTCAGAAAGACTCTTTCTTAAAATCGGACGCGCTACAATTCATAAGGAGTGCCCATGCCTATCCGCAAACTCACCGAAAGTTCGCCATTTTAGTCACGAATCGCTAAATTTAACTATGTGTTTCTCAAGAGAATTGAAAATTAAGAATAGTTACATCAGTTTGAGATCATTTCTTCCCCTCCAGAATAACAAAGGACAAGATACTGAACAGAATTGAAAAAAAAAAATCAGTATGTCTAACAGTCGGGCCTACAGAGTTTTCATGGTCAAAAGAAAATAATTTTTAGCTCTAGATCATGCGCTCTACCATTTATAGGAGTGAACGTGTTTTTCGCCAAATTCGCGAAAAGTTCGCCATATCGGTCATGAATTGCTAACTTTAGCCTCACATTCTTTAAATGTATTTAAAACTAAGAATGATGATATTAGTATCGGATCATCCATTAACAGATATTTAAGATATTTGTTTAACAGTACTCCAACAACAAAACATGTAAACTACTTAAAACCGATGTTCTAAAATTGTTCAACAACAAAAATTTTCAATAAATGTAAATAATCAAAAGTTCACCTTTTGCCATCCTATATGTTACTCTGGTTGGTACAAAACATTTAAGGGACGTTATATAAAGATAACGCTGTTCAATTATTTTTTTCATATAAAAATAAATGCCCACGACTTTTATAAAATTGTGGTCACTGAACACGTTAATAACCCTTGAAATCCTCGACTGGTTCAGAATTTTGAGTAATTTCATTGTTCGCATTTTATCTTAACATTAAAGATGTTACAATTTTGATATGAGAAATTTTAAAAAAAATTGGAGAAATATGTAAAATAATTAATGTCTTTTTTTTTAACATAAGTGATAAGTATGCTGTGATTAAAAGTTTTAAATACAGATAAAGTCTGCTTAGCACTTCATCGTTCAGTTTCAGTCCCAAATTGTTACCAACAAATATGCATTGTTATTACTAGTGATTTGGTAAATTGTGAACATAACTATAATAATTTTTTTATGCTTTTTCACCGGGACAAACGAAGTGAAGTGGGACTGCCTATATAAAAAAAATTACGATCTCGTTATAGAGATAGTTTGCAATACCATTCGGATACAAATTTTAATAAATTATAAGAAGAGAATTATGATATTTGAAATAAAACAATTAAAACTACAGTATAAGTAAAATTATAGAATTGAATTAGTGCAAATATAAGGGCAATAAAAATGATGACCATACAATATTCTTCCAGGTGGAAAACAAATGAAAAAATGTTGCTGATTCTGAAAAATTCAGTATGCACAATTTCCTCGACATCTTCATTTATCTTCTCCATGAAATTGGAAAACTTAAAGCGGAAGTACATTATAATGCACATCTGGAAAATGTTAAGTAAAAAAAATAAAATTATCAAAAAAAGTAATTGGATTATTTTTTTTTTTCAAAAAGAAAATAAAAACGTGGAATATATTCAAGTGGCGAGCAATTCTATAATAAAACTATAAAATCAACGAGTGTGATTTCTCAAAATCGTCAAAATAATATCAAATCTAGCACTGACGAAGCACACTTAATAAATAAATGCTTTTGTATTTGTTATTGAAAAAGAAAAGGTTTCTACTATCGGAAACCAGAGTTAGTTTAACCAAAATTAGTGGAGTTTTCTACTAATGGTCTTCGTGAGCAATTTTACGAAAGGTGAAATAGCTTCACGAAGAAATGTTTAAGAAGCTTTCGAGAAGCTACCTTGAAGTCGGATTGGTTTCTGAGAACCAGATGACTTGATATTACACAGCTGCCCACCTAAGTCACAATTATTACTGTTCCCGTGCTGAAATTCTTTTGGTGGGGGTCTAAAATAATAAAGGTTATGCACTACCATCAATCACAGATTAATTTGAACTGAAGCAATGGATTTCTGCTCTATATAGAAGTTATGGATAAACTAAGACATACTGAGGAAAATTAATCGATCCGCATAATCGCTTCAAAATTACGTTCAATATGATTTAAAGAGAAATAAATATGTTATATCAATAGAATTACTCGTATATTAAGCAAATTTTTTTTAAAAAAGAACTAATCGGAACTCTAATAATAGTTTGTGTAAAGCTCTAGATTGATATTGAATTTTGGAAACTTATCGATATAAAGTACATAATATCTGAATGGTTCGATTTAATTAAAATTGATTTATTGTGGTAAATTAAATTTAACTGTAATTATGTAAAAATGATTTTTGATTCAATGTATAAATACATTAAATTTACAACATCAAGTAATCAGTATTTTAATTAAAATTAATAACGAAAAATATAAATAATAGTTGATGATTTTTAATTCCCACAAGCATAACATGCACATTTTTTTTAATTTAAAAGAATAACTTATTTCTAAAACAAAAATTTTATTCTATTTTTATATTTCATAGGTAATTCACATTTTAATCCGATTACATTTTACGTAGCACGTAATTTTCTCTTAAATAAAAGTTTGTAAAATACTTACTACATTAGCAATAAATAATGAAACTAATAATCAAATCTCGTATTCTTATTTGTGTTAGAGACAATATGTACTAATTATCAAAGTATAATTAATTGGCCTCGTTTGTACCTTTTTCTACATTTTTATTTCCTATTGAATTCCATTGTAACTTTTACACATAAAAAAATATTCTGACATGCTTAATTTTAATAATTATATTTTTATATTTGTTTTAAGCTATTAATTTATTTACTTTTCACTTATTATATATAATTACCGATATCACTTATCCATTTTCTTTATGTGTTTGTGACGTTTTAGAGCATTTGCCTATTCTATGGGTTAAGTTATATATTATGTTATGGAAGCCTAGTTACATGGATTTGTATATATATATATATATATATATATATATATATATATATCTGTATGTGTATGTGTGTTCACTTTTACTATTACGGATATTGATTATTGGTTCTACAGAATTTTGTTATAACGAACTGCGTAGTTACTGCTGTTTTAACAGTAATTTGTTTTTTGTGTCTTCACATGACATCATATGGAACGAAGCATCATTCAACGTGTCTTCAAGTACCTTCTTCATGATTATCAACAATTTTTTTTTACGATTGTTTCTTCGGAAATGAGTGTATTACTTAAATAATGAAACATGCTTCTGTCACCAAATTATGCTGCTATAATGTAAAGGAAGTGAGTGCATTGTGAACAAGCTTATAGACTGAATTTTCAAATGACCTGTTTGGCCAATGCCGTACTAATTTTAAAGAAATGTCAGAAATAATGTACATTCACAATCTTGGAGAATTTTAGACTTTTGCTTATTGTGTTCATGATATTATTCAGTCACGCAAATATTGTAAATTATTTTTTACCTTATCCTATATTTTGATGCTAAATTGAGTTTAAAAAATTCCAGATTTGATATACTTTGTTCGCAAAAGACTTTAAAAATAACGAAGAATTTACAGATTACCGATTAATTTACTTATTATGAGTGAAAAAATGAAATGTTGTTCAATTGCAAATACGCTTTAAGACTGTTTGATAACCTCAATTATTTTTTCTTTATTATTTTAAATTATTAAAAGTAATATATCACACTGAACTATTCTTTTGAATTTGAGGCTCAGTCAGAGTATAATGTTATCAGTTTTATCCTTCAAAAAAATTTTAAAAATATGTTTTCATTCTCTTAAATTCTCAAAGACAATGAACTTTTTGTATCAATTTGTTTATTTTTTCCCCATCATAATCCTCTTTTAGAAGAACATTTAACAGATGTAATAATTTTAGAAAAAGAAACACAATAACATACATTTTGTGTTTTATGCAAATAATTATAGGATTTAGGTTGAGGTCTTCTTTTCTGCAGTTTGCCTATTCGGTACGGAATATGTTACGAGATTCATTTTTGAGCTATCACACAATCAAAATTCATTTTATATTCATTGTTACGTTGATTCTTATTTTTTAAAATAATATTTGGTAAATAATTCATTTTATTTTTTAATTGAAATGATATTATGTAAATTTTTAATTTATTTTAATTATATAAATTAAATGTGGTAGTCATGATTTTAATGTTTTTAATTGAAAATCTAGGATAGAAATATTATGAATATTGGTGTTTCATTGCAAATAGATTTTTATAAGCTAATGAAGTGTACTTTAAATAAAGAATTAGAATATCATTCTCAAAATTTTGTTGCCATGTTAGAAAGGGTATTTAAAATATCTTAGATTTAATGTAAACTAACCTTATTATTACACGTATATTTTCTTGTTTCTTGTCTTTATTTCAACTGTACTATTCGTATTTTTTGCTTAGTATTATATACGAGACAACCACCGCCATTTAAATATTATCGAATTTATAATAGTTTTGTTTATATAAAATCGCATACGTTAAAATACATTTGTACTCAAATAGAAAAATGAGAACAATGATGCCAAACTCAAGGAGAAATGAAATAAAGAGGAACATTATACGTATTTGTAACATTCATTTCTACAAATTCAAATTAGAAGAGGAAAGTTATGTTATTCATATGTTCAGAATAATAACTTCAGTAACTTCCAGAAAGTTTGTTTTTATATAATTATATATATATATATATATATTACAATTCCCGATTTCATCTTATGTCTTCTTTGGTATGAGAAAAAACGTTGCAAGAAAACAAAACAAAAAAAGTTTTAAAGAGATAAAGGCTTTGTTCTATCATATCTTACATGTTGAAATGACTAATAAAATAAAACAAAACGAAACAACTCAATTTGGTTTTGTGACATGTTGAAGTATTTTCCAGAATAAAGGATGTCTGAATAATGAATTATTCATCTAGACAGACATGTCCAAGTGTTCCTGTCCTTCTTCACTCTTTTCTGATATAAAAATTATGATTATCTTAATTTTTTTTCATTTTTTTATTTCATTTCTTTTCCGATTTCATTTTAAACGTAAACGCATATATCATCTTTTTTGTACATATGTATTCTAAAAGAGAAACTATTTTGCATTTAAGAGTATTTAATTTATGCGTTTTGCTTTCAAAATCAAGAAAGAGCTTGAAAATGTAGCATACGTAAATAAAATACTTAAACACTCTTTTAACTTTAAAAATATTTTTCAAAAGTACAGATACTTTATTATCAGTATTATACTTATAACGAGTTTAATCATCTTAATATGTTACTCATTATGTTTTATTGTTGATTGCTTTTAATAAACGTCCCATGAAATAAGTTTTTAAAAGTATTTAAAGATTTTACTAGATAATTACAGAATTGTAATTACAATTAAAGAAGAGTTATTAAAAATATATGAATTTATGAAAATATGGAATTATTATATGCAATTTTAAAGAATAGCACATTGTAAATTATTGGAATTTCGCTGTAAATTACTTTTCATACAAATGTAATATATTGTACTAATTATCTTTTCAATTTCAAAAGATGTTACTAAATTCAAAATCAATAATTGAAGAAGGATATAACTTTTCAATACAGTTTACGAATTTAACAATGTCAAAATTTAACCATATTGTATTTCAAAAACTTTCACCGTTTATTCAATGGAATGTATCGAAATAATTCCAAAATATTCCTCAACAAAATACCTTTTGTTGGATTATGATACATGTTTTAAGGGGCTTTGCTCCGTCTTTTATCTGCCAAATAGAAGAAAAAAAGAGACTTCTCAAAAACAGCCAAAAGATTTTGCACTTTCTCTTTCTTCTCGTCTCTTTGAAAAGATGATGCATGAGATGAAATGAGCTTGAGGGAAAAGAAAGGGGAAAAAATCTTAATTTATATCCTGGCTATTGAAGATTCTGCTCGAATCACCTTAGATATTGTCTGCTCTGTATGGAAATTTTTATCCAGTTGATAAATAGCTTTTTTCTGAGTAGTACTGTTAATGTATCATTTATCAATCGTGAAAGTGGTGGATGTATTAAAAATATGTGAATTCTTGTAGAAAATGTGTTTGCACAAGTGTTTAGGGAAATTTTTGCTTAACTCTAGATAATTGAAAATATTTTGACGTTCTACGTTATTAACGATATATAATTATAAACTTCGATATAAATATATCTCTTTAGCAAATTTTAATTTTTAATTATGTTACAAAGACTATTGATTACAGTATTTTAATGAATGGAAAAACTGACAAAAATTAATCCAAGGATGAATTTGATATTTTGGATGCCTTTATGATTTTTAGAAAGTTGCTGCTTCTGTACATAGAAATGCTATATTTTTTTAGATATTGTAAAGTTGCTTAAAAATTATTATTATTTTGTTTATACTTATTATGGTTCCACTTGTAAAATTATTTCCATTTGTAATAAATAATCTCACTATTTATTTATTACAAACAATCGGCTCAAAAATGTTTTATATTATTTTTCATACAAACGGTGAATTGTATTTATCTACGAACTAAACAATCATCTGCCGAATATATTAAACATTCTTATGAAGAATATGTATCAAAAAAAGTTCCAAATTTAATCATGTTAAAAAGGATAAAATATTATATTGAACAGAATTTGTATATCTGTAACTCTTTTCTAAATTTCTTCACAACAATGTAACGATGTAGAAATCTGGTCTTCGTTTCATTTCTAAATAATTGTGTCTGTGTGTCCTGATATTGCGCCATAGAATTATATATTATACAAAGAATAGTTATTTAGCTTTTACAAAAAATTTATCAAACAATTTAATGACTAGAGATAAATACCAAAAATAAGAATCTGATTTAGAAAAACTAGACATTCACATATAAAGTACATTACAATAAATTTGTGCCTAAGCCTAAATCCGGCGTTTTCAAATCACCTAAGCCTTCAGAAGTTTCTATTTCAAATTTCAATATGTTCATCATGGACCTAACCATAACCAATCTTGATTTTATTTTCTCCCTTAATATCTCTTGTGATTTTCTCTTTGGACACTTTACAGCGAATATTTTTGTAAAAAATTTAAGATTCAGCTTACTATAACTTATAATCTTTTTGTGTTAATTTCGGGGCCCGAATTAATACTCTCTATGAAAAGAAAAATCAATAATAGAACAAAATAAAATAAATGAAAATTAACTGGCTTAATTTTTTCTTAAAAAAAGTGCTTTAATGAAATAACCCTTTTGTAAAATCAAATTTAGGAACATGAGATTCTTTGAAAGGATTGAAAAAAATCATTACTTGCAGATGCTCCACATGAAAAGAATATTACGATTGTAGTTAGTTTTCATGAAAGGACAGTTTTTGTTTATTAAGACAGTAAATAACAAGACAGTATACGTTTTTCTTTCATTTTGTAGTGATCTGGAAAAAATTAATAATTTGTTAATCATTATGTGATTATAAAACCATTTTTATACTCTCCCTTCAACAACCACATTCCGTATTTCAAACTATATTCGTCGTCTGTCTGTCGATTTGTTAAGATTCATGAGGACCTTTAAGAAAAAATGGAGATGAAAGACTTTTTAAACCAGATACGAATTTCTGACTTAACAATTTATTGTTATACACCTTTGAATAATTTCTTTGCTACGATGTTATTAGGAACTGAATATATCAATGTTTTTTAAACTTGATGATTGTTTTATTAGTTTGCAAATTTATAATACGAAAATTATATTAATCCTTTTACGTAATTTGTTCGTTTGAAATTGTTTTAATAGGGACCACTTAACTTATCTGCTTACATAAAAATAGAGAATGTAAGCCGTTAGGCCCATTAAAGAAATTAATTTACCAATAAGGAAACATAAAAGCAAACCAATAATGAAATATAAAAGCAAAATAGTGAATTAGATATAATTATATAAGTAATGATAATGAATAATAAAAAACTTTAAATAATTAGAAAAAGTTTTATGCAAAGTTTTGCAAAGAACGGATTTAGCTACCTAAGGTGCACTATTTTTTTATAATTATTAAATTAAATCACTCAATTAAATATTCCTTTTAAAGTATGCGAAGATATATCGAGAAAGGGACTTTAGAATGTTTTTCTTTCCGATATTAAAATTAAAGTAAACGATAAATTATTAAATTAAATATAATTGAGTTAAATGTAATTAAAATTGAAGCAAACAGTACAAAAATTGAAAACTGATCTAGTACGCTAAAATTGATCCAACTAAAACAATTTCCCAATGAGTGGTTAATAAAAGTACAGAAACTCTAATTGGAAATTTAAGATAAATGTAAACGAAGTGTTATTAAGAAATTATACCTTTTAGAGAACTCAGAACAACTAAACTTCAAAATTTTTAATGTTTTGTGAAAGAAACTGGTGTTAAAACTACATCTTTTTGGAACAGTTTGGGACCAAATATTGAACTATTATTCCAAAACTTCCAGAGTTCTCGAAAAAATACAAAATCATACTTAATTTTATTTGTTATTTTTCAATTTTGCTTCATTTTCCTCAAAACAAAACCTTTTAGCTTATCTCAGGATAACTTAGAAATTATTTATCATAGCAGTTGGAAATTTCATTCCCATGTTCAAAATAATTTTCTTCGTAACTTTACATCAAATTTTAGAACAGTTATTAACAAGGTTTTTTCTTCTTGAATATGAATAGGATGTGTTCTTAAAACTTAATAATTTTCTTATTAATTATGTATAAATAATGTTTTTTCATTTAAATTTCATAAGAGTTCTGTTAACTTCAAACTTGAGCATTTTTTTAAGGGATAACAGTTATTCATTTTATGCAATGTTATACCTCAGAATGCTTCGAGCTGAAAAATATTAAGATCCGTAATTTCGAAAAAGTGTCCAACAATTTACATTTCTTTATAACTTTTTAAGATTTTTCTTAAAATTATGTAAGGATATGAGAAATTATGTAAATACATTTGAACATTATGTGATAAAACTTTCAAATTTTAGCTTTGCATTATTGATAAATTAGATTGTTTGAAAAATTATGTATTTTTACAAATGATTTGTTAAGATTCATGAGGACCTTTAAGAAAAAATGGAGATGAACGACTTTTTAAACCAGATACGAATTTCTGACTTAACAATTTATTGTTATACACCTTTGAATAATTTCTTTGCTACGATGTTATTAGGAACTGAATATATCAATGTTTTTTAAACTTGATGATTATTTTATTAGTTTGCAAATTTATAATACGAAAATTATATTAAGAAAAATTATTTGTTATTATATAAATTTACACATATGCATAATAAGTTTTGAACAGACTTATGAATTTTCCTTATTGATTGAAATGTTATTGGAGATGGAAGATATTATTTTTTAAAAATAATTTGAAGATACTTTAAATAGTTCACAAATTTATAATTTAAAAATTATATCAGGAAAAAAAATATTATTTATTATACAAGTTATACACATACGTAAAATAAATTTTGAAGGGAATTGTAAATTTTCATTATTTAATCAAATACTATGCTGCATATCTCCATATAAAGTTTTGAGTTTAAACTTTTTTTTTTTTTAATTTTATATTTTTCACAAATTTTATGTAAGTTTTTAAATTATTATTTTCCTTCCTTTAATTTGTAATGAAAAACTCCTAAATTGAAGAACCTAATTATTAACGTAAATGTAGAAAAAATCATGGTTAAATTGTAGCTATTGAAAAACACATTCACTTTCCTATTGAAGGAATAATTTTATTTCAGCATCAGCTCATTTATTCAATTTAAGAAAAAAATTCTAGCACTGAGCTTATGGTCGTTTTACACTATTTCGAATCGCGTGATATGTAGTTCTTTTTAGTGAATAATATGGTATTTACCAGATGGTGCTTACTTTACTTTCTTAAAATTTCAGATTTAGATAAAAGAACTTTTCTAAAACCCTGACAGTTTGAGGGAATTATAAATAGGTGTTAAACACAACTATTGTAGTATTCATCTTAATAATAAATAAATCAGGAAAAGTTCGATAGCATGCACTTGATTTCTAAAGAGAAAATTCACTAAAAATGTTTCTCTACATCGGAAACTTTCTACTCGGTAAAGTTACGAAATTATTGCTTTTACATTTGTATAACTGTATGAAGACTGCATTATTAGTGAGGCTTGCAGGTATTCGAAGTAAATCGACATATATTGTATAGTTTTTAGATTGACCATTTTTGTTAAGCCATTTTAATTTCAGAAGACATTTACAAAAACAAATAATTTAACATCAAAGAAATATATATATATATATATATTTCTATATATATATATATATATATATATATATATATATATATA
>BMAW01016547.1:659517-672461 GCA_019974015.1 Nephila pilipes | reverse complement strand
TTTTTATCTCAAATTGCTAATATTTACAACATGAAATATAGTATTTATCAAGTATATAAGATGACATTTATAAATTAAATTCGAAAATATACTATTTTAAATATGATTTATATTTCATGTTTATTGACAATACAATTAAAAAAGAGCTATCACTTAATACATTATGACTCTTAAAAAGTCGATTCTGAAAATCTCTTAAAATTAATAAATTGTAAATTCTATGATCGACTAAAAATTATTAGTTTCACTTCACATAAGGCTACATGAATTAAGGACTCTTACCGTGTATATTATTTAGTGCAAGAAGCTAAGAATTCAGTATTCGATGTGTAAGTATCATGACAGTTGTTAACATGTACTTTTATTTAGTTTCTTTATCTCGATCTTAGATACTGTGTTTTAAATTTGATTTGTAATTTAAATGCATATGATTTGTTTGAGCTATGTTTCGATATATGATACTATTGTATGAAATATATATAAGAAGCTTGGAGAGAGAAGTAAAACTGTCATACTAATTCTAGGTAGGATATTTATTATTGAAACAATTAAAGAATCTCATTTACATTATTTATTCAATATAATTTAAATATATTCAATTTAATACTCTCTTTATCGTTTGAATTAAATTTAATTACACGTAGCTGATATAATACTCAATTCAATAATTTATCGTTTGCTTTAATTTTAATTACATTTAGGTTAAGTATATTCAATTTAGTAATTTATCGTTTCCTTTAATTTTAATATTGGAAAGGTTTACCATTGTCCATTTCTTGACATTCCATAGTTTACTTTATTTCGAATATTCAAATAAATAAATTAATAATGATTATGAAAAAATCGCTCCTTGGATGGCTAAATCTGTTCTTTACAAAACTATGCACATAACTTTTTACTTTTTCTTCTCTTTTCTAAAAAGATCGAAACAAAATAGAATACTATGATTATAATGAAACATATATTCAAATAATATAAAAGTGAAAAAAAGTTAATCATTTTTATCAAATATTAAGATGCATAGTATCTTTACTTTATCAAAAACTGCCTAGTATCCGGAAAAAATTCAGCATCAAAACAATCTTTTCATAATTAAAGATAAACACTCAGTAAAGAAAACTAAATATATAGTGTTTATGAGATACTTAAGCTCAAAAAATTCTATTTGGCTTAATTTTTTTATATTTTTGACATGTTAAGTAGATGAAATATCCTTTGAATTTGGTATGAATTTCTGCATTATTTCTTAAAGTGTATTTACTCCTATTTTTTTTCGACTCATAATAAAAATAATATTTTATCTCAAACTCTCCCATGATATTTAGCCTTGTTGAATTAGTATTTTTATGAAAACACTTTTTAATATACGAATTTTTTGCAAGAGAGTATTATATATATATATATATATATATATAAGTAAGCAAGTCTTTAATACTTTCATTATTTGAATTCTTATAGATTAATTAATTAATATAAGAAATAAACAGGCGAGTAAAAAATTTAATTGCTTCGCTTAAATAATGCTGAAGGAGAATTATTTTTCGTTTATATTTTTAAAAAGATCATTCAAAAACTATTCGTTTAATATAACGTAGCAACTGCTTATACCTTGAAAAGTAATTTAAAGAGCAAGAAATATTTTAAGCTATTAAAATATATTTTCATATGACACTTTTAATAGTCTTTATCGGAATTTTTTTTTTTACATGTACTATTATATTTATTAATAGTGATCATGTCACTTTGGGATTTTGAAAATTATATATGAACTGTGATGAAAAAGGAAAATCTCCATTTACTAGTTTGTTAATTCATTTGACCGTTAGGTTCTTGAGATTTTTGTAATTGGAAGATGTGTATAAAATGCTACTTATGTATCATTTTTTTTCTTTTACATTACAAAAGCATAGCATTTATAAGATAATTTGTTTCTTATACGAGTTCTGACTATTAAACAGCGAAACTGACGATGCTACAGAAAACGTACGCATGCGTCAAACGCAAAACGACCTACAGCTGTTTAGTGGGAAGCTTTCTCTTTCGAATGCAGTGCCTCTCGTTTCTGTAAACAAATCCGTATACTTTCAGCCTTGATTCTGATAAGAGTTATGTTCTGATTCGCAAGAAAAATAAGTAAGCAATGGATTGTGAAATTTCACATGAAACATGGAATTTCCATTACTGAAATTTATAATTTATTGAGTATGGCAATGAATGTATATCGCTTTCACTTGTTTCTGAATGGTTTAAACATTTTCAAGCTGACCTAGAAGAAGTTGAAGATAATTAACGGCCGGGTCGTCCTTTCACGTCAAAAACAGATTATAATAATGAAAAACTCGGCAATTGGGTTCAATCTGATAATCGATTAGGTGCGATTATTTGATTGTTAAAAGTGACAAAGAATTCTTAAGGCAAATTTTTCCATCAAGACAATGCGCCGGCTTATTCTACATTGTCTGTCAAGTTGTTTCTAACCAATTACAGTATCCGTTTGGCCATCTGCTTTTTACCGCCGGTACCTTTGGCATGCGGCTTCTATCAGTTTTTTAAGGTGAAATCTGCATTAAAAAAATAAAAAAATAGAAAAGGTTGAAAGAAAATTCGAGTCCTTTAAAGCTGTGAAAGAGAAAGCGATAAGCATCCAGGCTCGGAGCTGACAGAAGCCTTCCAGCACATATTTCAACAAGGGAGATTCGCATAAAGCGTTGTAGGAATAGAGGAGAGAACTATATTGAAGGTGATAATAAGTAAATATGTACAACCTCAAAATAAAATGTTTTGCAGGTGTCAGTCTCATTATTTAATAGTCATGCCTTGTGTACCTTGTACCATATATATCCTTATTGTAACAGTCTAAATTGATAAAAAGGAAAACCACTAAAAATGTTCAATTGCGGATATATGAAATGAGTGGCGGAAACACAGAAATACACAGGTCCACGAAATTTGGCACACTAAAGTTATTGGTGATCGCCGAGTGTACTTTTCGGAAATTCCCTTAATATATTGTGAAAATTAAGAATTGAAACTGGTTATGAATGTTTATCGTAAAATTTGCAGCATTGTTTCTAAACGAAACACTTAAGAACTTTATTACAACGCATTCCAACAGATTTAAATTTCTTATTTTTTCAAATTCCAACAGATTTTTTTTTTCGGGAATTTAATTCGATATTCAGCTAATTTTCGGGAACTCTTTGGAAAAAACCACTGGAAATTTCCTATTTCTTTTTTAATCTATTAACACTTTTTATGCATATATGTTATATATATATATATATATATATATATATATATATATATATATATATATATATATATATATATATATATATATATATATAAATCCAAACGGCAACATACTGAAACTGAAAGAAAATATTAATCCGCTAAGCATGATTTTACTGTCTATATTTACTATTAACACTTTAATAATGATTGAGGTTTTTCTCTGGAGAACGCGAAATTAATTCATTAATTTATTGTATTTTGAACCCTGTTTTTTGTCATCATAGGGTTACTTTTTATCTGTCTAGACTGTAGTGTAAACTAACGTCTGGGGCAACGTAGTCAGATGTCGTAATTGCGTCATAGACACCAACATTCACACAATGTAATATTTAGTAGAAAATAAACAATGCAGTATTTTTCGAACACTAGAGTACAATCAAAATGTTATGTATTTTTATAGAGTAAGTAAACTATTTTTGAATGAGTTAAAATAACAATTTCAATTTCATTTCTTATTAATTATAAGTTTGTTTGTTTTTTAAATGTGAGTTCTCTTAACGTTTTTCACCGATGAATTTTCACATAATATATGAAATAAATATTCTATACAGAAATAGAGAAATAGTTTTCTTCTTTTTCTTGTTAGTATTTTCATTTTAATAAATAAACAAGACTTAAGCAAAACCATAAGAAAATTTAAATACAATTTAATGCACATATGTACAAAAAGTAATTCTATGAGAATAAATCATTCCTTTGGAATACACGATGTTACAAAAATAATTGTTGTATTTTCTGGATTTTAAATCACAATCAAGACTAAGACTTTGCATAATTTTCTCTAAGCTCAATTTTTTACAACAGTTTTTATCCTCTCTTTTGTTTTACAAATTCATAAACTCACCCCCGTTCCTTAATTAAAATTTATGATTTAGTTTTATTATACAACTATATAAAGAAGCACAAGTAGGTTTTAATTCATTCAATACATTATCACATTTTATTCCAAAGGAAAATCCTTTTTGATGATTATAATGATAAGAATTTATGAATATATTTAAATGTGTCTAGCAGTACCAAAATCAACATTTATATTAATTCAGTAAGCTTTAAGTATAATTTTGAGTTAAATCTATTTAATTTTCGATGGTTGTGCTCGACGTGCAGTAACAATCTTATCTTTAGTGGAGATCAGTTCTTCTCATTTTCGAAACAGGAATAATACGTAATATTTTATTTACTTCATTTCTATTTTCTTCATGTTGACAAAATCCTCCAAAACGGCTTGTAAAATTACCATTTGACTCATAAATGTATTTAATCGAAAATTCTTTCGTAATTTTTTGAGAATTTATATATTTTAAAATTTAAATAAAATGCAATATCTTTGCATGTGATAATTCATAATTTGTACTCTTATTAACTAATTTTAAATATTTATAAACATTTTAAGCAATTTATAAGATATTGATTGAGGATTCAGTTTGATTTCACCACATGATAGGGTATATTGAACTGATTTGCTTACGTAGTTACGCTATCATAAAAGCATTCTGCTTCTGAATTATTAATATTTATTTAAAAAGGCAAATAAATGCTTAGAAATATAATTCACCTAAAATATTTAATGGAATTTTCTTAATTCTAAAAATAAAGAATTCATAAAAAGAAATTCAATGCAGTTTTAATATTTTAAGGATTATCTGAAATTGACATTACATTTTTTCATATTTTAATATGTACCTACCCCAAAAAAGATATTGAATTAAAATGAAACAGAATAGTTTTAAATTAAAATTATGCAAATTAATATGATAATATAGCTGTGAAGTTTCTGTAACGTAATATTGTTCACTCTATTAGATATTTTACATGAAATGATGGAAAGTCACTTTTTGAGAAAATGAACTGTTTAGGTTTTTCGAACAGTAAAATTGATCTGAGGTAAGCATGTAAATGTTAATAATATCTCGGTACATAATTAGAATAAATTCATGAAATTTATTTGAAAGTGTTAAGGAAAGTCTTTGTTTCTTAAACTCTTAAGAAAATCGAATTTGTTCTACAGCTTAAAGTTTGTGTGACCCTTTAAAACAATTTCATAAGAGAATTTACCACCACTTGATTATTGGTTTAAAATCTATTAAATTAAGTACTAAACTCAACTGAAATCCGTACCGTAAGGAGATTTAATGCACCTGCTTTGAAATCTTTTATCATCTCACAGAAGATAAAATTCAATGTAATATTTTAATTCTGGTGCAATTTTTATTAGAATCTGTGGATCCATATATATATAAATAAAAAAAATTCAATTTAAAGATCCTATTTTTATTTCAATTTATCCACATATTTTAAGAAGTCAATAGAAGTTTAATAAATTAAAATGTTATGTTTGTCGTTATTTTCTAATATAATTTTAAGACTTTTAAGCAATTCCTCTCAATTTAATTTCATGATTTGATTTGCGACAAAACTTTTAATTTTTGACATACTTGTAATAAAATTAATATTTCTTCGTAGGATTATTTGTTAACCTTAATAGTAAAATCAATTTAACCATAACGAGAGTCACTGCTTGATATTGTAAGTAAGGAATATTGATAAATTTTTCCTTTTCAATTTGCTTAGGAAATTTAAAATACGTGTAATCTTTAAAGGGCTGAATTCAGAATTAATTGAATTTTACTAAGTTTAAAATTTGTCTACGAATAATAAAACTGTGTTTTGAAAATACGTACAACAATAGGATCTGAGGAAGAACAATGGAAAAAATAAAATCTATATAAACTATTTATTTATCTGGTTTACTTTAATATAAATTTATTTTGTAACTGAAATTTTCGAGTTCGTTATGAATGGCTTACTGTAAGACTTCTTTATCTAAAAATTTGCATTTGGTACAAAAATAGGTTTTACTCTTGCTCCGTTAATATATTTTTTAACAGTTAGAAAACACATCACATCTTAAACTTATTAAATCCTCAAATCTTATGTGTTTATGAAATTATAAATTTCCATATGGATACAAAATAATCTAAATTAACGAATACAAATATTCTTTCCTATTATATTTTAAAGAATTTATTCAAACTGCAAACTTTTCAATACAAGTGAATACTGTATAGGAATTTTTCTATTTATTAAATTTAAGCAAAAATGTTTGAATTATTTGATATTTTTTGTTAAAAACTCTTTTTATCTATGGAGCGCTCTCACACAAACTATTGTATCTACTATATGAGATTTAAATAAATTAATTTTACTTCTTGTACTTTGAAAATTTTATTGTAATTTCAAATTGTGCAGAAGAGTGTATGTGGAATACTTTTCAAAACTATTGCAGCTTACCTTTAAAATACTTTTTGTTAAATTACGCTTAAAATTATTATATTTTCTTATTTATTCTTAGCATTTACTATAGCTAGTTGGATAAATCAAATACCTTAGTAGTTTAAGCAGTTTTCTTAAGTTAATTATTTTAATGATATGCGTGGAATGAAATTATTTGAAGCTATGTCCCGTTTTGATTATTATTAGGGGTCTAAGCATTTAAAACGTATGTTCATCCTCATAGAAAAATAAAATTTTATGCACCATTTATAAAAGAATGTATTGAGAGCCATCATTTTTACAGATCTTGTGTTATATATTAATTACTAATACTTAGAAATTTAAGTTAGGAGTAATGAATTTTAAAATAGGAATGATGAATACTTCTTCAAATAAGTTAACTAAAAGTTTTGTATTTCTTGCATATTCTAGTAATATATTTTTAATTTTAACTTTTTTTTTATAATTGATGCAAATTAGACTCTTATGATTTGTATGTTGCAGGTTTTTTTTATTTAACGCAACGAAAGATAAAATGAATGTTAGGCTTGTTAGAATGAAAAAAACATTTTTTTTTCTTTCTCAAAAAATGTTAAATATACTGATATTGTTATGAAATGTTTTGTTTTTTACTTTATGAAAAAGAAATTAGAGCTTTCCAGGAAATAATTGATCGCATTCATAATTATTATTTTTTTTAATTCGAAGTGATATTATGTAACTCAAACTTCTTTTTGATAAATGGGTAAACAAGTTATTTTAAATTTATAACAGATGAAGCAATACGTATCAATAGCTGTTGTGAAATCTGTACACTTTACCCTGAATAGATCATGTTTGAAATATGTGCTCGACCTATGTGTGGTTTGAAGCAATAATTATCTCTGCGTTAATTATATCTGGAAAAATAACGCTTCAGAGAGCAGATACCTGGTAGTAAGAGAAGCAGTTCCTTCGATATAATTATAAATTAGATTAAAGCAGAAGTGTGTTTAATGCGAAATTCGTTACAAATCTAATAAACATTAGATTTCCCCCCCAAATTCTTTTTTGTCGAATGGTGGGAGTATTTTGTACACCCTTTTCCAATGTAAGTGGCGTAATTTAATTAAAATTGATGATCGTTAAACATGCGCGTGTTTTTTGCAGTTTTTTTTAATAAGTAGTAGGAGATTTATCTCATACATTTTTAGTTACCTGTTCCAGAATTACTTGAAAGGTAATAGCCACCGTTTAAGAATAAATAAAACAATTGCATTCTTATAATGAATTTCGTGCTTTATCTTTCTTATGTTTACGGTAAATTTAAGTTATTTTATTTAAAAAAAATGTGTTTCATGTAAGAATAAACAGTTCCAAAAGCATTATTGGTATTTTTTCAATCAATTTAAGCTAAAGTAAATGCGTGATACTGCTAAGTTGGAATATTTCCCATTTAATGGGCATAGAGAGTGAAAAAAAGTAAAAAAAAAACCTTTTGTTTATTGTATTTTTCTCCATTAAGTTAGATTTTCTTTGAGAATCTAATTAAGTAAATTATCATCAGTAGACCCTCGCAGTCTCTCCGCCTTTTTCCAGTTTCAACGAAACAAAAATTTGAAAAAAAAATTAAGCAATTAAGAGTAATTAGCTTTAATCGCCATGCATTCTAAGAATTTAAATAAAAATGTCATTTTAGAAAGATCTCGAATTGCAATTTTTGCCATTTTCGACAGTGTAAAGACTTTTCTTGCATTTAATCATCAAAAATGTTTATACACAAAAAGTTACAAGGAATTTTTTTCCATTACAATCAAAAGCCTTACACTATTTATTTGGTGGGCATGATATACAGGTATTTCAAAATAGCTTTATTCATCAATCAATAAATACCGATATACGATTTATTTGCTTCTTCTTGACAAATATCAATTTGTCAAAAACTACAATATATGTATAAATCATGAGTGAAAATTTTCAATTAAATTGAATAACATTTCAATTACTGAAGAATTGAAACATCCTTTTTGTAATTTGTAGTACCAAAAAGCGTCAAATCTTTATTTAAATAAACATATAATCTGAAGTAATATGTATGCTTGATTTCAAAGCTTAAATACATCAAAACATTTTTTATCTACAAGTTTATTTTTTTTTTTGTGTTACAGCAAATAATATTTAACAAATAAGTAACTGCATTGTGGGTCTAAAAACACACCGAAAACAATTTGAAATAAGTTTTAAGAAATCTAGTGATATATTGCCATTTTTAATGGAAAGAAAATGGGAAACCGTTTTTATAAATCATCGCATTCTATATTTAAATAGATAAAAAATTAATCTTGATATTTTTGTGTATTTCCAAACGTATTTCAGAGCTGATTTTCTTACTGTAATTATTAGGATCGGTGTTTTGAGTGAAATATGACATCTTGCACACACACACCGTATTTTAAACTTATTTCATTACAATTTAACTATTAATGCATTTTTAGATAATCCTAAAATTCTTAGTTTCTAGATTATACCAATATTTTGAGTTATATTCAAGCAATTTAACCTGTGGGGTTTCTTCAGTAGTTCTTACGTTGATCTGTATAGAATCAATAGAACATAAATGTATTAAAAAGTTAACTACATTATCTATGAAAATTACTGAGTTTTTTTACAGTCATCCATATCTTAAAATTCGTTAGATCATTTATTTGTTTCTCATTCAAATGTTTGTTATTTATTTGGAATTTACTTTAATTAGCTTATGTAATTGATTTAGTTAATACCCCATTAGATTTGTGAGAACTATTGAACCTTATAAAAAATTATTATAAAAAAGTTCCAAAGACATATAACTAATTTTTTATACAAGTAGTTATTACACTATTACCTTTGCATCTGATATAATACGGATATAAATATCTCAAGTGAAACACAAGAAATTTTAACAAAATAATTGAATATAATCTTAAATGGAATAATTTTTATTATAATTGAAATTCATTCATTATCTAATTGCATTATTTTTCTACACTTTTTTGGTTTGAGTGGCAGCGGTAGCCAAGTGGTCACCATCGCGAGCGTACGGTCAGAGTTATTTCTGACGAATTGTATTATAATCCTGATTCCTCTAAAAGCTTGCCATCTAGCGGGCTAATGTACGTTGAATGTGTCAATGCTCGAAGTCCTCACGTTGATGTGGAATGAAAGATTGAAGAATAGGGGGCCATCTCAGAGACTTTTCTAGTCACTTGACCGTGGTTGAAAATAACAATTTATGTCACAGATAACTCGCGGGTTGTTTTTTTATTACTACATTAAGAAAATAATCAGTCAATATGGGTTCGGAGCCAGATGTCTTTCAAGTATTTGATTAAATTATTGATAAGCCGAATAACACCACAGAAAAAAGACTTGTATAAGAATTTATTATAGTAAATGTAAGTAAATATTTTACTTTTATTTACTTAAAAATATTTTTTATCCTTCTTTAAAAGATGGTAGAAGACGTCAACAAAATTGTACTAAATATTTTGATGAAAATTTAAACTCTATTAATTGCATTCATCAAATAGTTGCAAAAAAAGAAAAATAACTTTGTAATATTTGTATATGCATTTCCACAACTTTCTCGGCCTAATCACAGCTTTTTTTTTTGCTTTTTTAGCAGACAGTAAACAGACAGAAAAAATTCCTTTTATAAGAGCTTTTCAAAATGTGGATTTTTATAATTGACTAAATGCATCGATGAAAAATATGCTTAAAGTAATTTTTGAGAGTTAGACTATCGTAACTTCTTCTATTACTTCTTCTATTATTTCAAATTGCATCACATAAATAAAATTCATTTGTAATTTATTTTATTTCTGAATTAAATATTTTTTTTAAATCTATATTAAAAACAACTGATTTTTCACCTTATTATTGTATAATTTACGTCTGTTTATAAATTCCATACCATTAAGAAAACATCAGCTTTTCTACTTTGCCTGAACACAATTTGCACTTAAAAAGAAAAAATCGGCAATAAACGATCATTTCTTTTTAAAAAAATCAAAATTTTGACATTTTCTTCTGATACAATGAGACATATTTGATGTATGATTTTAGCATTTCTTTCAAACTGAGTAAGCTTTTGAATTTTCTTTTGTTGTTTGAACTTCCAAGTAGAAAGAAAAAACATCATTATCTAAAAGGCTTAGAGAGTGCATTTTGTATTCTCCCTCAGCTTGAAAAAACAAAACTTCTTCTTCACGATAACGCTTTTCATTTTGTAAGAATTTCATACGCATGAATGCATTTCAAAAATGCTTTTTAAAAATCAGAAGGTAACTTCTCAGCATGTAATTTTCTTAAACTGAAAGAACCGAATATTTTGTGTGTCTAAATATTAAGAAATAATGAAATTATAAACTGTTGTACATTATTTTTTGATTTATATAGAAACATTTTTTTATATATCTATATCATTCGTGTATATCACGAAAAGTTTTGAAAACAATTTTACACCATATAAACGTAACGATAATCTGATGCAAATAATATACTGTCTCAAACAAATTATAATAGTAAAAATATGTTATCTCTAAAAGAATAATTTATCGTTAGCATATTTTGTAGCTATGCCTTGAAAATTGTTCCTCCAACCATTAACAACAGAGCTTAACAAGGCATTTTACCAGGAAATGCTATTAAATGTTTAACGCTTCAATAACTTTTGTTTTCCATGAAAAATTAGATATTTAAATAATCTAATAAACTGGACTTATGATAGTTTATTGTTAAATTCATTATTGTGATTTTCTATATAAAAAAAAATTGGCTGGAATATAAGCGCATTATTTTATTACTATTTTACTTGGGTTCTGGTATTTATTTAATTAAAATTCTTCATTCTTAAAAGTATATAAAAGTTATTTTCATCATTATTTGAAATATAATTTGAAAAATATTAACATTAAATGAAAATGTTTTATATACCTGTATTTTTCTTTCTTACCCATCAGCTATTATTTCTTTATATCAGTTATTACTTCTTTACTTTGAAAACTATATAAAAATGGATTACATAGATTATATATATAGAATATTGTTAACACTTTAAATGGAACCTCCGAATAGAGCAATTATATCTCGTTTAAGGATAAATTTTTAACACCCGATTTGCATTTCCATACAACTTGTTATCTAGTTCATAATATATGACTGAATCTTATTTTTAATAGTTATTTTCACTTAATTTCTCATTATAACGGAGAAAAAAATGTAATTTCAAAGTAAAATTGAAATCTAAACCAAGCAGTGTACACAAATATAAAAATATAATAACGAACTAAAAGGTTCACTCCTAGTCTTGGATCACAGTTGTATGAGAATGCTAGTTGAAATAGTTTAGAAATTTCGCAAATTGACAGATCAGTAGTCTTTAATTTATTAGAGTACACAATAAACACAAATAGATAATCAAAATACATATATCTGTAGTAAATTTGATTAGGAAATATATTCAATTATCGTATAGCTCCTAAGGAAATTTTTCGCAAACATGAGATCATAGCCTCTTCCATTGATTTGTGGCGGTGGTTGTTTAGTGGTCATGGTCGCGAACTTGTGGCTGACTTTATTTCTATAATAAACACCAACACTTCTCTGCGACAAAAGAGGAAAAAAATATTTGACCAATAAGAAATGAAATGTTAAAGGGCTAAAAATGACAGTTTAGGGTCTCGTGAATGGAAGAAGGGAAAACTTTTCAATCTAGCTGAAAACATTTATTATAAACTGGAGTTCGAGCGCTCTGTCTAGCATCGCGAGCTTAAAATTGCGCGCATAAGTTAGATAGCTACGTTTCTGGTCTTCACTTATAACTTTGTATTAAAATTATTTCCATTTCTGAACGTCATTTTTTCCTGTTCTTCCTGGATAAGAATATTAATTTACAATATTCTTCCAGTTTTGGCATCAATAGTTTTCTAAAAATACCTGTAATAATTTAGCTCAAGAACTAAAGAAAACCATAGAAAATTTTATGCAAATTTAAGAAATTATAAGGCCTAGTACAAGCCGTAAACTTACGAATAAATTGTTTTTTTAAGTCATATTTTTTTTTAAGTAATGCAATTTTTCAATTCCTAATAATCGAAATGGCATTATGAAACATGAAACTAAGTTAAATTTTAGATTAACTCAGAGTTAGTAGAACATTTCCTAGTTTCAACTCAATCCAACGACATTTTTTTTCTTTCAATGTAAAGACGTAAATGATGCATTTGAACTAATGCAGTCTGCCCTTTTATGTGAACTTTAGTATTTAAAGTTAGGAATATATATTGAATGAAACAAATGTTTTTTTTATGGTGATTAATATTCTTTTTTTGTTTCCTTATTCCTAGTTTACAGCATTG
>BMAW01016547.1:602012-656836 GCA_019974015.1 Nephila pilipes | reverse complement strand
TGTTTTTGCATATCTCCATATCATGGCAATTATAATGATGCTAAGCCTTAAGAATATACAACTAAGGAAAAATTGAGAAAATTTATATCTCTGATGTATAAATATAAATATAAGACAACACATTTTGTTCAAAAACATATTAAGTTTATATATATATATATATATATATATATATATATTAATGATTATAATATAGTGTATGTTTTATTATGTGTGTTGTGTATATTATATATGTGTGTATATATATAGTATATATATATATATATATAGAGAGAGAGAGAGTGAGAGAGAGAGGGGTGAGAGAGCAATACACGTAATAAATATATATATATATATAGAGAGAGAGAGAGAGAGATACATATATATAATATAATATATATATTATATATATATTTCCATTGGTAATGAGCTTTCACGGTAAGTAATTGTTCGTGATCTCTTGCTCATGATCATCATTGTTTCAATCGAGTCTTAAGTTCCAGTCTTGCTGCTACAAAGTCTATCGTGTAGTTGCATACAATTCTTGGTATATATAATTCTCTCATTCTCTCATTGGCGTAGTTTAATGAGAACAAGTTTCTGATTTTTGAAACATGCATCTGAAAATTTGATCTATAATGCAACAGTGATTCAAACGTTGTAGTATAGAGTTACTAAGGGTATGACTACTTAAAGGTAATCAGAAGATCCTTAAAATACTCATGCTCGTTTTGAAATAAAGTTGCACATATTAAGAAGGTAGGAGCGAAGTGTTGACTACTCATAGGTGTTGCATTTGTCTCTTCTCAGTCGATTAAAATTATGGGGTCCTCACCTATAGCTCTCTTGTTACATCTGAAAGTGACATTAATAAACAATAACAATTCTTTGGGATTCGTTTGGGATACCATTAAAGCATCCACGAGCAACGCCTGAGTTGAAACATCACTTTATTAGAATTCAATCCATATCATAAAGCAACTTTGAAAATGTGTAGAAATGTGTGCAGAGATCATCGGAGTATATGTGATTGATCAAAGAGTTGTGAATTGATCAAACTACATTTAACTATGAAACCACGAGACTCTCTATGCGATTTTTTACAATATTGGATTATTTTTACATGATTAAACTTAAAATCTCATTCTCAATTTTTCTTGCTCTGAAAAATAATAGATCTAAATTTTTTAAACTAGTTGTAATACAATTTTAAATACACGTAACTACAGAGTAAAAATTAATATATGTTTCTGTCAATTAATTGGCCGAGAAGAACAATCAAGAAAGGAATATTCAACCACTATTACGAAAACCTCTCCTCTCTTTTTTCAAATTGTTAAATCTGTTTTATTTTTTCTACTTTTTTTTATAAAAATATACATAAATAAATAATCTTAAGCCTTCCCTGAGGAGTTTATTGTGGAAGAAAAGTTCTAGAGACCGTATTGGATCTAACGTCCGAAATTCCATCCATATTAAATTCATACATAAGGCATATGCAAATGGTATTTTATCATAAAGCAGTCGAAAAAAAATCTTAAATTGCGTCCCGATAATTTTATTCAAATAGTAGAATTCGTGGGATTGCTAGGAGAAAAAAAAATTTCATTCGTTTTCCACCCCCAACTCCAGTTTTGAACATCCGTGTCATTACGGTTCCCCTTTTGGCATCAAGCCACACCAAAATAAATCTTCCCATTTCGTTTTCGAAATATAAAAATAAAAATCCCACCAGATGGCACTTGTATTCCCCCAGCGGAATTTCTTCTTTCTCTCGTATCCGTAGGAACAACGAAAAGTTGGAAGATAAATGCATTACATATATGCCACCTATTTGCATAAACGAAAATCGATTAATATCGATATATTACAACAGAGAAATATCGATACATGTCACTATTTCTCATTTTTTTTTATGCGAAAGAGAATGAAATGTGGATTACATAGATTCTCACGATCCCACCATTTGAAATCAAAAATGCAAATATTAAAATGAATGAGAAGAAGCCAAGAGGATTGTTCCTTGGAAAAGTAAAGTCATTTCTTTAATCAGGAGAAAAGCGATGTGGTCGTTAAAATTGAGTTGCATATTTCAGTTCTTTCGTGTTAAACATTATTCATTCTTTAGCGTGATTGCCTGCTTTAATAACATTTTCACAAGATTCGTCGAGAATCTATTTAAAATAAGTAAAATATTATGATTCTGGATTTTAACACTTTATAAATATTTCAAAATATGATTAAATGTCTTGTAATAGATTAAATATTGTTTTCAAAATGTAACATTCTTCATCTGATTTATCAAAATTTAAAAAAATAAATAAAATATTAAATTTAACATTAAAATTTTGTAGTAAGAGGTGACTCGTTTTTTTAATTTGTTATGACGTTACTATTATTCACAAATGTAACTATTTTACAGAAAAAGAGAATTTAAAACAGATTTAAAAACATTAAATCCATCGTTTTAATTTTTTAAAAAATACAAATATTATGATTTTCATTCAAAATTTTGAGTTCTATCAAATTCCTCACTTAATGAATTGCTTATTTTCAAGCCAACACAATAATTAATAGGGAGAACAAAATTCACAATTATAATTAAATTCCTAAGAATTTTATTTTTTCCAATCTTCTACGTAAGGGATATTAAAATATTATGACTTGATACAATGCATGATAATACTTTAATTAATATAAATATTAGTTAGAAAATTCAGTTCATTTTTTAAAAAAATCATCTTTAATGAATTCGAAATATTTTAATTAGATGTCTAAATTAATTATGATATTAAATTGGAATATTATTTTCATATATTCCAGATAAAAAGAAATACATTTGCTTTACATCTGAAAACAGTTGTGATCTTTATAATTCTAAGAAATATATTTTGTACATAAATACGAAAGAGTTCCACAAACATGAAACATAATTAAATATATATAATGAATTATAAAATAATCAAAAATACAATCCCATATCGTAACAGAGAAAATTACTGCTGAAAAGCATTTTTATAAACATTATAAGAAATATTTAACAACAAAGAAAATTCATAGATAAAGGCTAGTTCTTTGAAATCAAATGAAGTTTTTAATTGAATTTTATTATATCTCAAGAATAGGAACAGAAATGTTTATTTCGTGCACTCATATATTTTAATATATAACAAACTTTCTATAAGTTAAGACAAAGGATATTATATAAATAGTTCTAAATATAATAAAAAGTAAAATAGAAGAGGAATAATAATACCGAAGTGGTAGGCATAGTACATAACATAAAAATGTGTAAAAGGACTTTAAAATACTTATTTATTTATTAATTGATAATTTAATAACTGATAAAATATTATTATTTTATACTGTTTTTTTTTACATTATCTATACTTTGAACACTTAAATAATATTTTTTGATAGTTATAACCAATACCTAAATAAATACATAATATAAGTGTTTCTTACAAAATAAACTATTACTATTTTTTTAACTTAATCATATACCATTAAATAAAGCCAAATTTATTTATATTTTTAAGGAATAAGCTGTTCTTATATAATTGTTTAAGTATTAAAATGCTCTTATGCAATTCAATAATTTACATAAAGTAGTTATGAACGACTACTTACTTAATATAGGAATTGAAATCTAAAACAATTTCTATAAAAACTTATTTTTTATGTATTATATAAAGTAAAATAAGTAAGCTAAAATTTATAGTATTTATGTCATAAAACATAGATAAGTTTCTTGTAATTTATCACCAATAAAACTGTTCTTTTTTTTTTTTGTTTTACTTAACTCGGTTAGTGATATTTGTATGTCGCAATTTACATTTTCCATTCCTTTTCACTTATCCGAAGGCAAATGTATCTACTCTATATTGGCAAAGCTTTAATCTTCCTTCAGGGATTTAAAGATGGAATTTAATTTAAGTCTCTACCAAGGGAAACCAATCCAATTACATTTAAACTTCCAAACTTTTCGCCTATATATAAAGTTATTGCACAGAACGGTGCCAAATCCCAGATGTAGTCACTGACTTCCGTGTTTATTTACTTAGTTACCCGATTAGTTTTCGCAAACCAGGTGGTTGATGAGCAAATAAGATCTGTACATTTGTTTACAGTGAGAAAATCTAAGGAACTCGTTAAAATCCAAACATTTATTCAAGCTTTTTAATTAAAATTCATTTAACTGATTTGTTATGTACTAAAAGTACATTCCTCAGAGAGTTATATATTTTCTTTATATTAAAATGTATTCCTCGTGTTTTTTTTTAAATGGTCATGATTTTCATGAACAGATTAAATTAAATTAATAATAAGATATATCGATAAGAAATAACATGAATATGATGAGATTTCTGTAAGACATTCGAAAAGCTATTAAATTCTTAACCAGTTCTTAACTCACACATAACACATAAATACATACTGAGTGCTGTGTTAAATGGCTTCTGTTATTTCTTAATAATTTTATATGATGATCGGTAAATAAAAATAATACTTCATTAATATTATAGCAAGAGTAGAGATTTTGATAAAGTTTCCTATTTTCTACTCCTAATTTTTATTGCTTATAATTATTTCAGATTTATGGCTTTAAATTTGCGAAATAAAACAAACACGTCAATGAAACATAATAAAGTAAGACATCATGCCTGGTCTTCTTTATTCGAAATGTTATGCACTAGAAATATATTTTATAACTTTAAGAAATCATTCCCAAATCATTACACATTATTTATCCTCTTGTAATATTTTTGTATATGAAATATAAAATATGCTGAACCTGAATTACTTTTTATATGAATAAAAAGTATATTCACATTTCGCTTAAGGATAATTTTTATACACATTTTTGCAACTATTCTTATAGTTTTAAATTCAAAAATTATTAAGATTTTGCCCATTAATTATAATACTTTTCCAATTAAAATGTGTTTTTATATGTAATAATGAGAGTGCTACATTCAGATCACACACACTGTTAAATCAAAGTAATTCTGTTTTAAAATCTACCTTACGCAATGATTCATCACTATACTCACTATACTTATAAGGATTGATTAATTGACGACTCTTTTTGTTCTACTTCAATGTACTAACACTTCAAAAATTGCTGAATTTCTGTATTTTTAATGATTCATTATACTAGAAGTCTTTAAAGCATGTATTTAATGCTCAAATTTTAGTATTTTATATTAGGGATAATGATGTATGATTTATACAGCATTTCTGAAGATTGTTAAATAGACCACACAACACGTATTTGAAAACAATTATTATTTCTTTAAGAATTATGTTACGAACGTTAATTCTATTTTAATGATTTCTATCATGTGCATTGTGTGTATAAATAATTTTTTTTTTAATTTTGCATTATAAAATTATAGACGTTTAATAAACGTAGTATTCTAGAAAATTAACGAAATGTTAAACGGAATATCGAACATTTAAAATGTGAAATCATATTTATAAGAACTTGATGCAAAGCTGTTGTTTCTTTGATTATCTGGAAATATTTCTAATTATAATAAAGCGTCTGTGAAATATCACGCCACATTAAATCTATTATTTTAATTTGAAAAATATTTCAAATATTTAAAGCAATGAAAATTCAAAACGTCTTTAGATATTTAAATAAATTTGGTCAGAATTAAATTAACACAATTAAATTAACATCTATAATTATTTACCGAAGAGTATTAAAATGAATTTATGATTTATAAATATGTAATAATTGTTTTTGCAGACTAGAAACATACGAAAGTTACATGATTAAAATATTAAGTCATAGTGTTTGTTACGAAATATCTCATTTTATTTCAAAGTTACATATTAATACGAAAAGAGTTATTAAATTTTCTCAATGTTGTTAAAGTGAAATTGATAAATAAACATAATACAAAAATTCTATTATTAAAAGTCTACAATAATAGTCTGTTTTGCATGATTTATCGTAGTAAGTATTATAAAATGCATATTAATTTACTCGTAGTAAAGAAATATCCGAAGAAACTCAGCATGACTAATAATATTCTAATAATTAATTAGCAAATGAAGTTTATTAATTAAAAGATGTGATCTGATCTATAACAAAGTCAGAAACCTTGCGGGTTTTTTTGGGGAATAAATGATTTAAAAAATTAATAAAATGGAAGTTCATAAATTAAATGCTTAATATCAGGCGCAACAAATTCCCCAAATGAGTATGAAACGCATTTTTACTTCAAACATATGAGTAAACTAAAAAATAAACAAATATAGTGCTTTTTGCATGTGATATTATGTATTCTATAATAAATATGCAGAAGTATACTAGCATTTTTAAAATGTAGAAATAGTATTGTACATTAGCTTTTGTACTTCCTTGAATTTCAGCTGCTACATATATGTTATATATGTGTTATTTTTCTTATAAAATGTCCCTTAAGAATGTTACAACATTCACGTTCGAAGTTATCCAAAAATTTCTAAGATAATATATTTTATTCTGCAACAGGCTCTCTCAATCCTTATGTATTTCAGACAACGTTTATTGGAGCGGAAAATTTCACGACACTGCATTTACATGTATATAAGCTATGAATAAAAATTTTAATACTTGCTCATAGTTATGAAGACATATTTTAAAACAACTTCTTATTAGACATACAAATGAAGTTTGTTATTTATTAACTAATAAACATACGTATTTATTATGCTCTCTTTAACAAAAATTTTCATGAATGTGATCATTTATGAATTTGTCAGAAAAAGCACTTTAAAAAAAAGTGTATGACCAAATCATTCCAAGGGCATTTTTAGACAAATTAAATGTGTTAAAAACCATGACTGTAATGAATTAAGTATTTTCATGAGAAATATTTAGTTGCTATTTTTGGACATTGAATATAAATAGAATTTATAAAAATAAGTACATTTTAAGCCCCACTGGACTTCGATTTTGGTTGCATGATTTAGTCTCAGAAATTTTTGTTTTAGACTACAATTATTATTCTTCCAAATTTTGTGATTTTAAAAGTCATTGAAATGTGAATTCTCCAAATTAACAGCAAGTTTCACTTGGTGAAGCCTAATATTAAAATCACGGGTTATTGTTCCAATGGGAAGAGCGGATGTCTAGTTGACTCACCTTTGACTTGGACATACATATTTTGTTCCTAAGTACCTTTAATTAGGTTCCCAAATGTTCTTCTTGCCATGTCCTATGTACCATTTGTCACATTTTAATTATATATCTCTTATTTAAGCGTGATTGTCGCATTTATTTTAAAATCATCTATTCTACAATTGTCTGACTTGGGGGGAGAAAAACCTGTCACAATTTTCTTGCGTTTAATACAAAATTGGATCTCTAAATCATACTCGAAATTTTTACCATTTAACATTTACTCGTACCTGTGATGAAACTTATCTTTTAAAACTTTTAATTTATTTTAGTCATCAGTTATTTTTACTAATCACTTATCAATATTTTTTATATACAGTTTATATATATTTTTTATTTTGGAAAAAAAATGCATAACTTGTGGTTTATAAACAAATATTTTGCAAGGCTTAGCCATATTTGGCTTCTGCTCTATAAAAATATAATCACATATAAAAAAAATTATTCCAAAAGTAAGACTTTCAAGACGTTGTCACAACTTAAGAGTTTTACTTCACTCTGCATCTCCGCAATGTTAAAAATGACTCTAAATGAGCATTTTTAAAAAATTAACTCGCCAATCATATAACATAATTGCCAATATCTAGTATACATTTATTGCGCTATCTTTTTAACGGTAGTATTATTTTTTTTAAAATTTGATTCATTTTCTTAAAAAAAATCATATGCAAATAAATCTTCGAAAATTAATAATTTATTTATTAAATAATAACATTACAATAACTGCACGTACAAAGATTTGGAGAGAGTACCACCCGTAAGTGTTTCTAAAAATGTTACATAAACTTGATAATTCTGATATTATGGGGATAGACAAAATGCTGCGTGAAATGAATACCTTAAACAAATTTTTTTTAATATTAAAGATGATACAGGAAAATGTATTTTAGCATATTCGAATTGAAAATTACGAGAGTAAAGAAGTTATCAAAACAGCGATCCATTCGGTAATAATCTAAAGTACCGCAAGAAACTCTAGAAAACCATTACCTCGAATATAAAGACATAATATGTGACAACATGATATTTTTTTCTTAGAATACCCCAGAACCTTTAAAGGTAAAAGGAATTGTCTTCCAGTAGCTTTGTAGACAAGACTGGGTCAATACGGTTAACGATAAAAATTCTCTGCATTCACCACGCGTTTAAGACAACCGCAAAGGATAGTTTTAAGATGCCCCTCCTTGCGTTAACCCCTTCTAATGAATTCTTGGCGCCAGATTCCTTTCCTAGGGGAGAGGATAATTAGGCAAGACGTTTCATTGCAGATTGTTCAGGCAATTAGGCCCAAAGTGCCGGGACGGCAATCGGCTTAATTGGGCAGTGAAACGGAGACGTGCATCGACAAGTTTTGCCCCGATAAGCAAAAAAAAATGTTTTTCCTCTTCCCTTATTTCCAAAGCTGCTTGAATGATTTTCATAATTTTGTGAGACGTAGTTGGGTATAACCATTAGATATTATGACTTAACAGGAAAGTATTTATTCAATAATTGAAGGATTCAGGTGGCAATTAGGCAAATATATAGGTAGCTTAAATTATGTGATTCTCGGGAAAATGTTATTCGAATAAACAAATTGTGTTTGATTATGTGCTTAAGGAATTTGAAACAAGGTAAAATTTCTACATATACGTTTTTTAGGACATCTAGTTGGTTTTTATTTATTAATTTTCTTTCTGAATAATTATTTTACTATAACAGTAATTTCAATGCTATGAATCATGAAACTTTTCTCGATTTTATGTAACTTAAGCAATACAAAGCAAAAATACAAGATAATACTGATACATAGAATAAATGAAACCATATCTTATTTTCGTGAAATGAAGAGCAGCTTCTAAATACTCGTCAATATAACACCACAAATGCTATTTTATAAAACGTGATTATTACAAGAATTGTACATCAAAATTTGTAATTGTATTTAATACTATGTTATATTATTCTGTAAAATTAAATGTGAGCGGGACTTTGACTGAATGTATCTAGTAAAAACTAAAAAGAAATATATATTTCATTTCATAAAAGTGTGATTTTAATATTCATTTTTATTCCATTCGATCATATAAATAATATATACTATTTTGAAACTGATAGAAACTTAGAATACGTACATAAAATTATATAAATGTTATTTAAAGTATTTTATATTTTAATATATCACTGAATATTAAATTAGTATATCAAGTTCTGGTGCAAGATATGACAACATTTTTAGAGACTTCTTATATTAATTCAAAAAAAGGAAGCTCTTATTTTAATACTAAACTGCGACAACAGTAATAAAACTCTTCTCAAATTGATAGTATATTTTTATATTTATTTATTAAAAATAAATCAGTGTTCCTTATCACCTTTACATTATCCAACTATTAATACCAGAATCATTATTTTAATCAGCTCTTTAAGTTCTTCAAAGCAATTCATATTCTTATATTACTTTGAGAAAACACAGATTTATCATTTAAATTTTAATTAAATTTAAGTGTAGTATCTTATAATTCGTTACAATATCTATATTAAATACATATTATATAATATATCTTAAAACATTATATAATATTTTAAACACGTGTTACGTGTAAAATATATTAAATACCTTTTATAAAATATATTAAATACCTTTTATAAAATATATATTAAATGAATGTTATACACATGTAACTCATTCCAAATATCAAGTGCCAATAACTTATTCAACAAAGATTATTAATATGTCTGAGGAAGACGACAAACATTCAAAACCCTACACTAGAATGAACAATATTTAGATGTTATATACAAACCTTGTAAACATATTAGATTCATTGGTATTAGGAATGTCCTTTGAAGTTTGTGTTCCTAATTCTTTAAAGCATATCCAGATACTATGGTGTACTAATATTTTACTTCGGAATTCTTATTCGGCATGAAACTTGTAATCCGAATATTACATATGCATGTTTCGAAAACAGAAATTACGAGAATTTTACTCATGACAACAAATGGGAAGTATTTGTGTAAACATGATTTTGTGTGTAATTTTATCTTATTCTTCACAACTTTTATCAGTACATTTCATTTTACTAAGAATATTTTACTCAAATATTAGTAACAATAAATGTTTATAATGTTTAACTCAAGTGTGCTGTTTAGATTTTGTTCTTATTGAGAATTACAGGAATATTATATACATACAATCAAACCTCTGTATATAGAAATTAATAATATTGTTGAAAATCTTTATATACTAAAAGAAACTTGAATTTTCCCCTATAAAAACGGTTTTTGAGAGCCGCGTGCAATTTTTTACCGAACAATTCTCTTATTCAAATGAATTTTACAAATGGACATGAAATTGATAGTGCATGATTACTTTACTTATCAAGACATATTGGATGACTACTTCGATCAAGATGAATTATTTGAGCAATCATCAAGAAAGTGAGTAATGACATTCCATACTGTGAAATACGTCTTGATATTCATTCCTATGTTCATGAAGAAATGCTTACCTCTTTCCATAAAATGAATGTTACATCAAAACGGCTTCAGAAAAAAAATTCATATTTAAATATGCAATCGAAACTATTAAGTAAAAATATTCTTTCTTGTATACAAATATTATATTTTTAGTAATGATAATCCTTGATAACGAAACGTGGTTTAGTCGTTTATTGAAATAACAAGAGGAAATATTTCAATATGTATTGCTGTATACTATCGGTTGTAATCTCTTCATATCTAGTGTATATATAATTAATATGTAGAGAAAATGTGTGTGATAGTGGTATACATACACATATATAAATATATGATACATATATTTATATAGGAGTATATATAAATAAATAAATATATGTCCATTTCGTCCCCATATACATAACATATATATATATATATAAGAACGTTTCTCACTATTATTCTCATTCAGTTAAAATTAAAATAATGCAGAAGAAATACAGAATAGAAATTATCTTTCTAAATAATTAATCCACTATAAGACTATTTTAGATCCCGAACTAAAATTATTCCTCGACTCAGAACATCTAAGCAGAAACTTTTAACAGAATGAAAGTTCTTGTAGCAACGTGAAAGCATTCTGATTTTCAAACTATGCGAAACTGAAAGGAAAAGTAATTTGTAAAATGAGTACCAGTTTAAAACATATTCTAAATATTGGAGTAGACATAACTATCAATTTGGACAGTTTAATGGAAAACAAGTCGTACACTTATAAATCGAAGCAAGTAACATGTGATTGTGCAATTTCATATTAAGTCAAATATTACCATTATTTCTTGAGCTTAAAATTTTATTGACGCTTCAAACTCATCAAAAATCTGAATTGTATTGAATTTTATGCATGGATACTTGTTAAATGTATGTGTATTTGTAAAGTAGCTTTTAAGATTTATTCAAAGATTTCTAAAGTTATCGAACATTATACTTACACAATGTGTTAAATTCACAAAATAACATTTAACTAGCAATTAAAATGGGCACATTGCTCTAACACTGATCAAAATATTGACACATTTTTTTCACTTTATTTTAATTGTATGAACTTTCTAAATATAAGTATAAAATTTGTTATCTCCTGTTTTATATATTTAGAAGAAAACTTTAATTTTCTTTAACAGTGTGCTAATTTAAAGAGTGCTCGGGCCTAAGAAGTTCTGTCAGGCGATGTCCGTCTCTAGCGATGTAGGCAAAAGGATTTCATTAACCTTAAAAATTCTGAGCAACATTTTTTCAACATTAATTTTTCTTTTGGTGACACGTTTTTAAAATTCTAAAATATTTTTTGAAATCAATATAAACTTTTGAACATTTTCAGGTTATTTGTATCATTTGGTTCGTAACTTTGTGTAAGAAATAAGGATTTAGATAAATTTGAGTACTTATTTAAAAAAAAAAACATACAGAAGTGTTTCTCTCAATTCTGGGGGGGGGAAGGGTGATCATATTCATTTCTTAATATTTTAGAAAGTTGATGAAAACTATTAAATTTCAAAGATGCAGTTTTAGCTTTTAAACACTGAAATATTGTGAAATAATTATTTGTTTAATTTGATATAAAATAATTATTTGATTTAAAATTTATTATTTTTTATAAATGAACGTTTTACATGTGTTCAAGTAAAGCGAACAAAAATATTTTTCTAATAAATATCTAATAAAAAAAATTTTAACATGGTGCCGTGTTTCCTAAACATTTTGAACTATCCGAAGATCCGTAAACTGAGAATTAGTCATTGTGAAGGCTTGAACTTTCAACATGCACCACAAACATTTTGAACAAGATTCGGATCCTGAACTCATGATATATTTTGACAAATTTTATGATTTTGCCTCAATTTATTCCTCATAATTCTTGAAACTGGCTTTAGAAATGTTTCTATATCATAATTCATTTGAAATAGTGCTGAGTAAAGCGGAATATATCAGTTTCTAAGTCTAACAGAATAGCATCATGCATTAAATATTAATATATATATATATATTGTGACGATAACGTTTGGTTGCCCAAGAGTAAGTCATTAAAGCAACAATTTTATTACTATTTGGGATACGCTGCCAATTTCTGAAATGTTTATTCTCATAAAGCTAACAAATACAGTTCCAAGCATGTTATTGATATAACAGCTTATGTAACCTCAAGCAAGTTATATAATTATCCCATTCGAAATTGTGTCAATCCAACTAGAATGTTAATAATTCCATTAACAGAACACATCAAATATTTATCGTTTATCGCTTTTAATGATACCCAAGAATCAAATAAAAAATTCGATTTAATATCTGCTGTCAAAATTTTTTGAAAAATCATCAATTTCCTCGCCCAATTACGTTTATAACGAATTCAATAAAATTACTGAATAATAATAAAATTTATATAGTTATGCATCTTATTTGTATTATGAACGATTTAAACTTAATTTGGACTTGCATAGCACGATATATTTAAAATGGTTTCAAAAATTTCCATAAATGGCTTAAATATCTTTATTAAAATGTTCAATAAAATATGTCTCAATGGTAAGTTTATTATTTAAAGGAAATACTAAAATAAAAATAACCAAGTGGAAAGTGATGCAATTACATTAAAACACCTTAGGCTCGTAAAATATGAAAAGTTATTCTTAGAAATTTTCATTTGAATTTTGTTTTTCTTACTTTGCTATCTATTCTTATGCTGGGTAGAAGTAAGCCGTAGGATTTTAAACATATATTAATTATTGACAAATGCTATTTATTTAACCTGATAAATAAATTGAATAATCATTTAAATATTGATAAATATTCATGTTCCTTTATTCACTTTTTTAGATTAAACATTTTGTAGGATACCTTCAATTTGTCTCTTGGAAATGTTGCAACAGTGTCAGACTTAACACACAATACATAAATGTAAAAAAAAAAATATTAAATTAATTCAACTCACAATGTTTGTGTTTTATGGAAATACAGAAGGGGGTATAATTTTAATTGAATTGAGCATACAATTTCAAACATCTTTACAAAAATTCGTGTACTAATTTTGAGTAGCAATAATAGAATTCTAATGTTAAAAAATTAAACGTAATTTGAAATCTTTTATTTTTATTTTCAAGTATATGTTGTTTTCCCCGTAAGTACGAGAACTTTTGAGGTAAGTTTTAGAATTTCTATTTTTCAAAGCATCCCTTAAGTAAATAGAAGTTAGGCTCTTCAGCTGCCTATCGTTTCTCGTTGTATAATTTCAACATCGCTCCGACGTTGCCTTCATAAAACTATTTTACATTTAGTAAACAATAAAAATAAATGGGACAAGATCTGGTTAGTAGGAATGATGTTCAATATCAACGACCCTATTTTTTGAGGAACTGACAAACAATCACTATATAAAATGAAGAAACACAGGTCTGAAGTAAAATCCATCCTTCTGATACAAATTTGGTCTCGTTCGATCACACGATCCCTATAGCGTTAAGAACCTTTACCTGGAATAGAGGGCACAAGTTTTCGTTCAGTTTAGCTTATCAAGAATTACTCGAATTGTGATTCACTGATTCTACACATGTTGAAGTTTTCCTCAATAATGGAGCTCGTAGGTAGCCGTGACTTTGCTGCAAATATTTTTCTGATACACTTATGTTTTATCCAATACATTAAACAACTGTCAAACTTCATTTAATGAATAACTTGATATCTTTTCCGAAGTCTTAAAGAAAAGGCGACTTTCAGTCTTTGTTTCATTATGGCGTCAATTTTTGATGTCAGCGAAAGCGAAAAACACGAACAGTACCAACCACAACTCTAACAGTCTCGGTGGTAGGACGAGCGGTGACGGGAGGCTATATTGTATTCACACATCATTCAGAGGGCATGTCGATTCAAAGTAGCATGACCGCCATATTATACCATTTCATGTATTTATTGGCCAGTCTGCGTATTAGAATGATACTATTTGTTCTGCCATTTCTAATTGAAAATTTGAATACAATTTACGGACGAAGCTGAACATAATAAATTATTTACTTTCTGTAAGAAATAAATTATAATCTCATTATGTTTCTCTTTAAAGATTTCCTGTTACTTAAAACGGCCATAGCTTTGCAAGATTCCGTCCATTACCTGGTGATTTAAGATACTGCTCTCCGTTTGAAATAACAACATGGGAATGAATTAAATTTTTGTATTTCAATTTTGTTGCTGCTAGACTATGTTTTCTAAACAAAACATTAGAAATATGGGGGAAAACTTGACCTATTTCCTGTTTCTTTTTCCAAATATTTTGGATACAAGTGTAGTAATCATATCTTTCCTTTTTGATGCATAAGTACGTAAATTGAATATTAAATTTATTTATTTATTTGATTTTTTTATCTTTAGCTTCATATTGCTGTTAAATTATTTAGGTTTAGATTTTGTAATTTTTAATGCACTTTTGTAAAGTCCATTCTTTTTCTATTTCACACGAGAGTTTCCTTCTTAAAAATAATTAACAATATAAAAATCGTAAAAGCTTTTTAAGACTTTCAAGGTCATTTTTTCAATGCAATACATATTTAAAATATTAAATCAAATTTAAAGTATGTATAAATTTTAATAAATGCAGAAACATTTCAAAACTATATCAGCATATTAATGAGCTATTCTGATCAGAATATACATATGTAATTATCATCTTAAATTCAGACCCGTGAAAATCGTTTATTTTCGTTACAAAAACATTGTCTTTTCACACAATAAGCACTATTAATGCGAAAATACATCAGCAGATTCAGGCGTTAACACTCTATTCATTCCAAAACAATGCAATTTATATATATATATGTAAAAATTTGTATTTAAGTTTTCTATATTCAACAAGCTTCCATATTAAACCTTATTAAGCGCAGGAAGTCTCCTTTATATGTTTACCAAAGTAATCCATGTCAGAACAAGGCTAAATTATTTAACTCCACACAATAGACGTAATATATTTATTATATGCAGCGTCATTATAACTACTGCGGTCATCTTGAATTCAGAAATATAACTTCAATATTTACGAGGTATACTATATATCTGGATGTCCTCACATAAGTTTTACACATATGTATGCCGAATAAAAGGGGTCTATTTTATTCTGATTCAAATCTACTGAAGACTCATTATATTTATAGAAATATGACTATTCCAACACGTAATTGGAGAATAGAATTCGAGGCATTTGCAATACTTTCTTAAGCCATATGATTCATTTTCATTTGACATTTTTTATATTTAACAAGTAGAAATATTATTTCGTGTATTACACTTGTGCTTCATAAGAAATATATTAATTATTACCCAGAAGTAGATATTTTTATGTTATGGTTGTGCTAATTTCTTTATAACTATAATAGATAAATGTTTATATAAAAATAGATTGATAAAAATTAGCAGAACAAGTTATAACTCCTTTAATACTCAGAAATCATTATTCAAATTTATGATTTACTATCTTAATTAAAGTGATAATAATTACATTCAAATATGACATCGTTGAACTGAGGAAACAACTGAGTCGAGGAAAATATTTCCTTGGTCAAAAGACTATACGTTCCTGATTTATTGTCTGCATTAGAAAAGGCTCTTTTAATCAGTCAATATCAAATATGAGATTCGATAGGACAAATACATGATGAATTAACTGAATAGTACATTTTCATAATATTTTCTGAGATAAACAATTACGCATTAGTGCATATTTGATGGGAATTTATTTTAATTCCCTTTCCCAAAAATTTTACAAGTGATTTTTTTAGATATTAAATTGTAACTAAATAAAAATAAACCAGGATACAGATCGTATGAACAGAAACTGTACCTTCAACTCAGCAATATGTCATCTGTTCAAATGGAAGATTTAACCAAGATTGGGGTCAAAGGTATCACAACATTCTTTTTCATGACTAATTTACCATTTTACGTATTATAATAGCCTTGAATTATAAGTATTGTATACATTATAAATGGTTTTATATTGCGGCTATGGCATGTGGCCTCTGATTTCAAAGGGTTATGGATAAGGAGATTGTGCCAGTTAGGTTATTGTGACGCCATGAATACGAGCATTGATTCTATTAGAAATAGCTTTTTGAGGGTGTTTAACCTTTTCGGACATTTATGCCTATTCTTGCTGGTAAAATCTTAAATTGAATTTGAAAATTGGAATTCATTCTTGCCCAGAAGTAGTTACAGATCATAATGAAAAGATTTTAGAACACTTTAAGATTAAGACGAAACTATAGCAAAATGTTGATTTTATTGATGAAAGAAAAGGTAAGGAAACGACTTACAAATTAAGAAAATAATTTCAGTTTAAAATACTATTATCGTGAGAAAACTATTTTGTCACTCAATACTTTATTTACTTTGTAATGAGCACTCACACTGTTCACTTGTGTTCTTTTAGAAATAAAGTTTCCGTTTTATTAAAACTTTATAGGAATTTATTTGTGAAAATTAAAAGCTACACTTAGCTCATGCCACAAATTTTATTTTAATTCATGAGAGATATTTCTTAGGCAGCTGTGTGGGTGGAGGCAGGTGAAGACCAATTTCAGGTATACAATTGGGAAGCAGCAGACTGTAGCCTAAGTTTGGAAAAAAAGTTCATCTGAGAAAATTTATCACCTTTTAGCAAAATGCTGAAAGCAAATTATTTGATTGGCTGATAGAAAAATATCCTATCTTCCAGAGGCAGGGTTACGGAAGTTTTGAAGCGTATTTGAAAGGAATTAATATATTAATATTTCAGGATCCTTTATATGTAGACCCATTGTCAAGAGTGAGTAAATTATGTAAAATCGGCCAAGGCCCAAACCCCTCATATTGACGTGGCGTGTATGGCAACAGTTTCTGAAAGTTAGGTATAGATCTCATTATCTGATTACGGTAGAAATAAGCGCATTTGTTTGACGGTTGTAGAATGTAAAAACAGTATTGAGATGCCAGCACCAAAACACACTATAAGAAAAATGTCAGTATAGTTAACTACCGGAAGATGCTATGTTTTATTCATCTTCATATGTTGAGAAGAATACATTTTATCTCTTGAGAACATGAAATCTTAAGGTTCGATTTCCTATCCTTACTATGATTTAAATGCTTCCCTCTTTTATAAATTTAGCTTACACCAAAACTGAATTCTAAAAGAGAAAGAAGGCTTAGAAGATGGAAAATCAGGTTTTTAGCTGAGATCGATGATCCAATTGTTTGATCCGCATTGCTTTTGCTAGAGATCATATCCTTTTCGATCCGATTTGAACGGTCGATCCATCTACGAGATATCTCGAAAAGTAGTGGACCAGAACCGGCTTTAACTTTCACAGAGAGATCGAGCGGGGAAAAGTAACAAAAGGAATAAAATAATATGTTACTTTCATACGGATTTCTTTTCTTGGAAGAGACAATGCATTTTTACGGTTTATTCTTTAAGATAACATATTCGCAGTTTTTATCCCATGAATCGAGTCGAATATTATAGTTCTGTGAGATATAAGTATTATGTAATTTCAAAAGGGAATTGTCAAAGATATTAATAGTACATATCGATTTATTAATTTTTATTTATCATATAGTTGGACAAGATGGTACTTTTCTTGTATGTTAAGCTTGGAAAATTGTGAATTTTAGTCAACATAAAAAACAAGAGATCTTACAACCACAAATAATATGAGGTTATCCAATAGCAACATAAAATATAGATCTCTAATTTATCCAGGAAAAGCTACACAAAGACTTCAGACTCGGCAACAATAGTGTTACTAAAAAAGACGAATAAATGGTATTATATATATACATACACTTGTTTGCAAATTTAAGAAAATTTACAAGTTACGTCTATTTTTACAAAAAAGTAATGAAAAAAGGTTCTAATAATGCCTCTGAAGAATTACTGGTATGCAAATATTCAGGGTCGAATACATAAGCGTATATATGTGTGGTTGTGTGGAGCTGTGACTAAGGATGTATATAAGCACGCAAAAGGTTGTAAACGATTTATGTGCTCCAACTCATCCTCGACGTTCACCACTCTCACAAGAATTGAGTAAATTTTATAAGGTCCTAAGTTAAACGAGTAGCCATGAACGTATGGCTGTTGGAATGAGATGCAGTATTTTTAACTAATTGTGATAGACTGATTACAAACGTTGGGGATAACAAAGCTCAATATAAGGCAGAGTGTCATCTGCAATTTGTGCAAAATGCTTCAGAGCTCAAGATCCATATTGAAAAGATGTAGACAGAATATACCAAAATCCGTAACGAAGACTGAGGACCATTATCCAGCACTTTCAGTGCCGTATCATATGAACTGATATCAATTGCTCGCATGTGAATTGCATGCTCTCACTTTTATAAGAGTTTCATAGTCTACAGCTTCCCAAAGGCTTCTTGAGATAGGGTTGTATGTCATAAGACTTATTGAGAATGAGTTGTATGCCAGGAGACTTGTTTGTGTTCCGTTTACTGGAGCATACGAGAGAGCTTATGACATACACCTTGATGAGCATGATGCAGATATACACCTTGGACCAGACATCGGTGGAACACCACTCATTTTACAGATGAATAGAGAATGTGTCTGGACACTGATTTTCCTGGGACCCAAGGTCATCCCTCCCTCATTAGGAAAAATAATCATTAAGGTGATGAAAGTGTAATGGCTTAAGCTGGCATTATGCTCGATGGCAACACACTACCTTAAATGTTTGACTAAAACTCCCTGACTGCTATGAGATATAGAGAAGAGATAATAGAGCCTATATTTGTCTTTTCAGAAGCGCAATTGGTTCTAGTTCCTGTCAATAGACGACAACGCTCAAATCGTCAATGATTACCTGAAAAGTGAGGATATCCACCATATGGATCGACCAGCACGTCTCCTGACTGCAAAAATATGTAGTACATCTGGGACGCTGTTGGAAGTTATATTTCTCGATAACCATGCCTGAGATAAAAAGTGTCTTCACACAGCACTGGGATCCACTTTCACAGATATGCCTTAATTGCTTCCTATTCAGTATACTTTCAAAACAGATTGAAATTCAATTCGATATCACAGCGTGGATTTTGGACTTCCCTGCATTATGAACTTTATTGATAATCATGGGTACATAAATAGATTTTTGAATGGTACATCTCTTAATAAATGTATATTCATACCAAAAAAATCTGTCATTAGTGTTTTAGAGGATCAACATAATGTGTAAATTATTTTAATTTTGCATGAGTATATACTCGTAATATATATATATATATATATATATATATATATATATATATATATATAAATTCCATCTCCATAGTTATCATTTTGAAGAAAGTTTTGATTCTATAAAATAGATAATAATGCGTATATATAATAGTACACTTTTATTTTTATTATTTCAAAGAAACATAGTAATAATAATATTTATTTTTCATAATTTATCTTTTCAGTTAATTTAGTTATTATATTAAGTTTAATGGTAAAAGATTTAAGCAAATTGAACATATACCACGATGTAAAGAAGCTATTAATAATTTAGCTAATTTTTATTTACATTTTTAGGAACAAATATATGTAGATAAAAATCATTTTATATATTTAGTTACATTGATAGCCTTATATTCATTAATTTTAGTAATGACAATGAATAAAAATCTAACTTATCTTCTTATTAATCTTATTTAAATTTTCTTAAAACTTATAAAAATAGAAAGGTTATTTAGCCATATATTTAAAATTATTGATGTAATAAAAATTACAGTAATATTTTTAATTAAACAGGTAATATCCATTTTAATGTTAATATAGTTATATTATGGGCTAGTAATATTACCCTATGATATTTTAGTAATGTAGTTTTAATTGCACATTAGTAATTGAAATTTTATTTCCAAAAATAAAAAAATTGTAACTAATTATGTGAAAATTTAATTTCATTGCATTGTGTAATCCTATTAGCTTTTAACACACATTTAGATATATGAAAAATAAATCAAATAGTTTTTTTATTTGGCAATTTTTAAAGAAAATTTAGTGTCCTTTTATAACTTGCAATAATGAGAATAATTATATATAATTTCAGTTTTAAAGACTAATATTTTTTTTATTTTAATTTTAGCCAATCTATAGTCATGCAAATTTGATGTTCTTAAAACTTATTCATTATTTTGTATAAAAATATGGGTTCTGTATAACTCAAATTGATTTATATATTTGTTATAACAAACTCTGTTAAGAATTTTTTTGCTATTTTTGCTTTTATAGTTTTTATAATGGTAAACTTTGGATATTTAATGTAAGAATGGGTGAGAAATTTATACATATGACGCCATATTAGGTAAAAAAAATTCATATTAATAAAGCAGAAAAAATTCAGAAAACTAAACTTTTCGTTTTATATCGTAGTTTAAATTTTATTTAATACCAGTTATAACTTTTTGGTTGAAACTGAAAAAATATATATAAATTACACTCATTAAATTTAGAAAATTTCTAGTTTTCTTGAAAGAATTATTCCTTATCTGCTTTGTATTATATTTAAGGAATTATGTTATTTCATTAAGCTTGTAATTGTAATTGATACATTTTCCTTCTGTTAAAAACATTTCCCATTCTTAAATACTTTTCTTACTGTTTGATTATTTTATCCCATTATTTATTGTAGACTTATAGCTACTTAATATCATATTAATTTCTTGTATATTGATATTACGTGACAGAGTCGTAAAAGATATTTTATATTAAAACTTTTATTTATTCTGTTGAAATTAAAAGTAATTATAAATAAATACATAAACACAAGTATATATCATATCAAAGGTAACTGAAATCTTGTAAATAATTCAACATTAAATATAGTTTTAATGGGAAATAGGCAATTAATAGAAATTGTTTGGATATGAAATTTGGATATTTATTAATATGTACTTACTACATGAAAGAGAAGTTACAGCAATCGAGTAAAAAGCAAAGCATGTATTAAAATTTATAAATTACAAGGGCTATTTCATATCAAAAATCAACTTTTTTACTCGGTTTTATTCTAGTCAATTACTTAATAGCACTCTTGGTAAAACAAATTAAAATAAAGACTTGTCTAAATATTGTAAAAAATATCGATGCCGCAGTTTCATGCAGTTTTCGGTTCTTTTCGAGAGAAAATGATTTCTCTTGGTAGGTTTTTTCACAAGAAAAACAGTACTTTTCTTAAATTCTTAGTAAATTTTTACCTCAAAATCTTTTTCTCAAGTCATTTAGTCCTTATGTGCCACTACAAAGTGCACTTTCCCACATGTTGATGAAAAGATAACTCATAAAAGTTTATTTTCCACCCGAAAACGTTAAGCTGTATAATTTAGAGATTCTTTTGATATTGTGGCTTTCTGTGATGCGTGTTCTTAATTTAATAATTTTAGAAAAAGAAGAACTATTTTTGAATTTTTAACATTTGTTTCTCACGGATTTTGAAATGATTTCAAAATATTTAATTGAATGATTCATACCAAAACAAAATATTTTAGAATGAAGAATATTGGTAAATCACCAGTTCTTTACATTTAAGATATCTTACTATTATTTTAAAATGATAAATATTCTTTAAAAGCTAACGTTATATGAGAGAAGATATATTAAATTGGGAAAAATAGTCAAGAAATGTCTAGAAGAAAGGTCTAGGAAAGATAATTTAGGAAAAAGTCTTTTAGTTTAGTATAAAGATAAACATACCTAATTATGAATGAGAGAGAATCCTTAAAAGTGTTATCCATGCTAGATGTTCAAAATCGGCAACATCATTAAAAATTGATCGAGATGGCGAGTAAAATTTCTAAATATACTATATACAAAATTTAAGGAAGAATAACTTCCTTGTTTTATAAAAGGCCTTACAAGTTCTGTTTACGTAGAAGTTAAACAGGTTGCGACGAGGTTAATACTGAAAAAAAAATTAATTTGAAAATAATATTCGAGATTAAAAGTTTACCTAATGTAAGATATATATATATATATGCATACAAAGATTCTTATTTTTTTGTAGCAAATTATGTATGTGCGTATGATATAGATTTTAAATTACAATAATTACTTTTGCACGGAGGAAATTGAATTGAAGTCAAATACACATTATTTTTCATGGAAATGTACAAGAAATCGATGCGATGATTACATTAAATATAAAACAAATTCATTTTGTAAGTAATTTTGAAAACCTTTTTGTATTTTATTGATCTTAAATAGTTGGAATTCAAAATAAAGGTAATCGTGTCTGTTTTATATATAAATGATAAGTTAAGTATTTGAATTCATTTATGAAATTGCATAACAATCTTTTTTTATTAAAGATATATTTTAAAAATGGGAATATTTGCAGACATTGTTCAAACAGAAGGAAAATTAGTTTTGGTTAAAACACATCGATCAATAACTCCCGAGACTAACACAGAGATGGCGCTCGTAGTAAACCAGTACCCAGGTCTTTCTAGAGTACTAACCTTTGCTTGAAACGTGTCAAAATTTTAAGTCGACCGGACCAGGAAAAAGGTTTTTTCCAAGTGGGTGCCGCGATTGCTTTCGATGGAACAAAAACAGCAACGAGTCGATGATTCAGAAAGCTGTTTATCGCTATTTACTCGCAACAAAAAAGATTTCTTGCGAAAAAAAAAAAAAAAAAAAAAAAATGGGGGGGGGAATTTGGAAAAGCGTTATGGAACGATTGTATCACCCTAAAGGTGGATTAACAAAAGATTGATATGTTGATGAATAAAAAAAATTTTTGCAAAAAAAATGTTGTTTTCAATGTTAGACTCGGGAGTTATTGATCGATGTGTTATTTACCGAATGGAAGGTTCTCTAAATAATAATAATGCAACAGTAACTGTTTTGAAGATACAAAAAAAAAAAAATAAAAGGCTACATGCAGAAAAGAATTATATACATGTAATATCAATAATAATGCATAAAATGAGTATGATTTTTTTTCGTGTTCTTCATAAATTATTTATTAATGTTCTCATGGCTTATTATAAATTTCTAATTTGTTATCATACATTCATATGTTAAAATTAAATTTAATATTTACAATGTCATATAAAGATATTTAATGTAAATTTCTTAAATAAAATTCAACCAATATATATAATAACTTGGTATATTCTTTGAAATTCAGCTGACTGTTTCATGGTAAATAATAAAATACCTGCAACGCATTAAATGCAACTAATGTTTTGTGTATCTCATATCAATACAGCACATCAAATTTACACGTCTCAATTTAATTTGATATTTTACGCCAATTTTTCCTAAAATGTGGGATTTATATATGTCCTGTGGCACATCACTCAAAGACACATACTTGTAGAGAATATCACTTGTAAATGTTTGACTGGAATATCATCAAAAGTGTTGTAAATTATTTCTATTTTTTATCACGACCTATAAGTCATGATCTATGAAGACGGATTTTGAATATTGGTTTTCTTAGAAAGTTAATATAGTAAACAGACTAAAAATAGAATGGGAACTGAGGATTAAACTATCGTTTATTACACCAAACGGGAAATGTTAACGTAAGAAACCACCACTTTATACTTTTCATTATTACCTTTACTTATTAGAATTATTTTTAAAATACACGTGATTTAAAGTAATTAAAATATATAAAAATGAGAAATTTGACATCTATATACTGTTTTTATTTACCTATTAATGCTAAAAAATAAAATAAAATAACTGTTTAACGAAAAATTATCTAAGAAAAAAATGTTTTGAAAACGTTGTCTTAAGCTAACGTTTTCTATTACAGTTAACTTATAATTAGGAAATTTTGTACAGTTAACTGCGCAAAATTTCCTAATTATAACTAATATCTTCATTTGTTCTATACATTTAAATATTCAAATACATGTATTCTGTTAAATTATTAAAATGAATAAGTAGTCTTACTCTGAATTAAGTGTGATATTTCGAATTCTGAGGTTATTGAAACTGACAAGCATTTAAATATTTATATTTAGGAAATATCAAGGTGGGGACACAATAATAAGTACTTCCTCTTGTATATTATATAATTTAAAAATTACACGTACAACCTAGTACATATTCAGGTATTGAAAATTAATTTAAAAAGTAAAAATGACAGCTTTCATTCAGATATTTTTTCCCAGTTGTATCTATAGATTCACACTTTTATGTTAAATTACATCCTTGAAAGCTAATACTCTTTTTCCGTTTAATAGTTTGGAATATATTCATTCAAATTAGGTTTCCTTCCTCACTTTCTTTATAAAGGGAAGGCTAGTACTGAATTATCTTCCCTTGTAACTTCTGAATGTAATTCTCAGGAAACCATTCAGCAGCAGAACCATTCACTGATGAAGATGCGTACTTTCTCTTAAGAGGTTGTTTTGAATAGAGTGAATTAGGAACAGCAGTCCCTAACTCAATACGTCCGCTTTGTGAGAGTCAGAAAAGTTTATGAACGAAGTTCTTTAGTTGCTTTAGGAACTTTGAAACGATCGTATCATGCATACCTGAAGAAATTCACATTTGCAAATTTCAGTAAAGTAATATTTACATGAGAATAATGTTTCAAAAGTAAATTAAAATATTCCATTTCAAATGGCCATTGTTAATAAACTTAAGAGATAGTTGTAAATACTTTTGTTATAGATACTTTTTTCTAAATACCCATAATGGTATCAGTTTCTTTTTTAAAAAAAATTCTATGTTTACTGAAACTATTTTATTTAAGCAATATTACGATATTTTTGGACAAAAGAACTTTATTATATAAATCTCTTCAATATTTTATTACTAAGCAATTTAGTACAATTAATAAAGTGATACGATACTTTTCTCTTCTGAAGAGTGGAAGTTATTAATTATTTTTTCAATATTTAATGAAACAATTGGAAAGAATTAATAAATTGGTATGATACTTATTCTCATTAAGAATGATAGTTGTTTCTAATTTAAATTTTGCAAAATTTCAAGTTATTCATAAAATAGTAGTTTGCGATAGATTAAATTCCTTATAACACACAACAACAGTTCAAGTACCTTGCATTTAAGATAATTATTTATCAAGTAATTTATTTTTAAAATAATTCAAATTATGCAGTTTTTAAATACATAAATTTATAAGTAAATGTTTCTATTGCGCTTTTATAATAATATTAATTTGTGGAGATCTGTATGACGAAGTCTTTAGTTGATTTGTATACAGACAACAACTTTATGCTATGCAAAAAGTACTTTTATTTTTAATTTCATTATATTACTAAATATTTATAAGAACTCTGAATATCTTAAGGTTTAGGTAAATTAATTGAATACAATTATATGATTAAGAAGTTCTAAGTTATTTTCTCAAAGTATAAAATACATGTAATTTAAAAATTTTATTGCCATTTATTACATTAAAATTAATTTATTGCAAATTTTGGAATTAAACTCATAATTATAAGTTCTCAAGCCTGTATTTTTAAACTCTGAGAAATCAATAACTTTTCTTTTTGTTATGGTTATAAAATATTTCTTCAAATGTTTATTTATTTTAATAGTATGTAGAATGATTAATAAATTTATAAGAAAATTAATAACTTTTTCGTGTTATAACTTTAAAAAACCCTTCGTTTCCGTACCATTACTAAATTACAATTCTGTCTATGTATTTAATTATTACATTTGTTGGATTTAGAGTGTCTTGGAATAACACGTTGTTAATGAAACTCCTATTTAATTCATTTTGTCTGATATTCCATTAAACTTATTTTTAGTTTGATATAGATATATAAAATCTATTTTTGACTTCACTAAGACTCTATACAAAAAGTATTTATGAAAATTAATCCAAAAATATCTGTCTTCTTTATTTAATTATCTTTTAATATTAGTCCTGATTTTTTTTTTACAAATGAAATAACATGGTTACAGTTTTTTGTCTTCTTAAGAACTTGAAGGAAAACATTTACTGAATTGAAAACATCTTTGATAACCATTTTCATTAAATTTTGTGCAAAAAAACAGTTCTTAAATGGTATGCAATGACGAGTCAGGGGATTGATAAAGAAGGTTTTTTACTGAGAGTATTCTTTATTCAAGTTCTCTTTCAGATTCTTACAGTAGGATTAACAGGTCCTTGGGGAAGGAAAATTGAGTTTACGTGAGACTCAATTTTAAAACTACTTTGAATAAACTGCTTGCGAGCATTAATCTTTAAGCCCTCCCAATGCAGTTCCCATGTAAAAATATTTACAGATAGAACATTCGTCGGCTAAATTGCTTTACTCAGCGCTACGTGCAGTGTTTGCTGCGAGAAAGCAAAGGATCTTTACCTATTCTATTACCGGTTTGCTCGAATGAAACATACTTGTTGTCTCACAGCTTGAATTACACCAGACTTATATGTGTTTGATTATACTCTTACATAGTAGGCACTTTAAACTTGTTATAGCTTGAAAAATTAAACTTGAGAGGTATCTCTGTTTACATTTAATTCCTTTTTTTCCTCCTTATAATATCAGAAAAGTATAGTTCGATGACACAAAGGATAACGATCTTCAAAATATAACCTTGTTTGTTCTCAAGCAATTGAATTCAACTGGGTCTACTTTTATTTTAACGTCAAAATGTATCTGATAAATTAGTCAGTGCTGAGAAGCTGTTGCTGATTTCAGCTTTAATTAAGCAGATTAATACAAACCAAGGGAAAATGTCAAATTGTTTATTCAGTGTTTGAATAAATTTAACGGAAATGACTAAGAAACGCGAGAACATTTCATTTAAGTAATTATCTGGTGTTACTAATAATTAATAAGTATAATCTTGAGTTATCTAACCTGAGGATTTGAATTCTAGAATTAATTAAAACCCTTATTTATATTGCTGATTATTTTTGAAATTGTAAAAATAATTATGTTTGCTTTACTCATTTAAAAACAAATATAAATATTAAAACTTTCCTTTGTATTTAAAGAAGATATTTGATATTCAGAATATTTTTTATTTTGATATCATATATCTTTTACATTATATTATATATAAATTTGAAATTCTTGTTTGTTCTTTATACAGATCCATATTATTAAAAGGCTTTGAGTGATGTAATTGACTAACTGCATCACTGCCCCTTTTTCAATATTTTTCCGTGCCTCTCACCATATGCAACAGTATTTTCCCAAAATTCTTCCCTTCAACAAATATACATTTTATTGATTTTTTTAAAGCAAATTAGTTTTTTGAAATTATTAGAAATAACAGAGCCATATTATTTAGAGCAATATATTTTGTTCCTGCCCAAATGTATCTGTGTTAGTAAGAGGAAGATAAATTTATGTGTTTTTGTGGGTGGATACGTATCTTTAAATTAGGTTAAATAAGGAAGGCACAAAAACACAGAATGTGCAATAACAATAATTTTTATACATTTGTAACAGGATGTGGTTATTTGAAGCTTGTTATATTTATACATTTTTTTCTTCTTTTCTTTATAATTACGATTCTGTTTTCCGAATAAATCATTTCCGACCAGCAACTATTCTCTTCCTACTGTTAACAATATTTTATTAAAAAGCTTCTATTTTTTACCATAGCATTTGTGATAGTAATAATATTTCTATTCAAAACATATCTAATTATTCCTGCAATTCCAAAATTAAATGATTTCAAAATATTCTTCTGAATTCCAATACTACATCATTTGTATGTTCAACTACTTTTCTCATCCATAGCAAGCCAAGTCGTGCATAGTGGATTAGTCAATCCCGTTCTAACTTCATCTGACATTAGTTCAATGCTCTTACTCATTTTCACCTTAATTAAAAAGCTTTTCGTTTTTATTTCCTTTTATTTAATTCATTATTTTTGTTTTTAATAATTTTCTTTCCTGTTTTTTTAAATTCTTAATAAATAATGCTGAAGCGATTTTTTTCTGTATCCGGCCTAGCTAAAGAACTATACATTTAAAATTACAATATTCCACCGTCGGTGATATCTAAGTTTTATTTAATAAAACCGAATTGATTACGAATTTTTGGAAAATAGTGCTGATAAATGGCATTTGGAGTTTTACAAAAATTTTAAATCGCTTTCTACATTCAGAAATGTATAGATTCGAACAACTCTGTATTCATACGGTAATTAGAAAACATATTTGGTCATCTGAAATAAAGACTTGGGAAAACATCAATTAGTGAATTTTATATTAAAAAAAAAGTATTGCATAACAGGTAACGGGTATAAAGTTTGTCTCTTTCCCCATCTGCTTTCAATGATATTTCTGCTCTTCTTCGCACAACTCATGCTCATATTACGTCTCATGACGTCACGTTTCATGATTATGACAATTTATTTGTATCGAGTTTTTAGAAGATCGTTGGAGTTACTTACTTGTTCTCTGCTCAATAAAAATTATACTAAAATCCCTTTATAAAAATTTTGTTGAGTTTTCTTTGAAATATAATTACTAATGAGAATATCTGGTACTTCAGCTAATTATAAATATTATTGGAAATGCAAAACCTTCCTTATGAAAGAATTTTAACATAATTTGTAATCCTTACACTTAAGAAGTAAAACGGGACATGTTTTTAATGTTTAAGGTTACTCTGCATAGCCATTTCATTAAGGAAATGGAAAAGTTCCAATCGGTACTTATTATATTTAATCTAATGAGTCTGTCAAATGTGTCTCAAAGTTTGACAATCGTCTTAGATTATCAGTGGTTTAGTTATGGTACTTCTCGAACATAAATAATGATTCAATATAATAAACCTGAAGTTGTCCAATCGCTGGTATGATATATCGTTATACATTGTTTGTATTTCTCTTACTCCTCATTCGGTACATCAAAAGTATAGTTCATTGATTGATAAATCAGATTTATATTTAGGTCGAAAATATCTAGGAGATAATGTAAATGGGTTAGGTAGATTTTGTTTAGTTATTTATTCCAGTATTTGGCCAACCAAATACTCATATTATTTATATATTACATAGAGACATGATTGATTTGTACATCTTTGATCATTCATGAAAAAAAATATTTTATAAAATAATTTTAAGGTAACAAACTATAACTTTTATGAACATAACGAATAAATATAAATGAATAAAATACGCTTCTGAAAAAAGGACTTATTTTTGAATGATTTAATAGAAAGAGCCTCGCTCGAGTATAATATAATAATAAATAAATTCTTTAAATGCGTCAAAAAGTCAATTATAATTATCTTAAAATTTAGAGATTATGAAATTAACAAGCAATTTTAATTTTACTATTGCATTGTGTTGAAGGAGAAAGTAAACTGTATCTAATAATGATAAACTAAATAATTAAATTTAGAGATTTTTCTTGAAAACTTAAAAGGGAAAATATTCTGAATATAAATAAATATATTCATCATGAGAATCCAATAATAAAAGAAACCCAACTTTAACTTCACTTAATTTTAAAGAAGTTTTGAGAATTACATTTGAAGATTATTATATTATTTTAATTTTAGTACCACATTTGTCAAAGGAGTTAAAGTAATTTTACTTTGAAAAAACTGAGAGCTGGAATGTTAAACAAATCCAGTTAACAAAATATACTCTCTTTTTAAGAATATCTTAAAACTAAAAATGTTTTTTTTCACTAAAGTTCAGTTTCTGTTGAACTGGAAAGTAGCACTATTTTTCCGATATAAAATAATTTTAATTTCAATTACAAAAACATACATTTCTATAAAAATAACTCACAAATTCAATTATACTTTTATTATTTTTAATTTCTGTATTTTATATATGTATTAAAGTAGAAAAACATTCAAAAATATTTGACTGGTGTCATTGTAAACAAAATATATTGAGTAATAATTTTCTGTTCTTCTTCATATATTTTCATGAAATAAAAAGTATTTTTTACTTTTTAAGAACGCACTGAGTAACTACAAGAATGCTTAAATTATTAAAAAGCACTTTTCGAAAATGTCATAACTCGCTTCGCTGGCTATTACCAATCAACATCCGCTCCATTTTCTGAGTCAGGTGTTTCAGTTGCAATTTTGAGTGAGTCGTATTATCTGAATTATTGGACGCAGAGAATACAGAAACATTGTTTTGTACTCTTTGTAAAGTAAAGAACAATCTGAATCTCCTAGCATTTTAAACACAAACTAAGGGATCAATTAATCGATACAAACGGTCTCAAAAGTTTCTGAGTCCCCAAAAGGGATTAAGTGCTTTCCTGATATAAAGAAGTTTCGTTTCGATTGACACTTAGTTCTGGAAATTGTTTAAATTTCTGTTTTCACGGCAAATGGGCTTATTTTCATACTTTTGTGTTTAATGTCCCCGTTTTGTGATACGTAAATGAAATTCTTTAAGTGAAAAGCACTATCTTCATTTTAAAATTTAGTGGCATGGAAAGATGATAGCATGATACTGTTTCGAAATTTCGTTAATGCATACTATGGTTACAATTACTTCAAAATAAATTAACGTTAATAAATTTTACTTTTTTCCATTCATGTTTTTAATCACAAAAAAACTACCTTTTTTTACCTCCTAATAAATTGTTTTATTTAAAGCTGATCAGAGTAAATATTTACAAAGTGAAAATTTAAAGGAATTAACATTTAATATAGGAACAACATAATTTTTATTTTTCATTCTGATTTTTATAAGTATATTGTATTATAGGATTTGTAAGTTTTATTTTTTAAAGACCTGCATCTAAATTATGACCAAATTATTCCGTAGATATATTATTGTTTTCCTTTACGTTAACAATACAATGTTATGCAGCTTATAATACAGTTTTATTTCAAAAGTTGTTTAAATGTGTTAAATAAAGAATGATAGCATGTTTTTGAATTATGTTTCTTTCACTACAATAAATTTAACTATTTTCAAGCCTATAAAATATCAAACTTAACGTTATTATATGTCTTGATGCAATTAGGAAAAAAATACATATATATATATATATATATATATATATATAAATATAAATTGACTAAATTCTCGAAATTTTGATAGTTTTCATTTTAAATAAAATAAATCGAAATATTTTTGTAATGTGAGTGACGTAATGATTTTTTTGAATGAAAACTTCAGGGGAGGAATTTTGAAACATAAATTCTTTTCTCATACGTCCATATATGTTTTCTTGCTTACATATCTTTTTAATTGATGTATTACGAATTTCAACTAAATTAAATCAATATTCTTCTCCCTTTAATAATGACTGTATTTTGCGAGACTCATTAAGATAAAAATAGGACAAAAATTCAAGAATCATACCATCAGATTCATACTGTTTTTAAAAATACAGAAATAAATATTCTACATATTTGATACCCATAACTAGTATTTTCAAAATAAATCTAAATAAAGTTTGGAAAAGTATTTAAAATTGTTTCAAAATATTATCTCCATGTCGAGGATTTTACTTTTACTACTTCTGTTTTAGAATTGAAGATAAATAAATAATCATTTCTCGGAAATGAACACTTTACTACGTTCAATATATGAAGTTTGCTTATTTTCACTGATTCTAAATGAGAGAAATAAATCAAATCATACCTTCAACATTACAGTAACATAAGACAATATATTCCACATATATTTACATAAGAACTTTCAAAAAAAATTACCTATTCGTAATTCTGAAGAATAACTATGTGGACTTTTCTACTACATTAATACGAGACATTTTTCTTGTAAATTTATGTCTAGACATGTAATTTACTTAAAGAAGAATTTGAGTTATTGAAGGTGTAATTGCACAAGCTTTGTTAGACTGAATAATTGGAATACTTACTATTTAATTATATTTTCCATATAATGTAATTCTTCTGAAATGTCTTTTTAAGTAGATATGATTGAAAATCTAACCATTCATTGAGCATATTTTATTGTTTTACTAATTTTTAAAAACATATTATTTCACCTTCATGTGAATCAACATAACAAACTTAAAATTTTCTTTCGTACTTAATTCTGCAAAAAAGAAATATTATTAATAAAAGTGAACAAATGGTTTTCAAGTTTTCTTTTCTATAATTTTGACAAAGTTTTTGCAACTTTGATTGCGGAATAGAATTTCTTTAATTTTTCAGGAAATAAAATGTTTATTTCTTAATGTAATGAAAGTAACTATTATTGATATTTAATTTTTTGCGAGTGTGTAGAGTAAAATTGCCTTAAAATTAATTACATCTGATGCATATTGCTAAGAATATTTTGGATTAGTTTAAACTGATTGATATTAAAAGCAATAACATATAACAGCGTTCGAATTTCTCGAATGCGTTGTTGACTTAATTTAATGAATAATACAGAAAAAAAATAGTTAGGGCAATAAAATGAAAAACACTGAAAATTTTTATTTGAAAGAAAGATTCGTATTATTTGAGGAACTTTTGGAAATTTGGAACCTAATCTGACTCAAAAATTTTAATTCAAACTAATGAATGCCTTGATTTCCATCAATATTGATAGAGAAAAAAATACCTTTATTTATTTAACATTTTTTTTCTAATTATAGTAATGTTAAATGTTTCATATTTTATGTGTTTTTTTTATTTTAAATACAAATGAGAATCAAACACAAATATTTTATTTCATAAAACGACATTATTCAAACAAAAGTAATATTTATTTCTTTTTCTCGGTTTCAATTGAGAAAATTTCTGTATTTGAAAATTCTTAGACAAATCTTGAACATATAGATACACATATATAAATTTTCCATTAATCTTATAATAAGATATTTAAAACATTTTTGTAATATATACCTATAATTTGTCTTCTTATTCTTATACATTCTACATCAACACATTTAGTCTTCTTATTCTCTTATTATATCAGACCACTTCCTGAAACGTAATAAATCCCCAATCCCACAATTTATGGATGAACTCCATATTTATATTTCCTCCAAGAATCCTTTCGACCTACTTACAGACTATCCATTCCGCAAAGGTACAATTTAATTTCAACAGAGAGCCTCCTCCCTCTCTGCTAACAATACAAACGAGGGAGGGCCATTGATATATGAAGCAATAAAGACATCAACTCATAAGAGTCTTCCCTTTTTCGATTCATCAAAATGAAGCGTCCATTTTATACCATTCTGGCTCGCGATCAAGTCAATCTGCTGTCTCACATCCAATTTTCTGGCACCGATCGCATTTTCAATGAAAAAGTGTCGCCGTCGATTCATGAGCTCTGCTGCTGCTTACATCAAAAGAGCATCGTCAAAACTCAGTTTGGATGGTGTCGCTGGAAATTGCCGAATTACTTCAAACTCTGTTGTATCTGATTACACCGGTTAACTATTTGAAGATAAATTATAGGAAAGAATGACGGAATTCTGGTAATGGGAATCATTACCAATTCTTAAAGTCATCTCAAGAATTCTGTGATATCCGGGATCAACAGATTTTTTACCCTCACTTTTTCTCGCTAATATATGAACTTGAATAAAAGTTATATGATAAAAGAGCTTTTCTCTGAGTAGTTTTCTTCTAGTTGGAGAAATTTCTTTTAATTCCATATTATTTAAACAAACATGCCTCTCTTAGGAATTGTTTGTCTATCCGTAGTATCACAAAATACACATATAGACACCAATAGAAAATATAAAATTCTGAATAAAAGCTTGTTTTAATCACGTATAGTGCGAGATTTGAAAAATATATTTATTTCTTAAAATACGTTGATCTTATTGCAGTAATTCGTATTGATAATATTACTTCATGACTCTAAAATTAAGTAAAAAGATTCTCAGATTATTTTCATATATATTTAAATTTCTATGCCTTAAAATTTTTCAGCAAGAGATTTATCAGATTTAAACGCACACAGCGGGGGCTTTTTATGAGTGAGAGGGTGACAGAATGGCTTAATGGCACAAGACCCAAATACAACCAAGTCATACTAAATACCTGTGTATCTGTCATCAAGACAATAAAGTTAAAAATTGGTTGGGAAGAAGAAGGATCAAAAATAGAGAAAGAGCTCCTGAGGGAACTGGAGAAGTGTCTTTTGTGTTCATCATAGACATTACATCACAATCGAGTGCCACTTGAAAACATTATTCCCGTACGTGCATTAAGAATGTAAGCCCCGAAAAGCCGTATGTATACCATTACTGTATGACATTGAGTGAAAGGATATATACCAATTTATAAAACTACAGCCCACTGTGATGTATCAGAAATTATTGAATAAGCAGAATAATCCATCTCTGAGCTAATATGATTTATTTCCCTTACATAAGAACTCTTCCAGTTACTAAAGTTATTTACAGATTCATATGTTCTAGCATATTTACAAAAATTATCATTTGGAGCATCTTCCGCGCAATTGTGCAGAACTGATCTCCAGCAGCCGGATACCTCAGTCCTTCCTTTCCTCCAGACGTACAAGTATTTTCTCTGGTGGGGTCATCCAACAGTTGTTACATTAATAAGTGATAGTAAATATAACATCTGGTTATATCCTCCCCTATGGTTCCGACGGCGTCCCAACGAGGAACCAGGAGCCTGTGGGACCTTCGATGGACTGAGCACGTTTACGAAGGGGAATGAGTTTACCTTGTCATTGTTACAAGGAGTTAAAAGTGCTTGATAAATTCTTAGAGGTACCCCCGGATTATCAATGGAGATCGATCGATAAAGTTGATTTCTGTGTTAAAATCACATAGGGCACATCTCGGCGCGACATTAGTTTTACACTTCTTTATTGTGAAGCGTTATTCAGTGGATGTGATGCTACAAAGATAGATTCTCAAGACTGATATTTCGAGGCAGGTTTTTTGTTTTCTTCCGAGTAAAACTACCCAGTATCCTGCTGCTCTAAAATAGATGTTGCTTTTTATAGATGTTCCTCTGGTTCAAAGATAATTTCATAATATTCTAATATGAGTTTAAGTATCTCCTTCACCTTCTCCCTCTCGTAATTGACAAGTGTTCCTAGAAATCTTCTCAGCTACGGAAAGGGTGTCCAATTCTTCACAAAATGATTATTTGTGGGTACGGTTGTCCCAGAAGTACCAACAAGCATTCATAACATCTAGAACTAGACCAACATAACTAAGGAAGTTTATTTCTAGTAGAGTTAAATTTCCTTTTTTCTTTCGGAGAATGATGAACCTGGTCATGACTGATCTTCCCTCAATATCTACCATCAATTGGGTTGTAAAGTCCTCATTTGTGGTCTGTTTACCATCTGCTAAGCTTATTGCTAATGTATTTCCCTGGAAGATGAGTCCCTTATCCTTGAATACCTGGTTCACTATATCTTTTTCCCAGCAATTGAATGTGAATTTCCTGTGTCTGCAAATGCGCATCATTTTTCCTCACTGAAAGTTATGTGGATTAAGGTCAATTGAGGGTCTAGTCTCAATTGCATACGCATTGACATGATTTATTGCTTCGTCTGTATTTCTTGAGGATTTTGGGTTTGCAGGTAGGGCACCTTGACTTCATACCCCCTGCTCTCCCGCAGCCATAACATGTTAAAGGGGATCTCTACTTTGGAATTACTTGTGAAGGTTCCTTTTTTGGACGGTGTTCAGGTTTCCTGCATGTTACCTGATTTCTATCATTTAGATTTTCATTTGCATTCACATGTCTTTTTGGTCCACAGGGTAGGGAACGCCGAATGCTGTCAAAAGCCTACAGCTGTTCTGCTAACATTTCTGGCTAGGTAAGTTCTTACCAGATATCCAAGTAATGTTCCTCACAATCTGGTGAGCATCTCTTTTTCATTTGACCAGCAATCATCAGAATCTGCAAACCTTCAAATGTATCAATTTTAAGCTTATTTAGCCAACATTAAAAATAGGATTGAATTTCAAATAGTCCTTCCAGGTCCCATTTGGGCTTTTACTGTATAGTGAGAACAGTTCCCGATTTTTTTCGGCAGTTAAATTGAACAGTTAGAGAAGCATTCCTCAAATGTGGAGTAATCCATGCATTTCTACTAGACTCCATGGCAATAAGGGAGGATGCTTTTTGGGTAGGGTTCCAATGAGGTAGGGGACCCACATATCTTCATCAAGATCCAGATGCTTCATTTGACGTTAAAATAAAGTTAGGAACAAGTCCATGTTATCAACTTCAGGATTGAATGTTAGTAACAGATTTTTTTTAGCTCAATACTTATTTGGGATAGGGCTTTTGGACCTACAACTCTCTGGGTCTTATTTTGCAGTCTTATTTTCTGTAGGTATTACTCTTTTTGTTCTTTCTTCTCATCTGCACTATTTGATACTATTTTTCCAAAGATATCTTTCACAAACTTTGGGTCTTCTTTGTAGGCCTCAATTATATTTAGTTTTTCCTCATTAGTCTCAGTTTCATCTAACTCAATTGCAAGCTTAATGTGATCAGGTTTTTTACCTTTTCCTAGAAATGACATGGTTCAACATTTTAAGAAGCAAAGAAAAAAAAATTCTGCTGTCAGGGCTTGATTGTCCACCAAAGCTCTTACAGATATGGGCTTAGTCACTTTTAAACAGGTCTCACACTTTATAATATAGCAAGCTCTTAAATCTTATAAATACGATTAAGGAACATTAATTCAAACAATTAAATAATATGAAGAAAAATTAAGAATTTTCAGGGTATAATGATATAAAAAATTCAATGCATTAAAAGTATTAAAACAATATAATGCAATATAATTATTAATGTGTAATGCTACATAAAGTCAATATGAAACTACTCTATAAAATATCAAACAAAATAGTAATTAAAATCAATATCAGCGTGGAATGATAAATTTAGTACTGATACCTGTCATGTATTATGACTCAGTCAATAACATTAGAGTGGGATTGCTTCCGCGAGATTTTGGAAAAACCATGCACAGCACTGGCACTATTAAAATGACACACTATAACAGGATTGCTACTGAAATTTCTTGACACATGCACGGATAAAAAAAATCTCGAGAGGAAATAGCAGGTTTGTTCCTTTCTTCTCGTCAGACAATAGAAGTCCGGATTATTCACTTTACCTTTCGCTTTCCAAATATTTTAAGAGAAACGTAGATGAGTAAATATTATAGCAAGGTATACTATCTATTCATTTCTTGTGTCGTTAGGCTTACAGCGCCGGTTCAAATTCTTCTTTCGGACCGATAGGCTTATAACGGTGGTTCCGCATGTATATATGCGTTTGTGTGTTTTGTGTACACATACCAGGATAAGTCAAAAGTTACATACACTTTTCGATCAGCTATTTTATTAAACAAAGATAACAGATATATTATTTTTCGATATAGTTTCAACTTTGATCATTATATTTGGTCCAGCAAGCCACTAGCTTCCATATGCATCCCTACTTTAAAGTTTTGTTTGGTCGTGAAGCCATTTCCGCACCACATCCTGAACGTCCACGTTAAAAGAGATCAAAACTTCCTTGGGAGGTTAAAAGAGATGAAGGTTTGAGGGAGAGATATCTAAGCTGTAGGGAGGTTGTTCTGGGCTTTCAAAGCCAGAATTGTTGTTGTTGATCGAGATTGACGGTCGCCCAGATCCCTTTTTTTTGTGTTACGCTTGTTCGATTGTTTTTAAACCTTTCGTTCAGCAATAAAAATACTTTTACACAACATAAAGCACTCTACCCGAAATGTGATAAAATTTCCAGTAAATTTCAACACATTTCACACTCTATAACTAAAAAAGTCAGTGCACTATATCTTGCTCCTATTTGGTGCAATCAGATAACCGAGCTGATATGCTTATGCTATTGTAGCATGACGACAATTGATATGATCGTGATTAAATTCCACACACATGACCACAGACATACTATTTGAACGCATGCGCATACTGGAGCTACCTATCTTTGTTTAATAAAGTTGTGGAAAGAAGCATGTAAGTAATTTTTGACCTACACTAATATACATACATACACATACACACACATAATATATATATATATATATATATATATATATATATATATATATATATATATATATATAATATCACATGTATTTATTAATTTTCTGATTCTGTAAGAGTATTACTCCTTCATCGCCATGTAATGTTTGTTACTCGTATTGATTCTCAGTGTTCCATGCTATTCTTTGGCATTATTTGTGTTTACGTAATACGAAGTCTTTGAAATTCTTACGATTTTTAAGAGAAAACGCTTTTCAAGACGAAAAACACACAAACCCAAAATTCAAATTTTTACTCGTATCAGCTAAATCAAACTAGTGGAAAAAAGGCTAACAAGAAATCCATTCTGTAAATTCTTCTTTGCTCTAGTTTTGGTGGAGGGCTTTAGAATTTTAAAAAAAATAACCAAGTCTTAGCTTATTGCTTTATTCAATCAAAATCTGTATTGTTATCGGATACCTGATTTATAAAAGAAAGTCTCTTTTAAGAAGTAGTTCTTATGTTTTCTGCTCGGCTGAACTAGAAAAGAATATGAATTAAGTTTTCCACCAATTTTGACTTTTAAAAAAAAGTACTGTAAGGAACGAATTTATACTTCCAATGCTACATTATTCTACAGAAAGCTGAAGGAAGTTCAAGTTTTAAAGGAAGCCTAATTTAATTTACAAAACTGAATACGTGTTTCTCTCCTTTAACTGACAAAATATACTTTTTTTTCCCCCTTTAGGTTTCTCATCCCATGGGTTGTACTTTTTTAAATGATTTAAAGTATGCTTTACAGGGGAGAATTTTTTATAAAGCTTGTAAGCTACAGATACAATTAAATTCTTTGAGTTATTTTTCATGTTATGATTAAGGACATTTTATTCCAGTCGGTATAAAAATGATTTTAAACAATGCTTTCTTTATAAGTATTATAAAAGAATTCTAAAAAAAAATGTGATTTAAAAATCTAGATAAACAAATGCATTTTTATAACTTTCCAAAAGCTAAATTTATACGGGAATAATAATTTTTTCAAGCATCCCATTTGTTCAATTTTATTCATTTTCTAATCTGTGATAACTTTTATATGAAAATGAAACCCAGTCCTATTTAGAAGCCCATTTTACTTTAGTGTTTGAATAATTCATTTAATACTTAATATTTTTGAAAAAAAATTAAATAACACAAATAAATATATTTTAATGTTATGTTTCAGTACCAAGAATTTAAATTGATATTATTACTTATATCTTTTTATGAAATACTTTTGGTATTGTATATTTTTTTGACAAATTATTTTGTAAATTAATGATGAATGATCACTAATTAATTGCATGGAAATTCAAAAAGTGGCCAGCGAATACTCCTTGAATAAACTGTACAAAGGTTGTGGGTTATAAAATAATAAAACCTTTAGTGTGTTGTTATGAAGATTTGAGTTATTATTAAATTTTGGCCTAAAGGTAAAAATGAAAATACAGAAAATATGATAAATATTCGTTGAAAGGAGTATCAAAAATTAAATATTGCAAAATTTTGAGATATATGTTTTATGTGAAAACAGTCAACATTTATTCAGGATTGCTTTATAAAAAACAAAATTATTTCGTTTATGGCATTTCGTAACTTCAGATACTGATTTTTATTTCAATAATTTAAACATTAATCAATTCAAAAAAGTTTCATTTGTAAAAGTAAATATAGGTATGATAAACTCAAAAAGGGGCCCTGAAAAAATTATTCCCACTTATCAATTATCTTTTAAAATTATGATATTTTAATGTATAAAAATACATTTAGGAAAATACTTACTCGTTTGAAAATAATAATGTTTGTTTATTTACATTGTTAAATTATCTTAGAAATAATTATCGTAAAAATTGCTTAAAAATAAATCAAATTAAATTAATAAAGTAAAATAAGATTTTCATTAAAAATTATTCTAATTCAATGTATCGTTTGAAATCCGACTGAAATTAAATACTTAAGTGCTAATTACTGTAAGAGTGATTGCAATTAGCTAAATTTTAATTAAGGAAATAATATACAGCTGAATTTCTCAATTAAACATAGAATCACGTGTTATATTCACTACTTCAGATTGAAGTAGTAGATGTATCGGAATATATTTGAATGGACCATTACAATGTAGTTTTATTACATGCTACATAAACAGAGTAAATTCTCATTTTGTATAAAGTAAATAAATATCTTATTTGAATTGAAATATCAGATAAAGAAAGTGGTTGTGTTGTAAATATATGAAGTTTAAATATTCATTATTTTTTTTCAAAATGATATTTGAAATTGTTGGAAGGAATCTCATGTATAATTATTATATTAATCATTTTAATATTCTTATGAATTTATATCTGTTGAGAGATTTAAACCGATAATATTAGTGCGTGTGATCTGCTTACAATCATCAGTGATATGTGATAATCCATCTCAATTAAATTGCATATTATTTTCTAACAGATTCCTTCCACTTTAGTTATTTTATTTATTTAAAGTACTAGAGTTTACAGTTAGTAATCAGTTAAAACTTATTTTTTGGTAAATAATGATCAAAATGTAATCTTCACTTTTATTTATAAATATTTATCATTTACTTTTAAAAAAAAGATGGGTATAGATTGCTTTCAGAAATTATAAAATGAAGCGTAAAATGTTTGAAATTATTTTTCGTCTACAATAGTAATGAGACAGATATTTTTTTCACTTTTTTCTTCTTTTCAAATGTTAAATGAAACATTTTTGTGTTATAATGTGTATTTAAGTTATTTTAAAGTGATTTTTTTTATTTTTCCTTCATCCTAAACTTTTCAGGCAAGATTCCATGTATAATTATAATTTTAAAAAAATATTTTTTGCGGAACGTAATATAATCTGAGTGGTTCCAAGATGCCTTTTTTTAAATCATTTCAAATATAAATAGCCATCAAACACTGTTTTCTGAAAAACGAACGTAAAATTGAAATTCAATAAAATGCGACAATTCAAAATAAATAAGTAAATATTTCGTATTTTTTACTTACTCATTTTTTCCTGAATTTTGTCAAAATTATGAATGACTTATAATGCGATATAAATAGAAACGTTTGACTGGAAAGAAGAAAAAAGTTTCTCTATTTTGAAATACGAAATAGAACGAAATATCAACAAGCAATTTTTGCTAATTTTTCCTTCTCTATTTCATAATTCAGCATATTTACTCTGAGGAATGTTACTACATAAAAATAAAATCAATCAAATGATAAGAACTCTTTATTCATTATGATTTATCTTTCATTGTCTATAAAAACATAAAGATAGAATGAACAAGGGATAGGTAAGTAAAATATTTTTAACATAAAAATATTAAACATAAAAATATTAACATAAAAATATTAAACATAAAAGTTGTTCTGAAAGTACTGCTACTAAATTGATGAATTTGCACTTTTTTACTGTCAGAAGTGACGCATCTTATTCTAACTACGCTGAATTTCACGATTATATTCCTTAGTTTAGTAATAACAGACGAAACATGTTTTGTGAAAAATATTATATAAAGTGAATGTTTTATGTAGACATGTAGCCACAGTGCAAATGCAGCTAGATTAAAGAACTATTGGATTTAAATATAGGCTTATAAAAAACATATTGTATTAACTGATAGTTTCTCAATAAGAATAACAATTAAATATATATCTGTATTTTGAAAGTATGAAAAGCATTTTAATTTATTAATATGATACAATTCAAGAAAATGTACTTTAAAAGATGTTAATCGTACCTTAGTCAACTGCACATTTGAATAAGATACCTAGTTTGATTGCATTTTCATGTAGTTAAATCCTTCATTCATTATTATGGTAGCCATGGAACATTTAGTGTCATTTAACAATAGTGTTATTCTAATTGCACATGCAAACTATTATCCTTATTATGCTACATTCACTGTTCTGAGGTCTAGACGTCTAGATTACCATCTGTATTCATGGGATTGTAACATTGTTGCATTGAGTAATTTATATAATTCGTAATATTTCTTAAAAGGGGAGCGAAAATTATTTTCATCAGTCCATCTTAAGCCTTTATTAAACCTTAAAGAGTTCAAGTACTATTTTAAAAATGTACAATCAATATATATGTTTTGCTTAAACTATTGAAATTAGCACTTTTTCACTTCCTTTCCTGCTCCATATCGACTGTTCTTTATACATAAATTTTCTAAAATGTAATTTTTCATTTGTGAATCAAAATATTCCCTCAAATTAAATTATATAGATTTATATGAGCATTGATTTTATATAGTTGCATGTTTAAAACTATACCAATATGTATTATCGTATTTTATATTTTGGGAACATCATGATGTCTTGCCATTATTTGTTTTTTAACGTAAGGTAGCCTGATAATCATGAGTTATGAACTTTTGAACAGTTACTTTCGATTCAAATCATGAATTTGAATCCTCTATTTATGAATAGCTATTATGAAGATAAATGATATCTGCTATACTTTAGCTTAATCTAAGGTTTAAATCTCTAACTTGGTGTCACTTGTATATTGTCAGAGGTAAATACCATTTCAGGTATAGATTCTTCGTCACTCTATTGTGTCAATAGTATGAGGTCTATTATAAACATCTCTAATGTTTTTCTATACAATAATATTTTTTTTCAAAAAGGAAATAAACATAATTTGTTCTATTGACGCTATTATCACTGGAGTTCTGGATATATCGTTTGAGAAATGAACTGAAATAATGATTTAATAAAGCTATTAATCATCTTTTCCCCTGTACCGTTCATATTGCTGGAAACATTTGTCCTGCAATATGAATAAAACAAGAACTAGTGCAAAAGAACTTAGTACGATTTCATTTGAAGATGGAAAACATAAGCATTCCTAAAGTGATTTGAATGCATTGACATGTAGTATATAATTTTCATTCCTGGCTTCACTATCACAAAATAGACATATTTATTATCCATTTGAATTATAATTAGAGAAAAGTTTTGAATAACATACAATGATATCAATACCAAAATAGTTTTCATTTTTTTACATTCAGCATAATTAATGTATTGTATAGTACGATTATCTCGTTTCAGAATTCAAAAATCCCTCAAGTAGCTCCAAATATCCTTTCGTGTTCACTTTGTTGCTATGATACGCAACCACATGGTTACCATTTACTTGCATTACCTCCCGGTAGTTTCAAATTACTTTGTTGTGAAGAACTTGCAAAGGTATTCTTGTCCCAAAATTCGTTTTCAAAGCACGTTCCTCTTCCACATCTGTTCTCTGAGCACTATTTATGTTCCAGCAACTCAGTAGCTTTTCCGGTGGAATCCAGAATGCATCCATTTCCTGAAAATGGAGGCAATCATTATTATTCATGAGCTCTTAACTTCCGGGAAAAGTTTGGCAAGGGAGATGCGCAACGTTACACCGAAGACCAGGAAAAATATCAGCGAGATCGAAGATTCTGAACGAAACCGCCATTAGCTTCTGACGTGAAAATGGATCGACTGAACCTCAATAAATAGGAAAATGAATACACTGATTTATAAAAAGATTTATCGCTTGTTTTAAAGGCTCAAACTCAAGAAAAGAAACTCATTTATCTTGTAGGAATGTGTATTGGTTATGGTAAACAGTCGTATTGAGTGGAGTTTCGGGGTTTAGGCGATGATCATTACATGAAGTAATACTTTGTTGAAACAAATTGCACTTTTGCACCTGTTTTATTTTCTCCTCAGATAACATTAGCTTGCCGTAATCAAAATAACGTTTCGATAAATATTTTAATATTTTTTCTTGAAAAGGATACATTTAAAGCAAAATTTTCTGTGTAAATTAAAAGAAGCAAGTTGTGAATATGGTAAATAACAGTAATGTATAAAGAATATTTACAAAAAAATTATTTATGTCACGTTATATACACTTAAAAATAGCTTTTGAACAAATTATTATTTAATAAATTGCAAGATTTAAATTATAGTGAAAACTGTTAACATGAAACTCAGTGGGCAAAAATAGTTTTTGTTAACAAAATTTGGTGTTAAATGATTCATGCAAAACAAAAGTCACCAATGTTTCCAATATAGAAAAAAAACATAAATTTAAATTACTGCTAAAAAATTACACTTATATATATATATATATATATATATATGCTATGAGGGAATTTTTCATGATAAGATTTATACAGTTTTTAGCTCGGTGAGTGAAGTTACCATAAAAATAGCTAAATGTTTCTGAAAGCATTGTTGGTTCTGTCAATTTATTTTTGCATCTGTTACATAAAATAGCACTTTTGGTGCATTATAACCTCCAAATAGCCACAAAAAAAATTTCTTAAACCTACGCTTTTGCTTTCCAAACTTATTTGACTTCTTTACTTTAAAATGTAAACATGTTTGCTTAATTTATTATTTTTACTGTTCCGTTATTTAAAACTAAGAATGGCTAAGTAATGCTTTCCCAGTACAAAGTAAATAAAGCTTTTCAGAGTATAGTAATATAACATTTTAAGAATGAATTACTATTGTTATAATATGTGGAAAGAGTCTGAAACTAATATATGTACCTTATAAATCAAATTACATAAAGAATAGATTATTTTATGACAAAATATACGAAAAGTACTTAATAAATTTTCTGAAATGAAAATCACATTTTCTTTACTTCAAAAATAATCATATTTTCTCAATCTAATGTAAATAACATTTATTAATTAGAAAACAAAAATGAATTCATTTTTAATTCATTTATCAGATAAGATGTAGAAAAAAAATACTTTATTTTATTAAAAATATAAAATTCTTAAATTTTAAATGCACTCTATAACAAACGAAAACGACGCACCAAGAAAGAGTTGTCCAATAGAGACAAAAATTGGGGGATAGGAAATGAATAAAATATCAGAAAAAATTCAATGATTTATTTCAGAGATACATAGTTACAACGTAACGAGTTCAATAAGATCTTGTCCACCTTTAGCCTGGATGCAAGCAGCCACACGACGTGGCATTGTGTGAGACAGCTCCATGATGATCTCCTGAGGTACCTAATCTGCTCCAATTGTTGAAAGCGGGATTCTTAGCTAAACACTATAAGTACTCAATGAGCATCATTCCAACGTGATTGAGTCAAGCACCACTGTAATCGCACTATACAGTGCGCAGGCGTGAGAAGCAGGTAGCGTAGCGGTCGTTGCGAGCGTAGATTTCGCTCTAATAGCCGTCTGTGAATGGCCATGGGGGACACTCTTGTGCGAGTCGCCCATCTGATGGTTGATAACGATGAATTAGACGCTGTGACAGCTCATCTGATAATCACTCTGTCCTCCCTATCTGCTGTGGCTCAAGGTCAACCACTATCAACATGACGTTGAAATCTGCCATTGTCCACCCAATGCAAGCTAGCATCTTCTCATCGTCCCATCGCTTCGACCCATATGACGAGCGATTCTCTGATTTGCCCAACATACCTCTGTCAATCCAATAATACAACCTCTTTCAAACTCTGACAGTTGCTCGTAATGAGCTCCGATGCCCTGTGGCTCTCGCTATTCCTTCATTGAACACAAAATTTTAATCATTTGGATATTTCGTCCAAATGTCTTTGCATACGAAATTTAATTACAGTCGGACCACTCTATCTTGGTGCGTCGGTTGTGTGTGTTATAGAGTGTATAAAGTATTAACTAGAACTTGATTACCAACTGCTGTTTACTGATTCTTTCTTGCTGCTATTAAATTTTGAATGCATAATTACTAGGAAAATCCCACTGTTAACATTTGTAACTGATTAATTTAAATATTTTCAAGTTGTTCACCAATTTTTATGGAAAGATTTAAAATTAAATTAAAATTTTTCTGGATGATAAACGTTTCTAAAACTTATTCCTAGTTTGTGTGTACTTACTAATTTATCTTTCCGGAGCTTTAGGATGAGTTTTCTCATTAAGATTCCGGCCGCGGGAATTTACATTTTTTTGCCTTAAAATATTTTTTTATTTCCCTTTATCCTATTTACTTTACATCAAACGTGTTTAATTACTTATACAAACAAGGATGAAAGTTAAGTGTTATGTGGTTTACTACCTGTTCTTTATGAATTTTAAATTTTTAGAGAATAATTTTAGAGTAAGTATAATTAAATTATGCTTTGAAAATAACGTAGAAATAAACTTCAATTTTATCTGCATGTACAATAAAGTGAAGTAAAACTGCAATACATTTTATTATATGTAACAATAAATTATTATATTAAACGCATTAATTAAGTTGTAATTAATATGTTTAATGTAATAAATTATACAGTCAACTAATTAATTTAATTTAATGTGCTCAACTCATCTTACATCTAAATTATCAATAAAAATTTCTGAATTTATAAAGAGTAAAAAAATCATTACTTATAAAAATTGCGAAATAAAAAAAATTCTACACATTTAGGAAAATCAAACTATTTACTAAATTATTATATTAATATTCATTATGATAATTTTAAGAATAATATATGAAGTACAAATGTTTTAGCTCTTCATGTTTCCCTAAATATATTAACGTTCTTTGAAGTTCTGTTTCTTTATGATACATAAATTCTTTTCTTGATAAATTTCAGTTATTATTGAAGTTACCAATTTTACTTTTATGACCAATTATGGATGATTTTATCAGCGTTCCGTCAAATCATGTAAAATATTTAATCCACTTAATTTAAAGAAAATATGTAATTTAATTTGCTATTTTCTGCTACTTTGTTCAATTTCTTATTATAAGACAATATATATGAGTCTTAAGATCAAATTATTTAGTTAATTCTTTCGGATATATTTCATTATGAAATTATTTACTGAAAAAACTTAATAATCCTACAGAACCCAAAAAAATGATGAAATATTACATCAACTTTATTAAGTAATTTCCATCGTGACACTATTTTACTATATAGTCTCTAAGTTTATGCATATATCTTGAAATAATATCCAGAAAATGGTAAGTTTTGAGAAATTCTCAAGTGTTTGTCCGTATATATTTGTTGAAATAAAATTCAAATCTTTGTTTATATTTCAGAACAATTTATTGAAAATAAAATTAAAATACGCACAATTAAGTATATCGATAGTTCTTAATTTAATAAGAATACAATAATTAATTTTTCAATTCTGAAAACGTTTGCATCAAATAATATTAATTTCAAAAAAAGAAGATTCAATATGTAAGCTTATTTTTAAAGATAAAAATAAGGGAATCATATATTAAAATAATATTCTGATTTTACTGTATTTTATAAACAGCAGCTAATTTTAATATGCTACTACTTGTTATTTCAAAAACATTTCTTCTTATAATATGTTTTATATATCATCTCAATTGCACTTTTAAAAAGATAATTTTTTCTTGACTTTAAATATTAAAATGCAAAATTGAATTTTTTTACGATTTTTAATTTTTTGGGGGGTACACAATATAATTCAAATATATTTGAGACCGCGGTAGCCTAGTGATCATGGTCACTTACTCTTGATTGGCGGTTTTCCTCGAATCTGTGTTTCGAGTCTTTCTACCATTAAAAATCTGCCGTGTAGTCGGGACTAATGCACGCTAAATCACTTGAGGGTCAATGTCTTCACAATATTAGGGTGTAGAAGTCGGAAAATGAGATGCCATCTCAGGTGTCGTCCTTGTCACTTGACTGTGGTTCAATTACAAGGTCATTTGCCAAAAGCTCCCCGTGTTGCTTCTAGTGTGACATTAATCAAACCAATGGCATATATTTGTACTGTAATTAACGAATTTATAATAATATTGGAAGTATTTCAGTAAAAAAAATTAGTAAAAATCTAATGAGTTTTTTACATTAAGAGAACACAGTCTTTAGCAGTATAATTTTTCATATAAGGAAATTAAACGCGAAGAAAATGATTTGATGGATTAAATTACTTACTTACTAAACTTATTACTTGGGCTCAAAGACATTTGATAAATTTAAATACTTAATTTTGAGAGATATTTTCAGTTATTTGTAGCATGATTTAATTTCTATTAAGTTTAAAACTCTTACTTTAAGAAAACAAATGCTTAAGCTTAACTATTTCGCTTACTAAAAATTAAGCATAATGAAAATGATTTGGCAATTAAATATTCTATTAACATTTACCGTTGTGACTTAAGAACATTAAATATAATGAAGCATTCGATTTTGTATCAAATATCTAATGGTGTTCAATGAGGGTAAACGCATTAAGTTCTTGATCTGCGGTTACACAACAACACATAAAAGTACTGAAAACATGCACTTACCTTTGATGTCTGAATTAGATCTAAGACGCGGAATGATGTTTTAGTCACTTCGCAAGTGAAAAGTAAACTTTCCCTGAAGCACTGCTGTCAGTTACTTATTCTGGGCCAAAATCTTTCTTTTGTTCAAGAAGAAGTGAAACTTTTTAAAGAAACATTTTTCTTCCTACTTGAAGTATTGACTTCCAAAATTCTTTTGGAATGAAATATATATATATATATATATAACTGGAATCAAAACAAATCTTCAGCTGGTTTTAACCCATCAAACGTGGACTTTAAGGGTTTTCTGTAAGGAAGTATTTTTTTCTAACAAATATCAAAATGAAAAAAAAAAAATACCAAATCTAATGTCATTTTAAGAAGATCTTAAAATATTTGCAAACGGTTAAATCAAAATCATAATTTGTTCACAAACTGTGTTAAAGTATTAGTATCTTTTTAAGAATATATACGTTATTCTGAATCAAAATAATTAAATTAATTTACGTTGAGAAAAGGATTTCTTATTGGCAAAACTATCGAGATTTTCATCAAAAATTAAACCTAGTATCACAATAGTTACTTAAATTTGTTACACAGAAAGTAATTAATAAAAATTATTTTTTTTCTTTTAATAGACATTTTATGTATGTTTTTTTAGTTCAGAATTGTTTCATTTATTCCATTATTTATTTTTATGAATGAAAAATTATTGAGAAGTTTCAGTTTAGATTAAAATAATTAAGAGTAATGCTGTAATATATGAAATGCAAAACCTTATGTAATATAGAAAATATATTATGCGGATACTTCTTTCAAAAACTTTTGTTAAATAAAATGACCGATATTAAACATTTTGATTTGCTATTTGAAGCATATTCTGACTACCAAACCATTTAAATAAGTACATATATTAATAACCGTATGTCAAAAGTATTGCCTCTTTTCCCCTGAAAGTGTACATAATCTAATACTCATCCGAATAATATAAAAAAATATATGTTGCTACGTATAGCGGAATTTTAACACTGAAATATGAATAAATGATATTTGTTTTGAAAAGCACCAAATATGTGTTTTAATTCTACAAAAGCCATTGAAATGTATTAATATAGAATGGCATTTTGAATCTATAGCTATTCTTACAATATTTATTAAAATTGTGTTACATCTATTCAAACAAAATATATAGTATAACTAATAATTGTTCATTAATTTCAAACGTTTGTTTTAGAAGTGTAATGTGATATGATAATGTATCGATTATAATAAAAAATTCAGTTCACACACGCAAATTTATTTAGCATAGCTAACACATTTTATCCTATTTTGAATTTAAAATAAAAATGTACTTAGGATATGTATAGCAATAAAGTATCTAGGTAGCTGCATTTCATCTCAAACCTTTAGTAGCAGTATTCAAGCTTTACCAAGCATAAAGTAAATAAGGAATAGAGCTTAAATAAGTGTTTATATATTTGACAGAACGAGAAATGGATTTCAATGCCAACAGATACGTATACGAAAATTCTTACGATATTTTCTTATTGAAATGAAAATAAACAAAAACAGGGTTAAAAGGAAGTTGGAACATAAAATAAAAATATAAAAAAAGAATATATTACTGTACGAGCGTTCCATTGTCTTTCAGTACCCGGAGGCATTGCAACATACATTATTCTCTTAGCAAAACGCACGAAAAGGAACAATATTTGAGAGTCATTTCAGATCTCCCTGAGCGCCATAAAGAACTTCTTTAAAGACTAATTGTGACGCGCAAAGATTAAGACAAAAGAAATATTATTCAATGAAGACAAAACGACTGCATTTTTTATCCTTGAGGTTAATATTAAACTGAAAGCGTAACGCCTAATTTCGGCTGAATCATTATCATTAGAATTTTGTTGTTTTTGGCAGATGGGATCACCAAATTATGCATATGACCACCTGAGGAATTGCGCATCGTTGAGTGTAGCAACACACGAACGCTTGAGTAAATGGCCACTCAGACAGCTCTTCTCATTGTTTTTGTTTTCCTCAGACGTTCTTTTTTATGACTTAATTAGAGTTTTAAAGCCTAACTAATTTGCATTCGTTGTATTTGCGTGTCAGGGTTAAACATCACCTCAGGTAAGGAAACGTTGTTTTGTTCCGTTGTTTTTTATTACAAAATTTAAAAGAAAATTAATCTTTCATTAGCTGAAGAACCCGTTCTGTACTCGGATGAATGTTTCAAATATAATTCCATAAATATTTTACAAAAGTATTTCAGTATAATTTTTAATTAGAAACAAGTACATAAATAGAACGATTATCGAAAGTCAATGGAGAATAATAAGTCGTCAGAATCACAGAGTGTGACTTCATTTCACGTATTAAGCAAAACAGCTTTGTATAGGGGAACGTGAATCTTCGAGAAAGTTAATGTAAAAGAGAGAAAATCGCTATACCCGATCATTTTTGTATGGTTGAAACTTTGTAAAAAATTATTAATTTATATTTTATGCCTGTTCAATCATTTTAAAACAGTGTCAAATATTCCTTCCATTTACCATCTGTGTAAAGTATTGTTTTCAAAAAAAATCTGCCAAAAATGGATTAATTAATTCACACATTCGAAATGAATATAGACAAGCTTAAATTTATCTGATGCTGCAAAATTCGTCATCTTACGACATATTGTTCGAGATAAATGCTGTTTAGTATACACAGATTTTTGCTTCTAATTTATGAAATAAAATAGATTTCAAAACCATTAAATAAACACATTAAAATATATATAAAAACAGAAATAAATTAATTAAGAAAAATTAATAAATTCCAGAAAATAACTTACGGAATAAAGATTTTTAATTTATTTGAAATAAACTAAAAAATAAGTTCACATTGTGTAACAAATGAAATTGTTAATCGAATTCTGTTCTGTAAGTTAGAACGCGGGTGCTTAAGCCTCCATTTCACATATGACGTAGTACGGAAGAATAAAAATGTGCATACAACATGACCTATGTTGTACAGTAATTTTTTAAGAAATCACGGTTTTGCGATTAAAGAATTAAGATTATTTTTGAGAATATTTATGATACGAATGAAGATTTAATGTTTTGAATATAAGGATTATCAATATCGCACAAGTTGTTGCAAAAATCTGCAGCTCGTCATTGGAAATATTATTCAATAATAAGAAGTCCAAAACTTCATAGGATCTTATTATTAAAGTTTCATTTGAAATATAATCGTAATTATATAACAAAGAACAAATAACTACATAAAAGGAAGTCGCTTAAATACTGCTACAAGGAATTTAATTTTGCAACAAAGAACAAACGAATGAATAAATATAGTGATGTATCCCACAAATTCTGTAATTTTAAAATCAAAAGTTATGTAGCCCCGTGAAGTGCCCTGACGACACGGATAGCGATCCTTTAACATTTATCCCTTTCAAAGATTTGTTAGTCAATGATAGCGATCCCATTAACATTGAATTTTTTTTAAAAAAAATCTAAAGAGATTTGATCTAAGTTCCTCAAAGTACACATTATCATCTCCCATAGTTTCCGTGTTCCAAATTTTGTGCTTCTGTGCCTTTCAATTTTTGTGCACCATCGACTACACATACCATACACATACACATAAACTCTTCTTATTATTATAAAAAAAATAAATTTGACCTGGAACAAGAACTAAGATGGCTTCCTTATTTTTTAGCAATTTCGAAAAATACAGTTGCTTTAAAAAATTTATTTCGCATGATTTGAATTTGAATAGAAACAATTTAGGAATAAATAGTTGCACCTGCTATAACATACAGAGAAATTAGGAAAAGGACGGGGAGGTGTCGAAACATTAAGAAACACCAAAATCTATTTGAATTATTTTTGATCGGGAATATGCTTACATCTCCCTCTAACATCAGTGAAGAGCGATACAAATTTAGAGTATACAGTCAAAGGAGTGTTTTTGATAGGTGGACAAACTAACAAGCATTCAAATTTTTAAGTAAAATTACGCCTCTGTAATGAGTTTCCATTGCTATAATACGGTACGAGAAATGGTTACTAATTAATGTATAATTACGTGCAATATTTTATCACGTGTTAGCATTGCATATATATAAAAATTGGATTTAAGAGGTAGTTTAACAAGCATTTTTAAGAAACTAAGTTTCCTTTTATTACATTTTCCCTATAGTATAAAAATAAACTGGAGTAAAAACAATACCTGAATTTTTAGATACACACACACACACACACACACACACACACACACACACACACACACACACACACACACACACACACACACACACACACACATATATATATATATATATATATATTGTGATAAAAGTAATACCTTTAAACATTTCCTTTAATATAATTCCATATTCCTGAGAATTAAATTAACGTATGCATATAAAATTTAGTCATCATTCTTTGAATAATGATCAAAAGCGTAAATAATAAATTTGAATGATATATTGCATAAAACATACTTTTCCAACTTTATTTCTACGGCGATGTGTGCCGAAATAAGTACACGATGAAAATAGAAATTGCATTTATTAGATAAATATTAGCTTAACGTCCTGATATCTCTTTCCTCAATGATTGCGAACATTCCTTTTTGAAGGCTACACATGAAAACGTAATTTCAAAAACTTTTTATCTTAATGATAACATCTTAAACTGATTTTACACAGAATAAAATTTATCATTATCTTAAATCTATGTAAAAAAAAACTATTTTTACAAATTAAAAATTTCTTCAATTTACAAATATTAAGTATTGTAAGGTTTTAATTTTTATCACAAAGTATCGAGAAGTCTTAAATGTCACTAAAATAATCGACAGAGGTGGAAAGTTAAGTTTCCTTTCTTTATCTTAAAAATTCTCAACATAGTCACCATCCAGATTTATATATTTCCCGCTGCTTTTTTTTATTCTTTAGTAAACCGGTGTAGTAGAACTCAGCAGATTGAGCACTATATTCTCTATTCAGCATCTTATTTCAATCTACAAGACTTCCATCAACCTTGATAGCTGAAATTTGCAAAACTATAAATGTGCATAACGGTAAGTTAAAAGGCAGAATAAACTTTATCCATATATTTCGGTTATTCATTTAGAAAAGATTAAAACCTTACAGCACCCCCTCATATATATTTAGATTTAGAGCATGCAAAAAATCATGAAATATTTTTGATGCGATTTTGGTCCAGGAATTTAGCAGTCAGTAGATTGAATGTTGAATACATTAAATGAATGTTTACTCCTATTCAACTCCTACGAAATCATGTTAAATAAAGAAGGTTTTGCTGTTTTATTTCATGAAATAATTGTAATTTTAATAAATTATTTTTTCTTATGATTAAAAGATTTGCTTAAAAAGAGTTTATTCAACTTACAAAAATCTCAGCTGAAAATAAAAAAAAATAATGATAACATAGTGAAAAAAAGCATTTTATAATTTAAGTAATTTTTCTCCCTCTTTTCCTTTTGATTTTAACCCACTATAGGAAAATAAATAACATGCCTCCAATACGTCGCATCCATCATTTATATTTAAAATGTATTCTTCAATATATCAATTATGCTTATCTGTGAAGGTCAGAATTACTTTCAATTTTACTCACTTGTTTTTGTTCTTCGAAACATAGTAATTTCTTAAAGTGCTTATTTTTTAAAGATCTCCCATTTGAGATAAATATTTACATAATTATGTTTTGATCCTTTTTCAAGTTTAATTAAAAATGTTAGTGTTATTAGTGTTACGTAACTGTTATGTGAAAGCTATTTCTTCATTTTTTTTGTATTTTAATTCTATGGTTAAATGCAACATTAAAAGATGTCTTTTGAAATGCTAACATTCTACCGAAGGATCATGCTATACATATGAATAAATACCATGCTTATAACACACACACACACACACACACACAAACACTTACACACACACACACAAACAGACAGAGAGAGAGAGAAAGAGAGAGAGGGAGAAAGATG